>SKCR01042113.1:0-347060 GCA_019454045.1 Zanthoxylum bungeanum
AAAACACAGAATCTTAAGCCAGTAAAAATACCTATGAGGTTATATAAATCCAGACATTTTGTGGTCCTCCATTTTGAAAGCGGTTAATAATATAAATGAAAGCACAATGGTTCAATCTTTTAATATTTCTTTGAATTATCTGCCTGAGTCTCGAAATCATTAACATAGCTACGGAAAAGCAAAGGCTGCAACTTTTAGATGAATATGATCCTCTAGTAAAAAAATCAGATGGGAGTAGTATCTTCACGCAGCTCCTGAGTATAAGGTTCAAAATCCACACTTCCAATAAGCTGCTCCTTCCATCTCCTCAAGCTTTCATCATCCTAGATCTTCAAAAAGAAACCACAAAAGAAAAAGGATTTCAGATGGTTAAAGAGAACACAAGGAGAGAGGAGAATGAACAAACCTCATCCTTCTCAAATTGTTCTTTAAGAGTGTACTGAGGGCCCAACTCAATCTTTCCATCTGCTGCTTCTCCTTCATCCTCAGTTACAGCAATGGAATTCTCACTCATTTATCTAGCCATCCCTCCACTCTTCATTTGGAGGTGTTTTTGGTATTGTCTCTGCTCCTGAAACTTCACTCTCATTACTTTTGTCTTTGTCAATCTAAACCATATTCTTAGAACTTGAATCAACACCGGCCGCTAAAGACATCAACAGTAACCAAAAACAACCAAAAAAACATAAATAAACTCACTCAACTAGATCACTCTTGGTGGTGGAAGGTTTAGGATCTCACCTCGAGGTCCTGTATTCGAATCCAAAAAATGTGTTTCTTATAAGAACCTGAGATTAATTTAACGTTTGATAAAGAATATTAATTACCAAATAATACATAGGAAAGAAAAGGAGAGCCTAGACTAGGATTGAGCGGACGAAAGATGCGCTTTGACACTTTCTTATGATTTGGATCATCTGGTAGTCGCCAACAACAGGCTATAGTTGTTGAACCATCCCACTAGTTCTCATCCATTTCAATTTTGGCCGAAATTTTTCTATTTATTTATTTATTTTTGCCAAAATTATATATTTTTTGGAAAAAAAAAATCGATTTCCAATTTGAAAAAAAATACTCATTTTCTTAATTTTTTCCCCCTCATATATCTTTTTTCTTTACAAATTTTAATCATCTTTATCAATTTAACTTTTTTTTTTTTATGATAAATGAATAATTTTTAGTGCTTTTTAGAAGATATTGAAAATTGAATTTTTTATTTTTATTTTTATTTTTAAAATTATAAAATATTAATTTAATTCTTCCTAATTAATTTTCTATTAATCCCTGAATATTTATGATTACTCACAGATCGCTATTGGTTTCTGGTGATGATGGTTTTTCACCCCGAGGAAGCTCGAATCACGGGGAGGGGAAATTTGAGGATTATACTTGATCAGGGGAATGAAGAGGGCCCAGAGAGGTTGAAGTCAGATGAATGATCCGAGCCCATTGAGCGTGAGAGTTACCAAGGACAATACTGCCTAATGAAGCGGAGTCGGGATACCGACCCGATCTGAAGAAAAAGTACTAGATTTGATAGCACTTGAGCATTTGTGGAGGTCGACCTGGGGTGGTCCAAACCTATCAATCCGACCTGGTAGAAGAAGTAAAGAATAGTTGATCCCACACCATTCATCACAGTATGTCGACCCGGGGACCAAGTTTGAGGTCTCAGTATCTTGTACTTACAGGCATATGACGTATGCTCTACTTGGAAGTTTGAGCTTCTAAAAGGCTGATGTGATAAGAGGAAGCCAATGACTCTCATTGGGAAATGACTTTGTCAGACAAAACAATGTCGGAGTTGTTGAACCACATGTCGTCACGTCGACAGAACGTGTAACAGTGGACAAATGGTTGGAATGATGGGCTTCTGCTGACATATGACGGTTGAGTGGTTGGGAAAAAAGAGCATGGATGACGATGACATGGTGACGAGAGCTGACCTCATGAGTTTGTGAAATAGTAGATTCGAAAGTCTAAATAAATGGGTTGAAGTCATAAATTTAATGATTGACATTTTTCATATTTGATTACTTTTAAAAAGCTCTAAAAGCTGTGATAGAAAGAGAAAACTGGTCGGTTTCAACCCTAACAAGTAATAAAAATACCCAATTTTTACTAATGTGCACGTAGGTTGGAGCCACTCTTCGCCAAACCACGTTAATCTTTTATTTTCTCTGTGAATTTATGTCTGCTTGCTAAGTTTATTTTAATTCTCAACTAACAAATCAAATTCACTATTTATGGGAGAATTATTTGAAGAACAAATCTCCAAAATCACTCTTGAAATAACAGTCGTCAACAGTTTCCATTAATGTCCGTGGATTTTGCTTAAATTGCGGATATTCAAAAGTTTAAATCCAATCAAGTACATCGGGGTAAAACTGTCCAGTGGAAATTTAAATTTGACAAAAATGAGGGATATTTTGGAGTCAGTAGCAGAGGGCGAGAGAGAGAGACGTTAGTGTTAGTTTTTTCAGTTAATTTTTAGATGTAGCGGAAGAAAGCACAACAAAAACACTATTTAACTGACAATGGTATCAGACCAAGAGATAGCGAAAGCTGTAGAGACCCTGCTCCGACAATCCGACCCGAACTCCATCACTTCGTTAAACGGTGTCGTTCAGCAGCTGGAGGCAAAGCTTGGGCTAGACTTGTCTCATAAGGCCGGTTTCATCAGAGACCAGATCAGCCTTCTCCTCCACTCAACCCCGACTCCTCAACAACCGCAACCGCAGCAACTTGTTCCAAAAGACCATTTTACCCCACAACAATTTTCCCCCCACTTTGCCCTCCACCACCACCCGCAGTTTCCTCAAGAACTCAGCTTTCGCCAGCCCCACCCGTCGCAGGCTGCGCCTCCTCCTCCTCCTCCTCCTCAGAACCCACCTCCGTCGCAGTTGCAACCGCATTCCAATGTTATTAAAGCTGAGGCATTTCCTCAAATTTCGGCTGAAGTGGCTAAAGAAAGGTGTGAGCTTTTTTGTCATTTTCATAATTTTCCGTTACTTGTGGTCACTTGGAAATGTTCTTGTTTTAGGGCTTTGTTTGTGTCAATTTTGGGTTTTACTTTGTAGCTACTGCTATTTCAAATTTTTAATTTTTTTTGGAAATTAGGGCTATGTAGAAATTTCAAAGGAAAAATCATTTTTTTCCAAGGATTTCTAAATGTTTAACGACATCAGAGAGTGCAAAATTTTTGCTGCAATTAATGTGTTTTAACTTAATTAAGACTGTCTTTTTCTGGGTGTTTTAGTAAAAGAATAAACTTTAGGGGATTTTTTCGTTTCTTAGAATATTGTTGAAAGAATTATTCACTATGATTGTGTCTTTCACTGTTTGGTATCCCTTAATGTGATAGAAGTTATACTCATAGTTGCTAAACCTATTGTTTTTGTTCATATTTGTAACTTTTTATGTTATTTTTGTTTGTATTTATCCTTAGTATGATTACAGATTCTCTGAGTTTCGACTCTAGTTGACTGTTGTATCTACTGCTCTGCAAATGCTTTGACATATTGCAGTGTATATTAACTTGATGAATGATCTGTTGCATTTGCTTGAGTTATAATATTATTTCAGTCCTCCTGTTGGAGCCAAAAGAAGAGGTGGCCCTGGGGGTTTGAACAAAGTTTGTGGTGTTTCCCCTGAACTTCAGGCCATCGTTGGTGAACCAGCTATGCCACGGACTGAGGTTGTTATTCCCAAATTGATTAAGATAATTTACATTTTACAACATTTAATTATATTGTCAATGTTCCAAAATTTATTTTTATCTTTAGATTTTTTGAAGCCTCTGTTTTATTTGTTTCAGATTGTGAAGCAGCTATGGGCATACATAAGGAAGAACAACCTCCAAGATCCCAGAAACAAGAGAAAGATCATTTGTGATGATGCCTTGCGTGTGGTATTTGAGACAGACTGCACTGACATGTTCAAGATGAACAAGTTACTAGCTAAACATATTCTTCCACTTGAATGTACAAGTATGTATTGTGTGGCATTCGTACAACTAATTTAGTTTTATAATGACTCTAAAATCATTTTGACCCTGTAAATATCTGCAGAGGAATCTTCTAAACGATTCAAGCCGGAGACCGAGTCCACAACTGAAAGTATGGAATCTGATCTATCTCCTATAGTAATATCTGAAGCACTGGCCAAGTTTTTGGACACTGGAGGAAGGGAAATGCTTCAAGCAGAAGCAATAAAACGTGTCTGGGAGTACATAGAAGTTAACCAGTTGGAGGTGGGTTGCTGGTTCACATGTTTATGTTTATTTTATCAACTTGAATTTTATTTATTGAGGCAGCTTCGAATCCCAGTGGCATGAATTCTAACTTTTATATTTTCTTTCGACCTCACCTAGTGGTAAAAGGCTTTGGTTTGGTTTGTTTATTTGGTTGGGCATCTTAAATTCATTTGTCTAGACTCTGGCATACATCTGTGAGCTTTATCCTGTTGAACTTTGATTTCAGCTGTCTCTCTTAATTTGTTATTGTCTGATATGTTTCTCTCTAAATTGCTTTATAGCGTAGTAATTTGTTTTGTCTCTTTCTTCTTTTTACTCTTTTTTTCCAATTTAATAATTTTCTACAGTCAGTATTTTAGTATATCTGGTGAGAAAAATTCATTGGCATTAACGTTTTGGGTGTTGCTTGATCTATTAGGACCCTCTAAATTCCAAGATGATATTATGTGACGAAAAGCTTCGTGAGCTTCTAGGATGTGAAAGCATCTCTGCATTGGGGATACAAGAGATGCTTGCATGCAATCACTTTTTCAGGCAGTCATGATGTCTAATAATGTTGACTGGTATGAGATTCTTACATATTTACTTTTACATGCTTGCACAATCATTTAATGTCGTTTGGTTATCCGTTTCTGAGGCCATATCGAAAGCGTCTCTGTCTTCCCATCAGTGAGCCTCTCAGCCTCTGTGTATTGTTATCTGTTATAACCTGTTCTAAACCCTCCCTGCCAATTTTTTTTTTGTTCATCTGACTGCTTTTGTGCGTCTATTTAATTCACTTGTGGTCTGATGTTAACAAATAATATGATAATTCCATTCTATTCTTGCAGGTACAGGGACGGGTGATCTGATCAATTCTGATGGTATAACAGATAGTGAAGACTTTTATCTTTTTTGTTCGTTTTTTTTGGGGTGAAGTTGACACATCTGGTTCTGGATAAGTGATGCTATAACTACTTGTCTATTTGTGATTGAATTGTGAGAGATTGATTAAAACTGCTAAAGATGTTTGGTGATTTGGTGGGTGCAGGGTCTTTTTCCTAATCTTGCTCAAACTTGAAAGTTTCCTTGGTTGCAAGTAACCTTGTAAATAAGTGCTTTTACAGTTTCTGGTTTCCACATTTACAGTTTCACATCGGTGGGGTTTTGGTTTTGGTTTTAGTTTTAGTTTTCATAATTGCGAGCTGGACAAGAAAGTAACTTTTTTAGGGATCCAGGGAGCAGCCTTCCTTGGCTAGTTGTATAAATTAAAGGCAAATTAACTCATATGGCTTAATGGAAGCCGGGCTTTGAAAATAATAAAATTACAGTAATGAAAATTAGAATGGACAAGGAACAACAACAATGTTACGGTATTTTTTTTTGTTTACAATTTAAGCCTCTATGCCTCGAGGGAGAGCTTGTTTGAATCACAGGGCCAAGTGAAATTGGTGGAGAAGAAGTTGTAGCACAAGTAGCATTGGGTATATTTTTTTGTATGAACAAAATGTTTTTTATTTGGGAATTTAACAAAACTAGTCAAAAATATTTTATCATTTGTCAAAATGAGTCATAACGTTTAGGTTTTGTAAAAATAGACTTCGGATAATCCAAATTCTCTGAAGTCTACACTGGATTTTTTTCTTCGGATTAGGCTCGGCTTGCGGTTTGGTTCTGGTTCAGAAATCGCAAAAAAAAAAAATAAATAAATAAAATTTAAGAAAGAATTAGTGAATTACGAAATTTTAACATGAATATCATGATTATGTTGATATTTCGAGAGTAATATTTATTAATTTAATTAAAATTAATTTAATTTATATTTAATTTTATGAATTTTTTTTTATTAATACGGTTCGGAACCGGAACCATCAGTTTTGATTTCGATTCCTCTTTTTGACAAACCAGAACCGTCGGTTCCAGTTCTGGAACTGTGGCTAGACCTACTTCGGATCTCCGAAGTTTCAAAAATATATAAGGTCGATATCTCCGAAGTGAATATAACATGACAAAAAATACTCAAATTGTCCATCAAACTTAAGAAATCCGAAGTTGTCTCCGAACTTGGTCCAAAATCTGAACTTATTTATGAAATTATGGCTAGTGTTGTTCCTTATTACTGTCCAAACAATTAGGCGTTCCTTCGATACCAAAATATATGGATTGCACGCCCTATTGTTGGGGCATATGGAGTATATATATAAGATATTGTAGGATATGGAATAATCGATCTATTGCGTGAGATGAGATGTGATAGCCTTTATACTTTAGACGTCCCGGTGTATGCTTGATTATGTCGGATGTTCATCAATAACATCGATCTAGAAACGATTCAGAAGCTCCCATTTTCAGTTTTCTACTTGATTGTACGGGAGGAGGTTGAATATTACCTCAGACTTGATATGTGAGATATTGAGATGTCGGTTGAGGAGGATATGCAGTTTGAGCCTCATGATGGTTGGCGGTACAAAACATGACTTGATAAGAGAGCTGCAATAGGTATGGTACTAGGACCGAGGCTTACGGCGAGTGAGAATGTCATGTAAGAGAGATACTAGGCGGGCCTAATGATGTATTGGCTTACATTGATTTTGATGATATGTAGTTTTAATATATATAATATTATTTTCATTTTGATATATAGTTAACTGTTTATATATATATATATTATTTTTTTACACATAACTCCCAAAAGCAACAAAAAAAAAAAATAGTAAAATCAGTCCAAAAAACAAATCATAAATAAAATTAATTTATATATACATATATATTATTTAAAAAATATTCTTTAATAATATTTCGGATCTCCGAAGTATCAAATAAAAAAATAAAATAAAAAGTTTGGTGTGAACATCGGAAAATATGACTATTTTTATAAAACTCAAACGTTGTGGTTCATTTTGACAAATGTAAAAGTTTTTTTTTTTGCTAGTTTTGTTAAATTCCCTTTTTATTTTCAATATCTGTTATTGAATTTCACCATCAGCTAAAAGACAAAACCTCCTCCGATACCCTCATCCTCTTCAAATTCCAAATCGAAAATAAAAACCATTAAAACAAATCGAAATCGAAGACTCACAGAGACAGAGCATCAATGGCGGAAGATCTGGTACTCGACACGGCTATAAGTATCCTCTGTTACTTCGTATCCTAACTCATGCTGTCATTCCAAGTCCCCGAAAATCAACTCAATTACCTTAAAAATTTTGGTGTGTGTGCGTGGGAGTGTCGGGTCCTCAAAGTTGAGATTCTGATGTATGACTGCTAAACATACGATTGTAAAATTGTACATCTAAAATCCGAAAGGGGTGAATAATTTAAACTAAGACAAGATGCTAAAAGTAAAAAATTTTGGTTGTTTTCGAATTCATCAAAAACCTTTTCTCAATTCTAAGAGGTGAAATTTAGACGCATTATCTAAACCACTCAGTTCCTTTCTATGAATACAGACTGATGTGGCTTGAAATTGATGGAGCAAAAACATGGGAATCAATCAAATGAACGAGAATAAATAATATTGGCTATGAGGCAGCAATATAATAGTGTGACATCAGTTTGTTTATGAAATCGAATGTGTAATACCATCTATATATGCTTAGGTCAACTGGAGAGAAGCTGCAAACGTTGTCCATGGGCTTAATCATGAAGATCATCTAATATGTTATTTTTGGTGTAGGTCAGATTGCATGGGTCAGCTTTTTCTTCTCTTGGTTCGTTGCAGGTTTGTTCTTTACCTTTGGTTTACTTTGTTTCATTGTAACTGGTTGATTATGTCTAGTTCTTTGTTTCTGTCAGATTGTTTTTAGTTCTTTTTTCCAGACTAGACTGATATTTCGGGATTGGGCTATCATCCTTTCACATTTATATCATTTATCTCCTTTTAAAGGTTAAGATTTAATCAAAATAGATCTAAGGGTCAAAATCTTGACAACACATTAATGAATTTGATCCAAAAAATAGCTTGACTTTTGTGTTGGCAAAATAATGGCCATTAGATTTATTCTGACTAAATCATAACCATTAAAAGGAGATAAAGGATGATTGATGTGATCCTAGCAGCATGGATCGATTTCGTTTGTTTAGGCTTATTTATTATTTATTTTTATATATGGAACCAACATGGATTACCGTTTTTATTTATTATTTGGGTTAGTTTATTTTAGTTATTTATGGGTTCAAAATGGGCTAGAAATTAGGATTTATTGGCTTTTAGTTGGTAATGGGTAGTTTAGGGCTATATTAGTCTTTTAACTCTATTAGGGTTTGAGTATGTTGCTATTTAAACTCAAAAACACCTCTTAATGAAGGACCCTAATTTTTGTGCGTGAATAGTACTTTTATTTCTTGAGATTGAGAAATTTTATCATCGTTCAGTGATTGAACAAAGACTTATCAAAGGGTTGGCATCCTTTGTGGCGTCCTATTTGCTGGCAAAATTCATCTGAGGCTATCTCCAAGGGTTTTCAAGGACAGGTTCTTTGGGGGTCTACGGGATCTTGGATCGGATTTCGTCTTTTCGTATCCTGTTTCGTATCAATTGGTAATCAGAGCCAGATTTCAGGTCTGACTTTTATTTATTTTTGTTTCTTCTTTTTTTCCTGTTAATTCGGTCTTTGAAGTCTTGTTTTTGATGTCATATTCATTGTGTCATTGATAGCCTTCTACTGCTGTCAATCAAAAACCAAAAAAAAAAAAAAAAAAAAAACTATTTCTTACTTTTATATTTGTGTCTGTTAGTTAAAAAAAAAATCTCTTTGTTCTGCCTTGTGTCGTGTTCGTGTGTCTTCACCAAAAAGAGTAGGGAGACTGTCTAGCAAAAAAAAAAAAAGTAGAAAGTTCACGCCTGTGAACAAAAAAAAAAAAAAAAAAACCAAAAAAGTTAAGTTCACGCCTGTGAGGCTGTGAACCCAAAAAAAAAAAAAAGTTTTCTGGAATTGCGTTTGTCAGTCAAAAAAAAAATTTCCTTCATTGGCTAGTGCAGATCAGTAGGCAGTAGTGTTTGTTTGCTTTTTGACCTTTTTGCATGAGAACTTTGTTAATAGGCTGTTGCTGTTGTTAAAAAAAATAATCAGATCTGGTCAGTAAAGTTTGATCAATTATCTTGTGTGTTAAGTTGTGCTAGGGATTTCCTTAGTGTTCCTTAATCGAAAAGAAAATTTTTGGTTGAATTTGTCACTGAATTTTGAATCTGATTTTTTTGTGTTTTGTTTTGAGTCTCATGTGATTTTTTTTAGTCTTATTTTTGTCTCGTCTTTGTCTTTGTCATTTTTTTAGTCTTTTCTTTCTTCCTTCTTGAGTTTGTTTTTGTCAAGATGCTAAGTGCATTGGTTGATTTTATGGGGCACCCAAGAGATAATATCTCTCGTACCAGAGTATTTGTGAAAGATGAGGTGTGCAGTGTGATTATTGATGGGGAACAGTGGGCTAATTTAGTTAGTACCAGCCTCGTGGAGAAATTGAGGTTGTCATTGCGAAACCATCCTAAGCCTTATATGTTGCGAGGTTTGCCTAATTGTGATGAGGTTAAGGTGGAGTATCAAGTTATGGTTGCCTTTACTACTATGAGGTTTCATGATGAAGTATTATGTGATGTGGTGCCTATGCTTGATTGTCACGTATTGTTGGGTGGGTCATGGAAGTATGATAGGCAAGTGTGGCATCATGTTGAGAGGAGTAGGTACATTTATGTCACGGAGCGGAGGTCGGTGATTATTTCTCTTTTAACACCACAACAAGCCTATAAAGATCAATTAATAATGAAGAGGAGAAGTGAGGTTGAAAAGAGGAAAAAAGAAAGAGTCGTCGAGTGCTTAGCAAATAAACTTTCTAGTGATATTGTTAATGTCAAAGAAGAAAATATGAGCATGGTAGTGAGTAAGCAAGTAGTGATGAGTGAGTGTGATGCGAAGGTTGTTGCTATTTCTGAGGTGGATGATGTAGCTGTTGCTGGTGATGATAAATTTGAAGCTCAATACATGGCTAACTGTATTGATGCAATTACATGTGTAGTCGAATGTGTTGAGAGTGTTGAGCATCCAAATGAGAGTAGTGAGCCGGGAAACACATGGGTAAATACGTGTGAGAGTTTTGTGAGTGTTAAGCATGTAGAATTTGTTGTGAATGAGAATGAGCGTGTGAACTTAATTAGGAATCTCATTGGGACGGTGGGTGAAATAAAATTAGCTATTGCGGAAGAGTATGTGCAAGAGGGAACAATACACAAGCATTATTGTACTAACATTGAAACTTTTCTTCCATGTGATTTTTCTTTGTTCCAGAATAATCGTCCAATTGATTTTATCATTACTATCTATGATCCGGGCACGGATTCGAGGACGAATCCTTTTCAAGAGAGGGAGAATGATGTGATCCTAGCAGCATGGATCGATTTCGTTTGTTTAGGCTTATTTATTATTTATTTTTATATATGGAACCAACATGGATTACCGTTTTTATTTATTATTTGGGTTAGTTTATTTTAGTTATTTATGGGTTCAAAATGGGCTAGAAATTAGGATTTATTGGCTTTTAGTTGGTAATGGGTAGTTTAGGGCTATATTAGTCTTTTAGCTCTATTAGGGTTTGAGTATGTTGCTATTTAAACTCAAAAACACCTCTTAATGAAGGACCCTAATTTTTGTGCGTGAATAGTACTTTTATTTCTGAGATTGAGAAATTTTATCATCGTTCAGTGATTGAACAAAGACTTATCAAAGGGTTGGCATCCTTTGTGGCGTCCTATTTGCTGGCAAAATTCATCTGAGGCTATCTCCAAGGGTTTTCAAGGACAGGTTCTTTGGGGGTCTACGGGATCTTGGATCGGATTTCGTCTTTTCGTATCCTGTTTCGTATCAATGATAGATTGAAAGGATGATAGCCATTCCCGATATTTCGTGCTTGTAATATTTCTCTGATGCCTGCTTATATAGGCACTTCTGATCCCTGATCAACTTTGAAAAAGATTGCTAGCTTTTGATAGCAACTTCAGAAAGTGTTTCACCCTTTGGGGTTTCGATATGCACCTTTATTTCAATGGGATAGTTATTTTTCATATCTATAATTTGTTGTTTCAGTTAGATTATTTTCGGCAAGAGGGGATGATTAGGCGTAGATTTGCTTGTTTACAAATATAGATAAACTGGAATATATTTGAGGGGAATATTGGCTTGCTGCCTAATATATGGAAAGTATATACGAAATTCAGTACCTGATTTTCAATTTGAAACTTATTATATATATATATATATATATATGGGATATTTTTGCAAGCTGGCAATTAACATCTTGATATCTAGCGAATTTGGATTGAATGATCTCTTTTGGCCAGAGCTTGGGTGCTGAGAAAGTTCAGCATGAATGGACCTTATCTGTTGAACAATGAATGGGAACCAGTTATTTGTTGAACTCGAGCATGCAGAATGGTATCTTGGGTGGTAACTTCAGTTTGTTTTCTAAGATAATTAATTATCCTCATTGCCAATTGTACCAAGTCAACATAAATTGTAGAATAATTGGTTGAGATTTTTATCTTTTCTGGATTCCAGACAATGTTTATTGGAAAATGATAAAGATACAAACTTTTATCCCTAATTTTCTCCCTACTCTCTCACTGTAGCTACAGTGAGTTACTGTAGCTCACTGTAGCTACAGTGAGGGGGTTGGGAAAATTTTAGGGATAAAAGTTTGTATACATATCATTGCCCATGTTTATTATGACAACAGAATCAACTGAAAGTTGTGCTGTTTAATAGACGTTTTTTTTTTATCAAACACTTTCAAAAGAACCTTTAATGGTGAATCATCCTGGCTCAAATGACATTTCATTTCATATGAAAGGCCCCGCAGCCCTTTTGAAATGGACCAGGTTGTGTTGTTGAATTGCTAAATAAATTTAAACAGAAAAGGAAAAAGTAGCTGCCTACCAAAAAGGAGGAGCAAATCAATGCTTTTCGCCGACTGACCGTAATAATATAAAACAAAAGCTCGCGGCCACGAAGACAAAGCCAGCCCAGACAGCGATTCAAACAAGCGACTGTGTGTGTGAGTATACAGGTTCATAAATCATAGCAGACATTGATGAAAATTCATGTAACGTGGCACTTGGAGGTGAGGCAACTCCCTTGACATATCCTACGGAGAAAATATCACTTAAGATTCGAATGATATAAACTCTTAATAGCGGCTGAATGTCTATCTACCACTTTCAGAGGTAACGTGGAATTCATTGAAGCCGAGGCACTGTTGATGGAGCTAAAACTTGCTAGAAGTCTGAACTTAGCTCATATTATTATGGAATCTGATGATGTTAATGTTGTGTCCCTTGCTAATGGCCATGTTGATAGTGAGAAAGAGATTGGATGGTGATTTTTGAAATTAGGAAAATGGCTTCGAGTTTTGGAAAGACCGATTTTAGGTTCATCTCAAGGTTTTGTAATGTTAAAGCTCATTTTTTGGCTAAATTTGTTGTGAATTATTCGTGTTGTAAGGTTTGGACTGGTTCCACTCCATATTGTCTTTTGCCTATGCTGAGTTAATATGAAATCTTATTTATTTTCAAAAAAAACAAAACAAAACAAAACACATATAGAATCTATTTTATTAATAAATTTTATTATTTGGGATGAAAAAAATATAATTTAATATATTTTTACATGTCTTTTTTTTTTATATATATATAAATGAATAACACTAACCCTTTAATTGTTAAAAAGAAATAAAATCTTTTGGGGTGGGGTTAAATTTATTTTTAAAACATAAGCCTGTGGACGCATGGTGTCCCAGGTGAATGACAATTCATTGGTCCACCTCTTCAAAGTCATAAAGATGACTGTAACACGCCTACTAGCATGGGCCAAGGCCATGGCCATTGGCCAGAGCCTTTAAAAAGAAAAAACAAGAAAACCTTTGAACAAATGCGATAAGACTTAAGAATTTAAAAGAACAATTCAAATTAATTATATTTGAAAAAAGTAATTTGATAATTTTAAATATACTTAGATTTCAAATTTTCAAACAATCACTTATTTAAAAATTCACCTCAATCATAAATATGCAATTGCTTGTTTGTCGATGGAGTTTGGCATTACACATGGCATGTGACCTTTTAAGAAAATTGACAGTTCCACCAATCAAATTCATCAGATTGCTTTTGGTGGCTGCTTCTCACCACTCACTCAGCTTTCGATCAACTCTTTCCACTTTACATATATAGTAGTGTAGGGGGAATGAGCAAAACTTGAATTAATAGAGTTAATGCAACTTAAAAAGAAAATAAATGAGATATGTAATATGAATGGTAAAATTTCCCGTGGAAATGAGATCCGATAGGTTAAGGACAGATAAATAAATAATTTTTTTTTTGTTTGATTGATTGAGTTCCTATATTAATATAACCGTCTAAATAGAGTTAAAAATCCTCGTGTGAACATGGTTCCGAACGGAAGCCCGATACATTAAGGATGAGTATGAAGATAATTTCAATACCCGTTGATTGAATGAGACAAATACATATATATTGATATTTTTGTACCATACTCGGTCGATTTTCATCTCTATTATATAATAATAATAATAATAATAATAATAATATAATAATAATAATAATAATAATAATAATAATAATTGTACACGCACATCTAGACAGTATTATATATTTACGTCCAAAATTTGAAGTTAATCTGCGTATTTCATACAATAACGTTATTTACGATTAAGGACTCGCATCATTTTCTGATGAACATGACAAATCTGCCCTCGAATGTGATTTTAAATGGTGGTAGTACAGAAGTAGAGTATCGTCGAGGTGGTCCGGTGGAGGTGGTGGCTTGTAGTGACGACATGATCAGAGCGATGAGGGGTGATCGATCAGGCGTGGCAGATCAGACGGCTATAAGTGGGTCCAGTGTCCGAGAAATCCAACCTGGAAAGCATCTGAGTGGGGGCCTACAAAAGGTGAAAGGGCGGTTTCCAAGGGAGGAAAAAAAGCGTGCCATGTTAGCAATTTTCAAAATCTGTGGGCCCTGATGAGTGTTATTTGGATGGTAAATATCGCATCTTTTGGGTCCCACTTTGCCACCGGCCTAGTACCGTTGTTGGATCACTTTCATTCATTACCTGTCAATATCAAAAGTTCGAAATATTAATTAAAAAAAAAAAGTGACGGGTAAAAAGTAAAAACAATAACCTTAAAATTAGTAAACAATATGACCACGACAGTATAAGTGGTCGTGCTTGCATTGCCTAATGTCTAGGGCTTCTAATTAAGATATATAATCATATTTGTTCTCCGAATTTGATCGAATGCTTTTGTTAAAAATTCTAATTATTTCTTATATTATCAAAAAATTCAGTAGATTATATAATTAACTTGTATTTATTCTATAAAAATACATTTTGAATTATTCTTAATTTATAATAATCTATAATGTGAGCTAAATAAATCAAGAATCAAGAAATTAGTTATTAATTATCATGTGTGTGAGACTTTCTAAAATGAAAAATTAATAATAGTGGTTTTTAATTCATTGGCTCTTTGAAATTAAAGCATATATAATATAAAAAGCAAATGTGTATATAACACAAGCACATGGGAAATCAAATAGAAATGGAAGAACATGAAAGCATGATGATATCAGTCACCTTACAAAACAAAATACAGAGGAAACAACTCAAAAGAAAGATATGATGGTGATATGAGAAATGGCCACCCCGTATGCCGTTTTAGATTTAATTGTTTATAATAATTGAGATGTAATTTATAATCTTATTTTATAATAATATTTTTCTTTTCAGGAAAAAGGGGAAGATGTACATTTACAACTAGACAATGGTAATGTCATATGTCACTGACACATAGGGTCTCATATTGACAAGATTCTTCCTTCATTCCATGCATTTACTTCCCTATATATAGCTCCCTCTTTTGATCATCTCCTCACTAGACTCACAAGCTTAATAGCATTCTTTCTTTCTTTCTTTCTTTACTTTTTGATCAGTTTCTTCATTTGCTTCCCAAATGGCCAGTGTTGAGGTAATTATATATAAAAATAAAGCAGAAAGTGATCCGCTTATAAGAGTTTCTGTTTTTTTTCTCTTAAACCCCATTTAGTGCCTTGATATATCGATTCTTTGGTGATCGAGTTTAATTTTAAATATCATTTGGATTCTGACTAGCAAGATCAATCCATGCATATATGCCAGTGGATCAAACTGCCTTCATATATAGTATTACTTGCCCTAGCTAATTATTTGATCATGTACTATCTTAATTACAAATATTTGTCCCTTCATAAGTTATTTTCAAGTTAAACAATCTTTCTCCTTTATTTTATTTTATTTTTGTGTTTGTGGGGGTTGCAATTGTATGCAGGTTAAATCAGTTGAAGCAACATTCTCAGAGAAAGAGACACATGAGGTGACCAACGAGACAACCGCAGAAAAGGCAGCGCCAGTGGAAGCACAACCAGCACCAGCACCAGCGGAGGCAGCACCAGTGGAAGCAGCACCAGCACCAGCGGCAGCACCAGTTGACACTGAAGAGTCAAAGGAAGAAGCAACACCCGAGGCCCCAGTTGCTGAGGAATCCCCCGCCGCCGCAGAACCTGAAGCTTCAGTTGAAGTTGAAACCAAAGAAGTCGTAGAAGAAGAAGAAAAAGAAGCTAAAGTTGAGGCAGTGGAAGAGAAAGTAGAAGAGACTCATGAAAAGCTTGTTGTTGAGGTGAATAAGACCAAAGAAGAGACCACTGAGGCTCCTGTCCAAGAAGCTCCGGCGCCCGAGGAAGAGAAACCAGCTGTGGAGGAGAAGCCAGTTGAAGCACCTGAAGAAGTTCCAGTTGAGAAGACTGAGGAATAGAGCCATATATATATATATATATATATATATATTATCAAAAGTTGGTTTAAGTTTTATTCAGCTCAATTTGTTATTAATTAATCTTGTTTATTAAGGATTTGATGTGTGGTTTGAGTATGGAATTGGAAGCTAGAGATAGTATTAAGCAAATGGATCCACATCAGCATACCTGCCACGTGGCAACTATGGAATGTTGAACAGTTGGAATGTAATCGAGGAATGCTTACATAGGGTTCCAAGAGGGTCACTGCTTAAGCGTTTGATGGTGTGATGAGATGTGTGAATTATCTCTAGGTTTGAATAATAATAATATTGTTGTTTTGCTTTGCTTTGCTTTGTTTTTTTTTACTTATGCAGTGTTTATTTTATATTTAAAAAAAATACTTAAATATAACTCTCGATCGAAATTGATGGTTTGACGACGGAATTTCTAATATAAATTATCTCCCTCCTTGGCCCTTACCTGACTTGCGTGCTAAACTACACGTATAAACATTTGAAAAAAAGGGCAATGACACCACAAACTTGTTAACATAGTACTCTTGATGATCGTAAAACGGACCACCGTAGTCTATAATTTTGTACAACCTGAATACAAATCTAATGTGCAGACAGTAATTAACGCTCATTACGCCAGTAATACAAGTACCGAAGATGCAGCCCACGTGTTCTTGTGCGAAGCCACTCTTCCATGGCAGCCATGGATAGCCGGTATATATAAGGCGGGAAACACAATCGGTAAAAGCAGGTACCTTGGTCTTGTAAATGTAAAGCCGAGAAGGCAAACCAGCGACTGGAAGATGCCTCACCGTGGTCCAAAGGAAGAGCAGAATCTGTCTCTGCTCTGCTGCCATTTCTCCAGAAATCTGAACATTTTTTTTTTAAACCAGAAAATATTAAATCTTTAAAACATTTTATTAGTAACAATCACTTTTGCAAATTTCACAGAAAAATTCAAAGCTCATACACATAATATTTTTGGCTTTTCCGTTCTGCTTTTGATCGATGTCTTTCTTGCTTGGTGAATAACGTCTCTGTAGATACCTTTAAATTCTCATTTTTCATTGTAATGATCAGAAAAATCCCATAGAAATACAGCTCAATTCTCAATAGCAATCCTCTAATGCACCCACCAACCTCTACTTGAAACCTTAATTATATGAGAGAATTGTTATATAATAGAAAGAAAATTGTGTTATATATCGATATAATAAAGATTGCTTACAAAAGATATGACATTTAGTCACGTTTTGTCGCACCAAAGTCTCATTGTCGCGACAATGTGGGAGTTAGAATACTCATCACGTCTTCAGGTCTCATTGTTGCGACAATGAGGATCTATTGTCGTGATAATTGGGGTCAGAATGCTCCCCACATCCTCAACTCTTATGGGTATGTCTTTTCACCAAAAGACATGAAATTAATTATTTTAATTAATTTTGATTTTGAATTTCGTTTTACTTTCGGGGGTAAGTCAATTCTCGATATATCAACGTATATATATTTATGATATTCATACTCTCAAGATTTCCATAGAAGAGTCAATATTTGTAATCTAGCCAAAATCTTCCCAAACTTTATTTATTATTGTCTAATGCATCACCATTGGTTCTATAATGATTCATAACTAGAAAGTATCGTTGGCCCTTTTCATTTTGCATCCAATTAAACGACATGCTTACTCCCCAAGAAGGAAACTTAATGCATTAGCTACAACATGAATGTTTGAAAACAACAAAAAGTTCATCAAGATTCAAAATCAATTCGAATTGAAAATTTGGATTATGAAATTATGAAATATAATTTTGTTTTTGAATTCGATCATCAATATTTTCAATATATATATATAAATATATATATATAAACTCACGTTCTTGCAAAAAAAAAAAAGCATAATGGAGAAAATACCTTTTATTGACGATGTTAAAATGACATTTTAACGTCATCAAAATAATTATAATTTGTTTAATTAAAAAGACTATATAATTAATTTTTTATTTTTTAAAAATCAATCAATTTTTTTAGCAGAAATTATCAGAGTGTTTAAATTGGGATAGAGAGAAATCAATCAATCAAGCTTTAAGATAAGGGTGACAGAAAAGCCTTAGTTCAGTCCGAGATTGCCTTAACTCGATGGTAAAATTTTAATTTTCGAACTCGGACTCGATTTTTATAGATAATTTTTTTTAATTATATAAAGTAATTTTTAATTTTAAATACATATATTTATAATTAAATTTTAAATTATAATCCAACAAAACTAAAAACATTGACATTCTTATTTTTTCATTGAAAAATTTAAAAAGTTAATTATTTTTTTTTAAAAAAATATTATTTTCAAAAAACCCTGTACAGCCCGAGCCCAACTTGAGTCCGATCGAGTCCGGGCCTACCCGTTGCCACTCTTATATCCAGGATGATATCGGTATACTAAAAAATACATGTATTTATGGGTTTGATGCAATAAATTATTAGAAATTTCTTAAATCAAAAAAGTGTATTTTTGAACGATGTGAATTCATTTGAAAATGATAGAATCGAACTGGATGACAACATGGTCAGTAAAAACTACAGCACTTTCGGTCATAAACAGTTTCTTGCACCATCTTTAGTTAAGATTCTCATCATGCAGACAGTGCACAATAAATTGGTCTATTTGTCACAATTAATTTATGCCGCAACATTCTTGTTGAACAATTAAACATACACATCAAAAAAAAAAAAAAGTTGAAATGAGAATATTTAGATTAATGTGCGAGTGAAATATGAAAAATAGAATTAGAAATAAATTGAGAATAGCATCAATTGATGAAAAATAAGAGAAATAAGATTAAAATGATTTTGATAAATTCAATATTGACCTTTAAGTAATTTGAGTAAATAGTATTATCATATATTAAACGGGAAAATGAACAACCTTTGACATGGATGAAAATAATATATATATATATATATAATGAAATTTAATTATCTCAAATAAAAACGTCAAAAAATTCATTAATTTGGTCGTCTCGGAAAATTTCTACGAAAAATTCCATGAAAATTGTGTTGCCATTACTAGTTCACAAATTGAGGGGGAAAGACTGTCTAATTGAATCACAATTTTAATTTTATTTTTAAACTATCGTCGCTAAACCACCCGACTTAAATTTAAGCGAAGCAAATATAACACTCACAAACCCCAACTGTCCAATACTCTTACAAGAAATACACCCCTAGACCTAATACAAAACCCGACAATCGAATCCTAAAACCTAAAACCTTTGCTGTGAGGCTTAAATCACAATTCTCTACAAGCAAATCTTATTAATCTTTTTTATAAAAAGTTCAAGACTCTTGGGCCCTATTACGGCTCCAAAAAGAGTGCTGTGATAAGCCGAATTTCATGACAAGTCATCATATCCTGCTAGATACTGGAATTCTCTAAAGATCTGTTGTCAATTTTTGACTTTTTCTTGCTCCCTTGCAGACCTTTCTGTAAGCTCTCAAAGACACAAAATAATTCTCTAAAAAGAGAACATGACATTTCTTTAGGTACATCAATATATCCAATAGTATTAGTACCAGCTCAATGATGATTCTGCTCCTGCATCATTGAGAAAATAAATATTAACCATCAGTTTCATTTCTTGCTAAATGAAATTGAGGGGCCAAAGGTAAATCAAATAACAAAATGCTATTGATCTCTAACCTGAAGATCGATTTCGATACTAGCAGCAAATTCAAATCACCCAGAAGGCATCTTCAACTCAAGGCATGTTTCACCGAGCGGCTGATGTATATGCTTTTCTTATTGGCATGTTTCACACCGTTTCTCAAACCATTTCAATTTAAGTATCACTGACAAACTGATATTCAAGTAAGCACCTCAAAACTAATTGAATGGTGAACTCATATCAAAACTGTAGCTGTGTCCATTATAAATTTGGAACAGCTTTTTGCATTTGCATACATTCACATAAGTTAGAGAACAAAAAAAAAATACATCCAATCTAAAAATACATTTATTTTAGCCATTCATGTAAGTGGTATACAACTTTCAAAAGGCATAATATTTATGGTCTTTTTATGGAACACACCTATACAAGTCAAATGTTCCCTTTAGACTAATAAAATAAAAACACAGTTAGGCCCTTGTAAAAGCAAAGAAAACCCATTGTAGTTCTTCTAATACAAGTATGATATGTGTTAAAACAAACATTCTTCTATACCATCTCGTCATTTGCCCTTTGTGTTTTTGTAATAGGCTTGACTCATATATCATCCTGAAAAAAGTTTTTTAGTAACAACCAGATGAATTGCTTCAGATATTCACATAAATATATATATCTATATATATATATATATATATATATATATATATATATATAGAGAGAGAGAGAGAGAGAGAGAGAGTAACCAGGGTCCTTCAAACATAATACTTTCTAAATTGACATGCAGGCATACGAAACAAACCTGTATTGAGGTAAATGGAGAAATACCCTTTGCAACTAGTACGCAAGCATCAAATTAAAGATTAGACACAGTTTACGCACTTACCTATGCTCACTTTGTTCCTTTTATGCGTCTTTGGTTAACAAATCATAAAACCAGTTTAAATCCTTTTGACAGGAAATCGTCCCTGCGAGGAACACACATGGCAGAATGTCAAACAAGATAAATGACGAACATAAGTATAATCCCTCACTCCGATTAAAACTTCTAGAAACTAAAGCCCTAGATAATCAAAGACA
Source organism: Zanthoxylum bungeanum (assembly GCA_019454045.1). Lineage (NCBI taxonomy): Eukaryota > Viridiplantae > Streptophyta > Magnoliopsida > Sapindales > Rutaceae > Zanthoxylum > Zanthoxylum bungeanum. The sequence continues at coordinate 20,819 of SKCR01042113.1, forward strand.
TTGAGGAAACCAATACTTGACATTAGCAATTTAGCATTTAGAAATAACTTCCAGAAAATTGCTTAAACATAAAAATTGAAATGAAAATGTGTTCTTACCTCTTCTTCCTACATAATCTCTTCTTTTCCTTTTGCTCCTGCAGCTTCTTCTGGACAATTCTATGACGACCATTATCAAGCGGAATGAGGCTTTCCACACATACACAAGCCACAAACGAATCCGGACCGCCATCAATCTTCACAGTCTTAAGCTTTTTTCTTTCCCAATCATACCATACAAGCTTCTCACCATTCACTTCCAAGAGAACCTTATCACCACCATCCTCACTTAAACAAATTAAAGGTCTCAAAAACCTAAAGGAACTAATAGTTCTACACCGATCAATTGAGAACATCTTACTCCAAGATTCCTTCACCCCATATTCTTTCATCATCCACACATCAACTTTCACTAAATTATAATTACACATCAAACATAAATGCCCTTCCAGCGCACCCACATCCAACACAAAATCTCTCTCAGAAGCACCATAATCAGGCTGTGGCAATAATCGAAACTCTTCGACACTTAGATCAAAAGCCACTATCAAATTACCTAATCCAAACTCAGGCCTACGAGGAAACACCCAATGTACAAGGCCATTAACAAACACACCGTAGCCTCTTCTATGCAAAAGATGGAAATAAAATTGAAACATAAAAGGAAGATAATTTGGCAAGCTCTTAATCCTCCTCCAAGACTTAGTTTTTAAGCTAAAAACCTTAACCTCATACTCAATAAAACAACCCAGATTATCATTCTCATCTTTCTTAAACTGAACCATCCTCACAATTTTATAATCATCATTAACAAGATCATGGCCAAAACCATAAAAAACGAAACCGCGAACCCAAGACTTAGCAGGCAAATCAATATATTCAACGGGTAACTTAAACAGATGTCTAGTAGCGGGATTAAACAAAGCGATATCTTGATCAGAATTAGATAAAGCAAGCAAGCCGTTGCATGAACCAAATACTTCAGTACCAGTCCAAATGCTTTCTGGGTAGTGATTAAAAGGGATAGCTTTATGAAGTAAATCAAGCTCAACGAAATAAAGATGCAAACCTTTGAGAATCAAACTGAGATGGGATCTTGTTGAAATCGAATTGTTCAATTGAAGTTTGATAAAATCTGGATCGTCGATTATGGAACATAACGGCCTTGATAAACATCGGAAGCGTAACAGAGTTTTCACCGGTAATTGATACAGAGTGCCGGTGACAACATCTAGTGGTACTTTGGACATTTTCGTAAATTAGGGTTTGGCGAGAGAGGTGATGAGACGAGAGAATATCAAAAATGAAATGAAAAGAAATCAGGTGAATGTGTAAAGAGAAACAGTGCTGCTATATGTATGGCGTGGCGACAGGGGGTGAAGCTGTTCAAGTTATTTTTATTACGTGTTGCTTTTGTTTCCACAGCCACAGTTCTTCCACTTCTTTTTTTTTTTTTTTTTTAAATAATCTTTATACCATATAAAAATTAGATATTTTTAACGTGTGTCGATTTCATAATAAAAATACATATTATAATTTTAAAATAATTTAATTATAATATTGAAACATTTATATGTTAAAACGACGTGAAAAAATATTTTTTAAGAATAATAATTAATAGTTAAAATTTAATTATATATCCAATTTTATTTAATAATTATCAATCAGATAATATTTTTTTATACTATAGCTTATAAAAAAACATATGATTAAAATTTAGTTATATGTTATACATCAATAGATAATAGTATGAAGAAATTAATGGAAAAAAAAAAAAAAAAAAAAAAAGGAAGGAGGATCCTAACCTGATTAAAATTAGTAAAAAAAAAACAAAAAACAAAATATAAAAATTATGTGCTTGTATGATCGTATCATTCCTAAGATTGAAAGCAAAAGACATAGCTGGAAGATTTCAAGATGTCTCGAATTACAATCAGCAGCAACTTAAATTACATAGAAGAATTGATTCATTGTTGCTCCTGTAACAAGTGTCCTGTTGTGCTTCTTTTGCTGTTTTAGTTGCATCTTCATTGGATTGGGATCTTCTTTTGCTGTTTTAGTTGCTTCTTCTGCCTGCGAATTCTTCTAATAGCTAGCATTAACTGAACATAGAAGGCTTTTTGAAGTAATATATATATGATAGAAAGGGTATTGAAATTGAAATTCCACAGAACAGCACCGAGATTAACAAGATCACCTCTAGTCGAAACCAAGTAAAATGGAATTAGTTACATATTCAAAGAATGTCTTCTTGCACACTTGTAATTTATAAAATACATGCATATAGATATTAATCAACAACCTAAATGCAAGTAGCTGGGATTATATGCTTTCCTATAAGAGTTGGTTTAACATTAGAACATGAAGATGTAGCCGGACCCAGCTTATCGTCAACGCCGTTGTACACCAAGTTTATGTCTCCAATCTCAACATTTTGGCATGGATTCTTTTGGCTGCACACTAGATTTACAGCAACCTTGGTGGCAGAAGTTCCTCGGATGTTCTTGAACTTCACATTGCTAATCTTCACTCCTGAAGGAACCTGTAATCGAAATTAACGGTAACGTTAGAAAAAGGGTTCTATAAATCAAGGGATGTATATGCGAATTGAGTTAATTAATTTTTATGTACGTACCTTTATGTTACAAGAATTATGTGGACAATATTGTTGATCTATGACGATTGGATTTTCCACATTGTTCATGGCAATGTCTTCAAATGTGAAATTGGCAGCGGCGATTCTAATTTTAGAATCAGGCCATGTTTTGATTCTCACACCATTGCTAGTGTTTGTGAATGTGCAGTTTCTTACTGTCAATCCAACAACATCTTCCTCGTTTTCATACTTTCCCAGGCTGCCAACACTGATCCCATGTCCAGGTCCACAAAAAACATCGGAGACTAAAATGTTTTTACTGCCGCCACCAAGAGAGACGCAATCATCACCGGTGGCAATCACTGAATGTGATATCTCAACGCCGTTCGATCTTCCAATGTGAATTCCATCGGTATTGGGGCTATGCTCATTTGCTGTTATTTTAAGGTTATCTAGTTTCAAGTTGTAGCAACCCAAAATGTTAATGTGGAAGAACTTGCTATCAACAGATTTTATTCCAGTAATTGTTGAGTCATTCAGTTTATTGAATCGTACAGACTGTCAAACAATAAAGCAAAATCAATAATTAATCTAACTTTGAGATGTGAATTGGTCGGAAGAAGTATGGATTTGTCAATCCGGTTCTATCCTGAATCTTATACCGGTTTTTAAATTGAAACGAAAAATTATCTCGAATCTTATATAAAAAAATTTGAGATCTCCTAAATCATATGCTGAATAATACGGGATATCAGATTTCAATCAGCATTTGGGATTTTTATGCTAGAAAAGAAATTAGACTATTTAAGACTTACGACAGGAAGCTTGCAATTGGAATCTTTGTGGCATTGATTCAGTGGCCAAGCAGTTTGGCCATGGCCGTGGAACGTTCCTCCGCCTGAGAGAGTGAAGTGTCTGAGAGATTCAAAGGTGATCCAACTTTGATTGTTGGGTAATTTTGATAGACCAGGGAGAGCCTGGACAATCCCTTGAAGTTGAAAGGAAATTTGGGCTCTGCATGGACCTTTAAACTCAACGTAACTCACCAAGTATTTTCCTGGTGGAACCAATACTGTGCTTTTGCCATTCCAGTCACAAGCTTCTCTCCAAGCACTATCAAAAACCTGAGAATATTTTGATAATGTTAAAGAAACATAAATAAATTATATACTAATTAACTGCTCAATTAGTAAAGCTCTTGTGCAAAAAAATCAATATGTTGTTGTTCTAACCTTACTGTTATCCTTTATGCCATCTGACACGGCACCGAAGTCTTTCACATTGAAAACTCTATTGGTCGCAATCGCACTGATATTTCTGGCCAAATTAAACAAAACTAGTATTGAAAATACTTGCTGAGCCTGAGAGCAGGAGCTGAAACCCATCTCGATGGTAGATCAATCGCTGCTGAGACATTTATAAAGTAGAGTGTGAGAGCAGTTTCTCCACTAATTCTGAAAACTTCCCATTACGAGTTTAGGCTTTAAACATAATCAGTGGCTTGTTTTAGCATGATTTTAGGAGTAACTTCCTTATGTAAAGTTGGTTTTACTTCCATTAATTTGCTCTTTTTTTGTTACTTCCACAATACAATTTCTAACAAATTCTGCTTACGGTTACCAATTAGTGAGAACCTAACAAGTATTAAAATTTTAAAAATGCAGCAGCACAAGGAATCGTTAATAAATTAACATCAAACTTATCAACTACTGAAAAATTCTACAATATGGCAACACGTCAATTTAATAGTATCTTTAAATACATGTTAAAATATTAATTAAAAATCTATCAAATAAATGGTTATTAATTTTTTAATATAACTACACGTCTACACATATCGTATACTTATTAATTGATGTAACACGTCATCTATATTCAAATTTATAAAAGAATTGATATGATGATATGTAATAATAATTAAGTGGCATATTATCTAAAGGGTCTGAAGCAAATATGAAATAATTGTAGGAACGAAAATTTGAAACAGCTCGAGGGAATTACATTTGCAGTCACTGAGTCACAAATTCAGGGGCGAAGCCATAATATTTTCTTAGGCTAGGCTAAAATTCCTACAATTATTAATTTTTTCAATGACAATTATTATGTAACAAATCTTAAAGAAAGTTTCATTGTTATATAAGAAAATACTTCAAGTTAAAAAATAATAATAATATTATAATTATCACTGTAAAAACAAAATTTATATATATTGGAGTGGAAAACATATAAATATTGTGGTGATAGTATGTAAAATATTGTAAATATCAAAATTATAATTTATTTTTTTTATTAATTTTGAGAAAATTTAGTCCATCCAAACTAATGCATAGCTTCGCCCCTCACAATCCCTTCGCTTCATGACATTAAAAGTCCTTGAAATAATGCACGCATGCATGCATGGCCAAGGTTGCGTCAGGCATGAGATCATCTCTCTTCCTTTCTTGGTAAAATTAAAGTCTAATTGAAATACTTGAAATGTAAAAATAAAAATATATGTTTTAAGTTGTAGCTGGCATTCATTGACCAGCCTATGGACCTCTGAAATTTTAGTTATAGAATTCGAGTTTTTTTTTTTTTTTTTTTTGGAATTATTGGAAATCGCGTCGTTAAATCATCCATTTGGGGTTAAAACGGAGCTATAAAACCTCCGGCTATTACAAGCTCTTACAAAAAACAGACTCTCTATTGAAGGCTGATATTATTGATTGGTTTTTAATAGTGGGTTTTGTTAAAACTTTGATTATAAAATCATGATGTTTTGGAAAAGAAAAATATTAAGGAAAATGAATAAGGACAATGGAAATAAAATTAAAACGAAATAAAATTCGAGTTTTTTTTTTTTTTTTTTGAAATTATTGGAAATCTCACCGTTAAATCATCCATTCGAGGTTAAAACGAAACGGTAAAATCTCTGACTATTCCAAACTCTTATAAAAAATTCATAGCAAGTGACAAATAACGAAGCTACTAAACTCAAACTGTATGAGTTTCAAAGAAATAAAAATGACAATTCTCTTGTCCTCGTCGGCTAAAACACTTGATTAAGCCACAAAATCTGCAAATTCCAAGTGTTTAGGGAAAAATGGATTGATTATTGTTCACATGTTGATTCGTATCCACGTCGAGACGACGAGACATATGAAATGAATCAATGATTAAGCAAATATCACTCTCCGAGTATTTGGGCCCAAGTGCTGCATTATTGCAATATACACCAACAATGATATGCTCACCTGGCCTAATTGGTAGGGCTTGGAATAAATTCATCCACAAGTTTGAGCATTGGTTTTTCTTGATATTTGTTATTATATTTTTTCAGGAATTATATAAATATATATATATATATATATATATATATTTAAAATATGATTAAATTTATTTTGGAATAAACACAATTTCATGGTTAAAGGAAACCTCATTACTCATTAGGCTGTTGAATAATAAGAAGATTAATATGCTAACTACGCTGACATGTAAGCTTAATCATCATCATCATCATGCAAATTTGTAAATTAATTTAGCCACTTGTAAAAGGATAAATCGTTTTCAAGCCCATCAATCAAATCACTACTATAGTAGGAAAAGAAAAGTAAAATTATACAATCTGACTCAACTTGTTTATCCGTTGCATATAACACAACACAACAAATCAAAATTTGAAAGGCAACGAGTTCATGAAAAATTTGACCTATTCCATTCTATTCTCAATTGAATTGTGGAGGCTTAGACCTCACCTCATTTGGCTTTCTCTCATTGGCTCTTTACCCATCAAAAAATTGAAAGGCAATGAGTTGCATAGTTTTTTTTTTTTTTTTTTTTTTTTTTTTTTTTTTGAAATCGTTGGAAACTCTGCCACCAAACCACCCATTATGGGCCGCGGCGCAGGTAAAACCCCCGGATGCCCCAGGCTCTTACAAGAAGTTGCACCCCCTGGATTCGAACCCAGAACCTCAAGGTGAGATTCTGGACCCTTCACCACCAAGCCACACCCCCTTGGGGCAATGAGTTGCATAGTACTAAAAGAAAATGTCAAATTTTGGTTACGTTCAGCTATGGTGAATTTTCGTATAATTAATTATATTTTTATAACATTTATTTGCTCAAAACAAAACGAAAACGAAAAGATTTGTCAGAATATGAAAGAGAATTTGTATACTACTACTTCATTCATATTCAGATAGATTATAAAAACCAAGGCAGCAACCTCCAATCCATTATCGAACCTCTCCTCTCCTCTATTTTATCTCTAATAGTATCGTCCAACCCAAAATGAACGGTGATGAGGAAGCTCCTCTGAGTTCTGGTGACCTTAAGGACCCACTTCTCCCATCCCATGATCAAATCCAACGGTCACCGAGCTTCCATTTCTCATTGAAAACCATTTTCACACCAAACAATTTGTACATCCTCCTTGGGCCTCTCCTATGTGCAGTTATATGTGTCTGTGTGAAGTTCGATGGCCCGACGACAAGCAGGAACATGTTGGCTGTTCTTGCATGGATCTTCGCTTGGTGGCTGACTGAAGCCGTGCCCATGCCCATTACCTCTATGGCTCCTCTGTTTCTGTTTCCTCTCTTTGGTATTTCTTCTTCTGATACCGTTGCTCATTCTTATATGGATGATGTTATTTCCCTTGTTCTTGGTAGCTTTATTCTTGCTCTTGCTGTCGAGCATTACAACATTCACAGAAGATTGGCCTTAAATGTAAGTTCTTATCATGTCAGTATTTGTAAATTTGTTAGATATCTTATTTACAAATATTATCAGGCATAATGAAGAAGATTTTTGGACAATGAATGATTGAAAGAAATTTTTGATTTTTGATCTTTTTTTCCCAAATAATTTCGTACAAATTGCTGCTGTGAATATATATTATTGGAATGTTGTGATGATTTATGGGGCATACAGATAACTATGCTGTTCTGTGGAGAGCCACTGAATCCGCCAATGCTGCTTCTGGGGATATGTGGCACGACTGCATTCGTGAGCATGTGGATGCATAACGTGGCAGCAGCAGTGATGATGATGCCAGTGGCTACTGGGATCTTACAGAACTTGCCAGATCGTCCCCTTCAATCAAACGTTGTCAGAAAGTATTGCAAAGCTGTGGTGCTCGGGGTCATATACTCTGCAGCTATAGGAGGGATGAGCACACTTACTGGGACAGGTGTTAATCTCATATTGGTGGGAATGTGGAAGAGCTATTTTCCTGAAGCAAACCCAATCAGCTTCAGTACATGGTTCTTTTTTGGATTCCCTTTGGCTTTAGTTATTTTCCTTGCTTTGTGGGCTATTTTGTGCTGCTTGTATTGTTCAAGGGGATCAGGGCCAGCTCTCTCCCAGTATTTGGACAAAACCCAACTGAAGAGAGAGCTTGACATGTTAGGTGAGAGACCAATTAATGAAACCCATATCAGCTTTTTGAATATATTTTCTTAAATGTTGAATGGCTTAAATTTGTTTCTTGTTTGGCACTGGACAGGTCCAATGGCTTTTGCTGAAAAGATGGTACTAGCTGTATTTGGGGTGAGCTGTTTGAGCACTGTAATTTGTTCTTCAAGTGATGATAATAATGTTATTGGAAATGTCCTTCGAGTTAATTTAAAGATGAATTGATTGATGCAGATGCTAATAGTATTGTGGATGACAAGATCAATAACAGATGATATTCCTGGTTGGGGAGCACTCCTCAATGACTGTGCTGGTGATGGAACTGCTAGTGTGAGTACTATACTACTCTTAATGATGGATGTTTTGGGATGATTTTTAATTGTATTAAAGTTAATTATTCAATATATATAGGTTATGATGGCAACATTGTTGTTCATAATTCCAAGCATGAAACAAAAGGGAGAAAAATTGATGGATTGGAACAAATGCAAGAAGCTACCTTGGAACATTATATTGCTTTTAGGGGCTGGATTTGCTATAGCTGATGGAGTAAAGACTAGTGGCCTTGCTGATGATCTATCAAAAGCATTGGATTTCCTGGAGGCTGCACCATATTTAGCCATCACACCCATTGTCTGTCTGATTAGTGCCATCATTACTGAATTCACATCAAATAATTCCACCACAACTCTCCTTGTTCCACTTCTGATACAAATAGCAAGAACTATGGATGTTCATCCATTGCTTCTTATGGTTCCTGGAGCAATTGGAGCACAATTTGCTTTCTTGTTGCCAACAGGAACCCCTTCAAATATTGTTGGTTTCACTACTGGCCACATTGAAATTCCAGATATGATCAAGACAGGGCTGCCTCTGAAGATTGTTGCCATTGCTGCTCTCTCCTTTCTAATGCCTACACTGGGTAATTAAATAATCTTATTGCCACGCTAATTATTTTCTGTTTCTTTATCATATTTGCTATGTTGATCTATTTTTGGCTATTGCAGGTGCTTATGTTTTTGGGACAGATAAGGATGTTCAATAGCTAGCTGCAAACTCTTATAAATTCTCCTGATTTGATTATAGGAGTTATTCAATATTCTTGTCAATTGTAATAAAATATAATTTTTATTTTTTTACCTAATATTTCAAAGGGATATAAATTCTGAATTAGATGATTGCCTTTTTGGAAACTTAGGCTTCCATCCCTATCATTAGTACACTTACACATTATTTGATATATAGTTTGATGATTTTATAAACTATTTTATACTGTCAATATAATACTTATAAATTAGTTTATAAACTCAATCAATATTCTCTACCAAATGATGCATTAATTATTAATGTTAGCTTTGTCTATGATTTTAACTTCATGTTATGAATGATATCTATATTTGAATAATTAGATTATTGATGAAAATATCTCACGTCAATTGAAAAATAATTGTGATCTATAAATATAAATCTAAAACAACCTTTAATTTTTAAATTATTTTTTGAGTCAAGTTAGACACATGATTTTTAATATAGGCTATGTTTGACACTGTGATTAAAAAAATGTGGTGAACAAACGGTGATCCATAAAAGATGTTATGAAATTTTGACTTATATTAAAGAAATAATTGTTGTGCGTTTTTTAAATATTTTTATGATGATTACAAAATTCAGTTTTTGAAAGAAATCACGATAACAATTAAAATTTTTTATCATTAACCAAATACTTAAAAAATATTTTTAGACCCAAATATAATTTTATCATCTCATCATATGTCAAATCGTAATACCAACCGATTGTAGACGCCTTCAAGCACTCTGCAAGTTTCCTCTTAATTGGCAGCAAAATATATAAACAAATTTGTAAATCTATATAATAAAGGAGAATGATGTTGGAGGAAAGAGAGTGTATCCAACGGCTCTCTTTATGTGGCTTAATTGACGGCCTATATCATTTCATTGGTAATTGGAGGAAATATAGTGAATTGATTGATGGAAATGGTAAAAAATTTTCAAATTAAAAAATAAAAAGTTAAAATAAAATCATTTAATTAAAAAATAAAATCATTTAATTCTGCAACACTGTGCCGTAGGCACGGGTATCATTTAATTAAAAAATAAAATCATTTAATTCTGTAACACCGTACCGTAGGCACAAGCCAAATACTGTAACACCGTGCCGTAGGCACGGGCAAAAACTAGTATAATAATATTTTGTAATAATGAGACTATCAAATTTATTATGTGACAGAGAGAAAAAAAAACGACAGACCTGCACATTTATTTTGTATTAACTAATCTAACATAATTGTATTGATTAGATAAAAATATCATATAACATATATAATTTATTTTAGTCTTGTTGATGTGTGGTTTTCGTCTCAAGGGCAGTTTCAGAATAACCCTCATGAGATAATCCTTTTTCAACCTCGAATTTGTTTGGCAAATGTGGGAAAAAGGCAAAAAGAACACAAAACTGACAAATAGAGTTTTAACGTGGTTCGGCGGAGCAAGTCCAACCTACATCCACGGGCACAAAGTGAGGGTTATTTTTATTACCAAAACTAGCTCGACCGACCTGTTTTCAAAGAAGGTCTAAGGAATCCGAGCTGTTTGTTCTTCTTTTTTGAGTTTCTTACAAGTAATGATTGAATGCAATTTTTTCCAACCCTTACAAATGAGATCACCCTCCCATTATAAACTAAGAAATAAATGACACGGTTCCTATATCTTTATGATGTCATCCGCGTGGGTCTCCGGCTGATTGACAGGCTCTCTGCCCCAAGACTGTCTCGCCGAAAGCAAACATGTCACGTGACGGCTTGTCACATCACCTTGTTTTATGCACTGCCACACGCAATAATAATGATGCCAGCTCGTAAAGGACTCTCAAATAGTGGTGTATGTCAGTGGGAAAAGTCCAAACTATCCATGATCACACGTCAGACTCCGAGAGATCGGCCAAATGATCTGCCGAACTACCCAAACTGCTCCAGTCCTGACCCAAAATGTCCGAGCTCATCATCGCGATCCAGGAAGAAAGATAGAACAAAACCGAGCTACCGGGCTACATTGGTTGGTCTCGGCTCTGGTGTTTTCGGTCTCTGAGACTTGAATCATGTTGTGTCCTCTGATCGGAACATGACCTCCTCTGGTCGGAACACGACCTCCTCTATTCGGAACATGACCTTCTCTGGTCGGATTGATTTTGTGCCTTAGGCTCGGACCCTTCTGCTTGATCATGCCCTAACGAGGACCTTGGGTTTTATCTATGTTAATTAAAAAACTCATCATTGTAAGCGAAAATTCTTTTATTGCCCTTTCTCGGAATGCTGAATTATATGGGGTAAAAAATCACCATCACCATCCGTCTCCTAGTTTTCGGTATTAACGAGTTAGCGAGTTGATGTCGGGAACTATAAAAAAGATGGTGGTGCGTGAGACCGGAGACCAATATGATGTTCTCAAACTGATACTCTCATCTTCTAGGCCATGCCCTCGAATTCAAGATTTCAGAAGGAATGTTCTGTAGAGTCGTGTATAACAGAAGACAAGCTATGCAAACTTGGCATCGGCGGTACTAAAGCAGACCCGAGCCATAAAAACATCTCGGCCTCGGCGGTACTAAAACATAATCGAGCCATAAAAACACATCAGCATCGGCGGTACTAAAGCAGACTCGAGCCATAAAACACCTCGGCCTCGGCGGTACGAAAGCAGACCTGAGCCATCAAAACACCTCGGCCTCTATGTGGGCCATAATAAACAAACATGTATAAACAATTGTTTAGTTAAGAAATAAAAAAGTCTTACTCATATTCTTAGAGTCTACTGCCCTTTTTACAACTCTTTGGTGGTCATTATAAGAGAGGCTCTACTGAATATATCATCTCAGCATCTCAGCATTCAAAGTCTTACTCATATGTGGATGTTGCGGCAGCTTTATGTGAAGAGCGAGTAATTTGGAGGGAAGATGGAGCCCCTGTCATCCAAAGCAAAGAAAACCCAAAAGAGTTTAGCTAGCAGAAAAAAATATCAGCATCTTTTTGCCCCTCAAATTTAGAAACTTTGAAGTACGAAAATCATCTGGTACCTGATATTAGATTTTGTGTTCCGTGGCAGGTTGTAATTTATAGAAGAGTTAGAGGTGCATGTGCGTATAATTTTTTTGATATACATAAAGAGTCAGGATCAAGTTTTATATATTTCTTGTTCCCCTGCTAGAGGACGATGATATATTTCCGGCTGTTGCTCAGTTCATTTGTACTTCCAAATTTTTTGCCTACTTACTGACTTCAAAAGCGCAGGATGTTGTGTAATCTGATTGTCAAGAGTTATACGGGCAAATTTTTTATCCTCTCTCTTTGAATGAGTTAAACTAATAAACTTTTGAAGCTGTAAATTATTATGTATCTGACACAGATTCTAGATTTCCTACGAGTACAAACTAAATATTGAACAAATGATTATAAAAAGAACTAATAATTCTGTTTGCACCATAATTATTTAAATTCAATCCAATCAACAAGGGAATCAATGATAAATATTATCCATAAAATTGGTTATTTCAAAAAATAATAATACTGATTTGCAAGAGATGGAGGGAGTAGTTGTTTGTAGGATTATAAGAGGCAAAATACTCATCCCACTCCTCTCACAAAATCCCCCTCTTATCCCCTTGTGATTTTCCAAATATACCTTTCCCATAATCAAAAATTCTCCCCAATATATATACCTATATTGCCAATATATATATATATATATGTTGTAAATTCCTCAAATTCATTAAATAAGATATGTATATGTATACATTTGGAATTCCCAAAGGGTGTATGGGAGGTTGCAATCCTTGGAGGGTTGCAACCCACCCCAAGGGGTGCCCTATTGGCACCCCTCCATGCCTTATAAAAGAAGGCTTTTATTCCAAATACTAGAGATAGAAATATACAATCAATACCAAAGAACAAAAAAGAGGCATTGTTGTTTTCTTTGTTTTGAGAGAGAGATCCACCATTTTGTATCCTAGTTCAAACACTTGTTAAGGAGTGCTCCTTGAACAAGTAGAATCCAAGTTATCCTGGGAGAACGTTGGCAATTCGAATCCGTAAAGCACCTGTGACGGGGCCAATAAGTTCTTAAGGACATAGATCTTCTCGACTTGGATTGTTTCTGTAATCTCAAATTTCCAGGTTTTGTCTTCAAGTTTTATGGTTTTAGGGTTTTGCATCTAGATCTTCTTTTGGTAGTTTGATCTGTTTGATTTGCATGTTATATTACTGTTTAATGACACAATACTTCCAACAATCTTAAGAACTTATTGCTCTAGTGTTATTAGATAGTAATTCGAATGTTAGGGTTTATGTATTTTCTGAAAAATACGAACTGTGCATGTAAACCCGTAGGGCGTTCGAACGCCCGACGCACGCGAAGGCATAAATCTAAAAATTCGTAAGAACGTTCGAACGCATATTCCAACGCAACTCGAACGCAAGCCTTCTGCCTTAGAACGTTCGAACGCGTCCTGAACGCTATACGAACGTGAACTCTCTGGAATCATTCTGTTCGAACGCGTTCTCGAACGCTACACGAACGTGAACTCTCTGGAATCATTCCGTTCGAACGCGTTATCGAACGCAACACGAACGTGAAGTCTCTGGAAACACTTCGTTCGAACGCGTTATCAAACGCAACACGAACGCACACACACTGGACAGTCTCGTTCGAACGTAGATACGAACGTGACACTAACGATTTTGTCCTGGAATTATCATAAAACAAACTTTAATTAATTTTAACTTGGTTAGTCATATACTGTAAACACATTAATCTTGGTAGTATAGATTTAAGTTATTATTAAATTGTTCAATTATCACAAGCATTCATATAGTGATAAAGTTGAAATTGATTGGTTATTGCATAATTCTGGTTGAGAATTTAAAGTGTAATTTTACACAAGTAATTCCATCCAATCTTGTCTAACACATACACATATATCTACACTTATCGTATATTGTTTATGACATTGAAAAAGTGAAAACTGAGATTGAATTGCTAAGAGGTTCTATTGAGAAAGTAGTTAAAGGATATTCCTTTATTTACTTTTCATAAGAATCTTGTTGGAAATTCAAGGACTTGTGTTTATTGGTACTACTGTCCAATAGAACACAAGTGGATATTTGGTATATCACTTGAGACAAGATCATTTGTTGGTCGTTGTACAATTTGTCTTTTGTAGACTTATTGAACCCTGTTTGTTTCCAGTTACATATGGTTAGCGGAAACATCACAGTACCGGTCTCTCATGGAGAAAACCGGAGAAGTTTGGTGGGGCAAACTTCAACAGTGGCAGAGCAAAATGTTGTTCTACCTGACAACTCTCCAGTTGGCTAAATTCCTCAAGGATCCTCCGGGTCCTGTGGAGGGTGAATCTGAATTGGCCAAGGAAGAGCGAGAACAGACTTGGATGTCTGGAGACCTCTTATGCAAGAACTACCTTTTGGGTGGTCTTGATAATACCCTGTACAATGTGTACCAAGGCATGACTTCTGCGAAGGTTCTCTGGGAATCTCTCTAGAAGAAGTTCAAAACCGAAGATGCCGGACAAAAGAAATTTATCGTGGGTAGGTTCCTAGACTACAAGATGGTAGTTTCAAGGACGGTGATGTCTCAGTTGGGTGAACAACAATAGATCATTCATGAAATACTGGATGAAGGAATGAGACTCTGTGAGACGTTTCAAGTTTCACCATAATTGAAAAGTTGCCTCCATCATCTGGAAGGACTTCAGGAGCTATCTGCAACACAGAAAGAAGCAGATGAGCCTTGAAGACCTTGGAGTTCGATTGAGAATCGAATAGGACAACATGATGTCCGAGAAGGCCAGCTACAAGACTATGGAGTCTAAGGCCAACATCTTTGAGGATGTAAGGGTAGCAAGAAAAGAAAGAACAGTGAAGCTGATTCTTCCCAAGCGAACAAGAAGTTCAATGGGAAGTGCTGCAACTGTGAAAAGAGCGGTCATATGACAAAGGACTGCAGAAACAATATATCTCAGGACAATGGCAGGAAAAATGAGGCTTATGTCGCTGAAGATGAGCAGTTAACTGATGAGATTTCAGAAATAAATCTCTCAGCAGTGGTAACTGAAGCCAACTGGTTGGGAATCCGAGAGAATGATGGGTAGACAGTAGGGCTACTCATCATATCTGTGTTGATAGCAAGATGTTTTCCTCGTATCAGAAAGGTCGATGGCGGCGATCATCTGACAATGGGAAACTCGTCTACCTCTAGAGTGGTTGGACAAGGCACAGTAGTTTGAAAATGATATCCGGAACGGAGCTTACATATAAGAATGTTTGCATGTTCCAGATATTCGGAAGAACTCGGTCTCGGGTTTGTATTTGTTTCTGACAAGATTGTATTGACCAGAATGATGTCTATGTAGGAAAATGATACATCGCTTAGGGTCTTTTCAATGACTGTCAATTGTGCTATTAATAAAGCTGAAACTTCTGCTTATATTATTGAGTCATAAAATGTATGGCATGAGAGGTTAAGACATGTTAATTATGATACAATGCGTACATTAATTAACATGAACCTTATACCTAAATTTGCATTGATAGCTAACATGAGTGTGAGGCATGTGTTGAAGCGAAAATACATAGAACATCATAGAACGAAGTTCTGAACCCTTGGAACTTGTACACACTGACGTGTGTGACATGAATATTGTGCAAATAAGAGGCGGTAAAAAGTACTTTGTCTCTTTTATCGATGAAAGCACAAGATTCTGTTAAGTGTATTTGCTGAGGATCAAAGCTGAAGCTATTGAGAGCTTTATACACTGAGAACGAAGTTGCAAATCAACTTGGCAAGTAAATCAAAAGAATCAGAGTGATAGTGGTGGTGAATATGTTTCATCATTCGGTGAATATTGTTATGTGCACGGAATTATTCACGAAACCACTGCTCCTTAATCTCCTCAATGGGATTGCTGAGTGCAAAAATCGAACGTTGAAGGAATTGATAAATGCCATGTTGACAAGTTCTGGCTTACCTCAGAACTTGTGGGGGGAAAGCCCTACTTTCCGCGAATTACGTTCTGAACAAGCTTCCTCACAGAAGATTGGACAAGACACCATATGAGTTGTGGAAAGGTTATGTATCTTCCTACGAATATCTGAAAATGTGGGGGTGTCTTGCCAATTGCCAAGGTGATGGTTCCTAAACCTAAGAAGGTGGAATATGACCCAAAACTGTTGACTGTATATTCATCAGATATACTTGCAACATCAATGCATATCGATTCTTGGCACACAAGTATGAGATTCCTGACATCAATCCAAATGTGATGATTGAGTCAAAGAATGCAATATTTTTGAAGAGACATTTCCTTATAAGGAAAGACAAAGAAGAAAGCCTCTCAAAAAGAGCTGTTGATACTGTCAAGGACAGTGATTAGGTTGACCAAGAGTCAGATCCGATTTTCTGATATTTGTTAGAAAATGAGCCTCGAAGCTATAAAGAAGCAATGTCTTCTTTGGAGGCACCTCTGTGGAAAGAGGCCTTATCAGTGAGATTGATTCAATCCTACAGAACCATACTTGGGAGTTGGTTGATCTTCTTCCAGGTTGTAAGCCACTGGGCTACAAATGGAAAGATAAATGGATGGATCAATAGATAAGTACAAGGCGAGGTTTGTCATAAAAGACTATAGAAAAAAAGAATGTCTTGTTTACTTTGACATCTATCCACCAGTGATTCGTATCACATAGTAGAATGCTTATAGCTATAGCAGTTATATTTGGTCTTGAAATACATCAAAAGGATGTAAAGACGTTATTCTTGAATGGGTGAATTGGATGAAGAGACTTACATGGAACAACCAGAAGGGTTTAATGTTCCTGGATAAGAACAGAAGGTGTGCAAACTTGTAAAATCCTTGTACGGATTAAAACAAGCACCTAGACAATGACATGAGAACATTGACAAAGAGATGTTGTCAAGTGGTTTAAAACCGATGAGTGTGATAAGTGTATCAACTCAAGAATGATATGTCGTTGTATGTCTCTATGTAGACGATATGCTGATAATTGGTAATAATCATGAGTTGATTCAGTCTACCAAGAAAGTGTTATCCAGTAAATTTGATATGAAAGATTTGGGAGTAGCTAACCTAACTCTTCCTCTATCAAAGAATACTGGTTTAAGCATATCGCAATTAGAGTATTCGAGAATCATCGGAAGTCTGATGTATCTCACGAATTGCACACGACCTGATATCGCTCAAGCTGTGAATCGGCTTAGCAGATATACGAGCAATCCAGGACACAACCACTGGAAAGCCATAGTAAGTGTTTTGAGGTATAAGAAACTTCAAAATATGGGCTACATTACGAGAGATATCCGTTGTTCTAGAGGGATACAACGATGCTATCTGATATAGTGGATTCCAAATCTACTGTTGGATTTGTTTTCACACTTGGTAATGCAGCCGTGTCATGGAAATCCTCGAGGCAAACATGTGTTGCCCGGTCTACTATGGAATCTGAGTTCATAGCATTAGACAAAACAACGGAAGAAGCAGAATGGCTTAGAAACTTCCTGGAGGATATTCCTAGTTGGGCCAAACTGGTGCCAACGATTAGCATACATTGTGACAGCCAATCGGCTATTGGGAGAGCCCAAAATACAATGTATAATGGTAAGTCTTGACACATACGTCGGAGACATAATACCATAGGTCAACTGCTCTCAAGTAGCATAATATCGATCGATTATGTTGAGTCAAAGGAAACTTAGCGGATCCACTAACTAAAGGTTTACCTCGAGAGCAAGTTGAGAAGTCATCGAGGGGAATGGGCTTGAAGCCTATAATATAAGAATTGTCACTGTGGAAACCCAACCTAGCTGACTGGAGATCCCAAGATCTAGGTTCAAAAGGGACAACAGAAACTTTGTGCAATTCAAAACAAGCACTGAAGAGTTTTGTACTCTTTCCCATTCCGATAATGACGCTGAGTGCTGTCTGTCATTGGTTAGGATAAGCTAAGCTTTTAATGTTCACTATATTAGGAGATGAGTCATAATGGGGGTAAAGACAGATTACCTCTTCATAGTAGATCATCTATTTCAAGTAAGAAGTGAGACCACTTCCATGGGAACCTCTAAAGGCGGGTTACCCTAAAGTGCTTGATGAATCCGGGACCGTTGTTCAGGGCCGAAATGAACACAACCGTAGAACGGGAAGATGGTCGAATTAAAGCTGTTGTGTGTTCAATTGTCTTGGTTACACCAACGGCAGAACAGTTCAAGACTATGGGTCACTGGTTTGCCAAGTAAATCCGATTGTCACTCACTAGGAAAGGTTTAAGGCGAAAGCTACCTATTTCGATGCAGCTTTAGCTCACGGTATCTCTCTCACGTGCCTGAATGAATATTTGAAGAATTGTGGGGGATTGTTGTAAATTCCTCAAATTCATTAAATAAGATATGTATATGTATATGTATACCTTTGGAATTCCCAATGGGTGTATGAGAGGTTGCAATCCTTGAAGGATTACAACCCACCCCAAGGGGTGCCCTATTGGCACCTCTCCATGCCTTGTAAAAGAAGGCTTTTATTCCAAATACTAGAGATAGAAATATACAATCAATACCAAAGAACAAAAAAGAGGCATTGTTGTTTTCTTTGTTTTGAGAGAGAGATCCACCATTTTGTATCCTAGTTCAAACACTTGTTAAGGAGTGCTCATTGAACAAGTAGAATCCAAGTTATCCTGGGAGAACGTTGGCAATTCGAATCCGTAAAGCACCTGTGACGGGGCCAATAAGTTCTTAAGGACAGAGATCTTCTCGACTTGGATTGTTTCTGTAATCTCAAATTTCCAGGTTTGTCTTCAAGTTTTATGGTTTTAGGGTTTTGCATCTAGATCTTCTTTGGTAGTTTGATCTGTTTGATTTGCATGTTATATTACTGTTAATGACACAATACTTCCACAATATATATATATATATATATATATTTTTACTTGTTTAATAAATATTACAAATTTCGTATTTATTCAGTAATTTTTTGATTTATTTTTAATTTAATTAATACTACTTATGTATTATAAAATTTTCTCATGTATATTAGAAAAATATATATTTATAGGATTCGTAATTTGGTGGTGGAAACATTTATCGTACGAAGCTAAAAAAATGAGTCACTCGTTATAGGATTCGTAATCAATTATGATACTATTTTTTTTAAATATTTTTAAGTGTACTTTTTTTTATAATACATAAGTAGTGTTAAATAAATAAAAAAAGAATCACAAAAATTAAATGAATAAATAAACACAAAATAAATAACAATAAATATGAAATTTGTAATATTAATTAAACAAATAAAAAAGAATATATATATATAAAGAGCAAAAAAATATAAATTTAAAAAAATAAAAAATAAAAAATTTAATTAATAAAATAAAATAAAATATATATATTATTTCTATATTTGTATATTTATATATATGTATATCAATATACATAAAATTGGGATATATTTGGTTTATTAGGGAATGAAATTTTTGACAAAGGGAGGGTGTATTTTAGGAAATTGATGAGAGACAAAGGGAGGGGAATTATGGCGGGGTGAGGGGGTGTGTTTCGGATTTTAAAAAATCTGTTAAGAATCGTTTATTTTAAAAATCAATCATTATCATCGATTTCAACTTTGAGAACTCACGCACCCCATGCAAATCACATTTTTCATTTTCGAGCCAACAAATTCTGATCAAGTAGTCACAAAGAAGTGTGGTTTGGTGATGTATGATTCATGATCTCACATTGAGGTACTGAATTCGAATTCAGGGAATACGTATCTTTTAAGAGTATGTGACAGCTGGAAATTATAGTTGATTTGCTAAAGCCCGAAAGAAGTGGTTTCGCGGTGATGTTTACAACAATTCCAAAATATATATATATATATATTATGGTCAAGTTGGGTGAGAAAAAAAATGCTGGAAAATAAGGCAGTCGCTGCCAAAGATATTTTTGTTTCGACTATGCGGGCGCATGTCTGTATACAATCTCTCACCAGACTGGATGACGTTCGATGTTTGACAGATGTGCGGTTGAGATCTTTCCTTCTCACTCAAAAACTTCCACTAGGTGTGTATATATACATAAACACCAGGCAGCCCGCAGCCGCTAGGGTTTCACTAAGAGTTGTTTAAATTTTTCCTTCTAATTATGTTTCATTTGTACAAGTCTAGTGTTTTTTTTTTTTATTGATATAGTGTGTGAGGCTACATGTACCAAGATCAGGGGTGTGAAGATAAGATACCCTTAATCTTGAATTGCCAAAGTGGCTGTAGCTACATTAAAAATTCAAATGGCTGAGAGGTTTACTGGCCGGTGGTTGTCTTTTCAGTCGACTCATCTGCTTACCGAGCCTCTTACATTTTTCAATTTATTATTTTTTAAAATATTTTGTTAGCTGAGAAGGGGAGAGAAGAATGAAAATGGCATAAGATTTAGCCTTTTTTAAGAGACCCTTCTCTTACATCAATTTTTTGTCACCATCCAGGCAGTCTGCCCTTTATTTTCCTGCACTCTGCGTCTACTGGTGCCTACATTTTTTTTTTCATCTTCAATTTTGATTTTGCTGTTAATTTATTTATTCTAATTTAAAATTTTCCCCCTTTCGTTTTGGTTAAAGAGATAGTAACTGTAAAACAATTATAACCACCTCTGGAAAGAAAATGTCTTTATTGTTGTTCATCTGTGGGTTTGAAGAGAGATTCTGCAGCATTGATAAGAATGATGAGGTTTGACGTGTTTTGATGGTGTAGCGTAAGATTTTACCAGAGATTTTGAGTTTGAATTCAGATTTATAAAAATTCCAGACAATGAGTGTTTTATCTATTTCTTCAAGATTGAGTAACTGATTTTTAATTTAAAAAAAGAATGCTGAGGTTTCTTTCATTTGCACCAAATATGATGGGACTCAAGAAGGCCCATATGTGTGACAAATTGAAATTGCTAAAAATATGACATAAATACCCAATGAAAAACACTACCAGAAAGCACTTCGATTTGCTTGCCGTTGACGTTGAGTAAAGTTTTACCATCTTTGCAGTTTGCACAAAGAGATGCTTTATAATTAAACAATACTGTATGTAGTATGTACCCCATTGACTCCAACCGGTGGAGCTTTGAGGACTCCAAATCTTTATTGAACATTTTCTTCCAGCTAATTTCCAAATCCATTTCATTTACTTACTGAATGCTCCTAAAAGAAGAATTTAAAAAACAAAACTAATTTAAAATGTATTTGGGGTCAGGATTCCAGAGTTATAAGGGTTTTTTGAACCAATCTTCTGTTTATAATGGAGGTTTTATCTCCCATAACTAATAAGACTTTTTGAACCAAACTTAGTATGATACGTTTGAACAAAACCTTGAGAGGACAAAACCAAACCACCATGATCTATCAAAGATGATAATATCTTATTAGCGTGATGGCCGATCACATATTAGATACAAATTACAACAAATATTTGTACTGGTCTCAGCAAATTACCACCCTTATAAGCTACTCTGCATGGCCGTCCCTCTTAAAATTTATCTTAAATTCCTACTTTATATCTTTTACTATTTCCTAATTCCCTCTCTCTTTAAGTGGAGTGAATAATTGTTAAATTTATAGATCATAATCAACGTGTTATTTAACAAAATCTTATGATCTTTGTAATTTTGAAAATAAACATCGAAGAGGCGTAAACTTGGATCTCCTATTCAAATATTTTGTATAATTAAATATGTAAACCAGTATTTTAAAAATCATGATCAAACTAAAGATTTAAGCCAGGGATCCCGTGCTTAAATATAAAAAAAAAAAAAAGTGAAAAATTGAAAATCTGTCCAGTGCCCGCTGCCCGGTGCCCATGGGCACTCCTTTCAACATTCAACTCACACTCTCTCAGCGACTCAGCCCACCCATGCCCAAATTCCCATTTCAATTCAAATCTCCTCTCTCTCTCAGTGTCTCTCAAATCTCAATCTCCAGTCAAGACTCTCACTTCTCAGTCTCACATCGGCATCGGCTTGTCTGCTATTTCTGGCCTTATCGACTGCTCGTCTAGTCGTCTGCTCTCAGTTGCTATCAACAAATCACTCTCACAGAGCTCGGGTAAGGTTTAATGTGTCCATATCTTTTTCTTGATGGTGTGCATTTGAGGTTAGCACACAAGAATTAGTTATAGTTGATTATTGAGCTGTACATGAAGGAGGTTTTGTGCACAAGTATTAATCACAGCATATTTAAATTGTGTGGTGTTTGTATGATGGATCCTAAATTTTTTTCATTGCTTGTAGGAATTATGATGTATTGTGGGAGATATGATTCTACCAATTTTTCAGCATATTCAGTTGAATCATTCTAATTCAATAAATATTTTTATTTTTGATTTGATTCAATAGTACGGTCTGATTTTAAAACGATGATGTAAACTCACTGGCTTAAGCCCACTTGCAACATTTTTTTGTCATTTTTGTTTAGCATCAATTCTTATTAAGGATGACATAAAAATTCGGGTCCGGTCCGGCCCGAGCCGCCCGAGCTTTAGAGCCCGAGCCGGGCTCAGTGATTTAAGCCCGGGCCTGGCCCTGCCTGAGCTTAAATTAAAAAAAAATATATAATTTTTTTTATTCAATTTCTGATTTCTCATCTCAGCCACTGCTTGCCAGCCCTAAACCAGTAATTCAATTTCATTTTCACAACATCTCACATTCTCACTCGTCTCTCTCACTCAGTCACTCGTCTCTCTCACTGCTCGCCTCTCTTACTGCTCGCCTGCTCACTGGCCAGCCACTCCTCAGCTCATCGCTCTCTGCCTCTCTCCACTCTCTCAGACTCTCCGTCTCTATCTCTCTCACTGCTCGGCGGCCGGCGCTCTTCTGTAAGTTTGTTGGTTGCTTCAAAGTATTTGTAATTGAATTCACTTCACCACCAACTCAATAAAATATGATCTGGGTATGTGAAATTTGTATGTTTTTTATACAAGAAGTATGAGAAATGACAAAAATAAAAACAGAGCAAAACAGGGGAAATGAAATGTTTATGTCTTTATGAGAATTGGTGATTGATGATGAAGAGAGTTAAATAAGGGAAGAGATTTAGAGGGGTGTATTCAATTGAGATTTTAAAAGATTATTTATGGATAAATAAGTCCAGTGGATTTTAAAAAACTATTTAAGAATGTAATGACTTATAAGATTTTGTTACAGTTTTTTTAACCAGAATTTTTTACTTATTGGATTTTTAAAGATTTATATCATAAGAATTTAAAAGATTTGAAATGACCATATATAATTTTTTTTTATTTTTATTTTTATTTTTATGATGCTAACCAACCAACTTTTAATCTGTTTATGAGTAATGTCGATCTAGTTAAATGAGACATTCTTTTCTTGAGCCATTCTCGTTCAGGTCACCCCTCCACTGAATTAACAATGCTATAATTTCTATCATGGTTAGGTGGGGATGCCTCAACCTGTCAACCATTACAACTATATTTTCTTTACAAGTTATGTTGGCAGTAATATTTCTTGGACTTAAGCAATCTATCAATATTTTACTAACAGTCTAGATAACTTTACTGACAAAAATGCTTAATTATCTCAGATTATTTTATGAGTTTCTGTGACAGAATGTCATGTCTCTGACCTAGGAATAAAAGATAACACATCGGCATCAATGATCTTAATAATTGATAAATATATTTTTCCTTAAATTTGGGTTTTTTTTTTAAAAAAAATACAAGTAAAAAATTAGCGAGAAAACGGGGAAAAAATCATTGTTGTGCTAAATTCCCTTTATACATTATCATCTATCCGATTGAAGAAGTTCTGCTGGCCTCAAAGAAAATCTAGGAAATTATCTTTAAATGTAATAGAATTTTTCTCCTCGAAAATGAAATTCATTAAAAAAAATGATTGGAGGAACTAGGAAGGACATTACCAGTTGTATTTAAAAGAAAGTCATATTGTTTAGTTTGAAAGAAAAAAGAAGAAATTACTAATAAGTAAGTAACTTGTTCACGAAGAGCTAACATGTATGTTAATCTTCTGTTTTCTAACAGTTAAAAAAATCTTATGTAAAAAGTCTCATGGGTTAGGTTAGGATTTATATAGAGTTTGATATTTATAATTCTCACTAAAAAGTCCCACACAATCACACATATAAAAAAATCCTTCAAAATAATTATGTTTTTCAATACCATAAGACTTTCTATTATTTGTTTAAAGTCCTGATTGAATATCACTAGATTTGGATACACTCTTTAAAAAATCATAATAGTTTTAATGGAATACCACAAGACTTTTTAGATTATTTTAAAAATCTTAATTGAATACCACAAGACTTATTTAACCCAAAAGAGTCTTTTAAAATCTCAATTGAATACACCCCCTTTTAGATTAAGCAAGCGAGGAAATTTATGAGAAATTGAGTATAGAGAGATTTAGATTTAGAAATTTTATTTTTTTTGGAGCCCGAGCCCAGCCCGGGCCAATTTTTTTTTTTATCCTTGCTCGGGCCACCCGGCCCGTTGCCTCCCTTAATTCTTATGACGAGCAAAATGTCAAAAATACCCTTCATACATGCGGTTAACCCAAAAAAGAAAATCAAAGGTAAAAAAAACAAAATCTTCAACTTTAACTAGTTTATGACTCTCTCTCTCTCTCTCTGTCTGTGGCTTGATTACCCCAAAATAGACGGTTTCGTTTTAGATTCGAGAGACTCTGTAAGAGAGATTACAGATTAAATCTCCTACATCATATCAGGTTCTTTTTTTTTTCCCGGGACTTCCTATAGTTACCAAATTATTATCTGTGTTATTTTTAAATTGTTTTTGTTTTTCCCATCATTAAATTTACAATTCTGTGTATAAGTGTATGTGGGTTTTGTTAAATCAGGAGCAATGGTTCAATTCAGATTCGATCTTTTTGTTATTTAGCGGATTTTATACTCCAGATGTGATATTATTTTTCATTGTTATGGATATCCTTGTTTTGTGTTGTTAAAAACACTTTTAATCTATGATTTGAAGAGTTTTGAGGGTTTGATTCAATTCTAGAGCCAGTGACTTTGATAATGGCCATTGATTGCCTAAAGAACGTAGCCGTTTCACCCTAGCCGTTTCATGCTCTAGAGAATCAAACAAAAGCGGGCCAAAGAACGTAGATAATGGCCATTGATTGCCTTGTCCTCGGTAATCAAATTTTATAATATCTTCTTTAAACCTGCAATAATCAGATATCAACAAATTTTTTTTTAATTTTTTTTTTATTCATAGGAGCTGGTCAAGAAGTCGGCAAGAGTTGCGTTGTAGTGACGATTAATGGGAAGCAGATTATGTTTGATTGCGGAATGCACATGGGCTGCAACGATCAGCGCCAATTCCCAGATTTCTCTCGCATCTCTAAATCCAGTGACTTTGATAATGCTATTGACTGCGTCATCATTACTCATTTGTACAGTTCTTGAATTGCCTTTTGTTAATTTCCCGTTTGCTTTTTTTCTTATTATAGTTGGCTGTTCGTGTTAATTATACAACTTTTTTTTTTGGGTTTCAGTCACTTGGATCATATTGGGGCGCTTCCTTTCTTCACTGAAGTTTGTGGTTACAATGGTCCGATATACATGACTGTAGGTTCTATCACCTGTTTGATGAAGCTTAGCTCAAACATTGAAAATTTCAGCAGTTCCTTTCAAATTTTAACCACTTACAGCAGTTTCCATCTTTATCAGTGCATATCAATTCGTGTTTAAAGTTGATTTCCGAATCTTAGTAGTTGAGTATTGAAGCTTGTTAACTTGAGGGTATTTTGAACGAATTTACTGTATACAAAAGTATTCTGCCTGTGGTAGTTGTGTTATGCTGTTCCATTTTCGCAGCGATTGGTTTAACTTTATTCTGTATGTTGGCTTCCAATCTCATGATTGGATTTTTTTTTTGTTCTTTTGGTGCGATAATCATTGAAATTGCAAGAATTGTTAAGATATTGTTATTATAATCATTTCACTGCAGTACCCGACAAAGGCATTGGCTCCTATAATGTTGGAGGATTATCGAAAAGTTTTAGTTGATCGAAGGGGTGAGGAAGAGCAATTTAGTTCTGATCATATCACAGAATGCATGAAGAAAGGTACACATATATTCACATTTTCCTATTGTGTAACTTGTACAAGGCCAGTCATTATTTTGAGATTTATGTAAATTTAAAGAAGACTTATGCGTATGGAAATTGTCTGGGGCTTGTTGGTAGGCTGCATTCTCCCAGGCTGGTATTAAATTGCTGCCTTTTTTTGTTGTGGTCAAGACCGGTAAGTGATTGTGCTTTATGAGAAAGACTTGATTCAGTAGGGCCACCAGAATGTTTGTTGAAAGTTGATCTCTATTGTAAATCCTTGCTTGTCAATCTTTTCATGAAGAATTCTACTCATATCATATTTACTTTTACCTTCTGCTAGTCTACGAATTCAAGAAATTACTCACTTAGCTTTGAAAATATCAACCATCTTTCCTTTCTACAAGACATGGTTAAAGATTATTTTCCTTGCCAGAAGCTATAAGCGATGATTCACATTTCTTCTCTTTGTGATCATTATTTTGTTCCCTCTATGGTTTCTGAAAAAGACATTTGAAATTAGTGGAATTATATATCTATGCTTTGGGGTTCTACTCTTTGTCAATTATGGATATATGTTGATATTGGTAGTATTATGCAAATTTAGATTTGCCAGTCTTAAGCTGTGTTGGTTTGACTAGTTCCTTGTTGCAGTTATAGCTGTGGACCTGAAGCAGACTGTGCAGGTTGACAAAGAACTTCAGATTCGTGCCTACTATGCAGGGCATGTAAGGTTTCAAACTTATTTATTATCTAGATAGGTGCTCTGTCAGCACCTTATTTGTACAAAGTTGTATTAGAGCTACTACTTTCAACAAACCTTTTTCTGAGCATATTCTATTATAAAATTTTCTATATTATTCACTAAAGGACTGTGGATCAATTTCCACCTTGTTTGCTTGACTTGTGATTATATAATGCTAGAGGCATGTAATGGCTCTTGGCATCTCCGAGCTTGCTTACATGCTTAAGGATCATGTTTTTAACCCGTGGCCTTTATGCTTTGTTGAGCTGCCTAGCTCCTTGCTTATTTGAGAAGCATTAGATTTATATAATGTGAGATGTTCAAGAACCAACTTGGTTAGTGTCCTATTCAAAATTATTAGGTTGAATAGCCAAGTACAAGCATCAATAACAGTGTTAGAAAATGCAGCCTTAGGCGGTGCCTAGCATTTTCATTAGGCGGACCACTGCTGCTGCAATTTAGGGCCAATTGGCCGCATTAGGCGGCAGCTGGTTCGGTGGTGCTAGATCGGCTTCTAGATGGCCTCGGCTCCACCTAACACTGCCTGAAACCGTTGCGCCAGTATTCTTCGTTGGTGTTTCCTCAAATCAACTCTCTCTCTCTCTCTCTCTCTAAATCAAATTCTCTCACTGCAATACTCCATTATTCCTCCTTTTTTTTTTTTTCTCAATTCATTCATCAAAAACACACCCATCACTAAGACAGACATTCTTAAAGATCAATGTATCCAAATTTCATCAAATTTGAAAATCCCCAAATTGCTAAATCCCTAATTTCGAATTTCTTCTTCATTAACCGAGAAATTTCCTCGACCCCACCTACGCGGCAGGCTGCCGCCCGACTAGCGGCTAGCATTCTATCCTTATATAGCAACCAAGATACAATCAGTCAATAACAGGCAAAGTCAAAACAAAACTATGATTTCACGTTTTAGAACATTGACCAATAGTGAACAGTAGAGTCATGGTGCCGAACAGTTTATAGTCATATGGTGTAACCTGCTAGTCTTTTAATTCATAGGATGCTCGAGCGTCTTAGATTTTTTTTTTTGGCATGTATTCTGCATTTGATGTATCCAAAATTGATTAAGAGTAGGATTATAGCATACGTGAAAGCACGTTCTTCTCCTATTTTCTTAGACATGCTTGTTAGACATGTTTATAAGTTTTGTTGACACATTTCCTATGGATTTCTAAGTGCTGATTTCTTATGTGGTACAAGAGCTCTTTGACACATTATTTCCACTATTAAGTCCATCAATCTTCTACATTTAATTTGAGCAAATGTAATCGAATATAAATACTTCGTTCTTCCATGTTGTCAATTTTGGACATTCCTTGTTTTTGATGTTTTAGGTTATCGGAGCAGCAATGTTTTATGTAAAGGTGGGGGACTCTGCTATGGTGTACACTGGAGATTATAATATGACACCAGATAGACATCTTGGAGCTGCTCAAATTGATCGCCTACAGCTTGATCTTCTTATAACAGAGTATGGAACCTATGTCTGTTCATTGTTAAGTAGTTTGTGTAATCCCATCTGCAATGTATGGAATAAACTGTATGCTACAAGGGTGAAGCTGAGAAAGAAAATCATGAATGGATGTGGTTTGGTTTTTCTTACTAAGTAGAATGATATAGATATAGTCTTATGATTCATTAATTCTTATGCCATAAAAATACAGATCGGAGATTCCCAACCAGCTTAGAATGGTCTCACTCTTGCATTCTATATTTCAATTGTTTCATCATCATTTTTATGTTTGCAAATAATTAGCAATCAGATTTGCTGCAAATAAAATTGACTTTTCCCCTTGTCTAAGCAATAAAAGTTAGACATGGATGATTTATACATTCTGTATCCAGAATAATCCTGAAAAGGATGGACTGCTATTCTGCATATGGGCCATCTATCCTCCAATTGTACGTACCAAAAGTTTCTGCAGTATATTTAAAAATGCTTTAGCAGCCAGCCATTAAAGTCTTCTCCCTTAGGTTCGGGCTTAATGAGATTTGCCAACCCAACTCTAGCTTTCTGATATTAGAATCTTTTTTTTTTAATAGGAAACAAGAACATTATTAAGAAAAATGAGAACTGCAAAGCAAGTGGATAAGAAATAAGGTCAGGATGTTAGAACCTTATTTGTCAGTACTGGAATTAACATAAATTTCATAAATGGAACTCTATTTCCTTAGTTTTCCATTTCATGGAATCTTCTTAATGTTTCAATTTATCTGTTGAATCTCCAAAAAAAATTTGCAGTCTAGAAAATGCTTTTGCAACAAGATTACATGTCTCATTTTTTGGGGGTAGGAGATTCCTTCTGTATATTTAAAACATCGCCTTGCCTTTAGGCGTCCCGAGTTGGTTCGACTTGGGACCAACGATCCAACACGTGAGTTTAACCAAAAAAAAGTGGGTGTCCATGTTCATCTAAATATGAAATTATATGTAAATTTATCTTGCCAGATTGCTTGAGATGAGTGGAATAAGCCTTCATGAACTCGTGAGGAGACATGTCCTTAACAGTCCTGGTGGTAGCTGTTAGCCCCTTAGATTGGTTGCTCGAGAAAATGGGGAACGGGTGACTTGGTGGCAGCCAAGCACTCGCAAGAAACACATGGCTTGGGTGGGCTGTGTGTGTGTGGGCAGTTGGTGCTGTCCTCATGGGCGGTTGGTGCTGTCCCAAGGAAGTGTTGCTGAGACATGGGCAGTTGGTGCTGTCCGTAGGGAGTTGATGCTGTCTTGGGGGAGGCAGTTGCACGCACATGCAACAGACATGCGGGGCAGTTGCGGAAGGCAGTTGGCGCGCACTTGCATGGCAGTTGGCGTGCGCATGCAAGGGAGAGGGCTTCACATGCCGAGCACATGGGGCAGTTGCGAGAAGAACCACTAGTAACTGGCGTGTTGGGGAATGCATGTGTGTGTGTGTGATAACTTCCTATAGCAGTTGGGATGTAACTGCTGTGTGTGTGTGTGTGTGTGGCTGGTGCCCATTGGGCCAACACACCCTAGGGCAGTTGGGGTGTAACTGCCAATATATATTGTATTGTGAGATCATACATGAGGGAGAGCATAGACACGAGACTAGCAGTGGATGTTCTTTGAGATCCTATGTATGTTAGCACGAATCCTTGTAATTGCTTTGGTGAGTAATAATAAGGTTGGGGCTTTGTCCTGTAAAGCTTGTGTGTTGTATTTACTTGATGCAGTGCTTGCTTGTATGCTGACCGTGAGGGTGTGAGGACATCGAGAGTGATTGCTTGTGGCTTGTGGGCGTGCTTGCGGGAGAAGGCTGACTAAGTTGGGCGAACTTAGTGCCGCACTTGGCTAAAGAAATTTGGGGCGTGAATTTAGCCGCGTGACAGTAGCCATGGTCAAAATAGAGCAGAAGAGCTGTTCAGCTTTTGCAAGTGCGTGCCGAGATTGCTTGGTCTCTCTAGGGTTTTTGCGTTTGTTATTTTTGGTGTGAATACACGTACACCCCCCTCCATTTTAGGGTTTCTGTTCCAGTTCATTTTCCTTGAATTCGGTGTCGTTTGAGAGTTGGGCTTGAATAACATTTTGGGTTGGGCTGATGTGTCTAAATATCCTTCCACTCAAAGAAATTTTAAATTTATGTTGCCAAACTATTAATATTTAGTAAAATTACTCGATGGATGTGTTATGGATGCTTTGAGTTCGATGATTTCATGAATTTATGTTCTTATTTTATTTTAAATTTTTCCCGTGTTTTGGATTGATCGCCTCGCACCGCATTCCTCACTCGGGGAGATCGCCTCGCACCACATACCGAGTTTTCCAACATTGATTCTTCACTTCCGTGTTCAATTAAAAACATTTTACTTTATTACCTTTATCTCTCTTTTATTGTCCAATTAAACCAACCTAAACATGATTCTGTATTGTATTGGTTTTTATCCCTTATAAGTTCTGTTAAGCTCGTTAAAGCTATGTTGATCTTTAGAGATGATTTGTGAAAGTGCTATGATGGGATTTTTTTATTAGCATTTGATGTATTAATGATTTTTGTATTCTATTATCATTCACTGTTCAATGCTTGAGAAGGTTCTCTCAGTGGTGTGCTAGACTATCAAACAGGTTTTGGTGATACGAGTTTTCAATTATTCATCTGATTAGTGAACGTGCTACGAGGAAAAGGATTTTTTTTTAATAATCACTGTGTTTTTATCAACGTTTTGATGTACTTAATGATGATTTTATTTGATCATCATTGACTGATCAGTCCTTGAGAACTTTCTCTTGGTTGCATACTAGACTATCAAACAGATTTTGGTGGAATGATTTTTCAATTATCTTCATCTGATAAGCTTTCTGCATCAGGTCTACATATGCAACAACTGTGCGTGATTCAAAATATGCTCGGGAGAGGGAATTTCTAAAAGCTGTATGTAAATGACACCACTGTCAAATCCTCCATTACTCAGTAGTTTCTTGTATCTTCATGCTTGAATTGTTGTTTATTTTCTTTTACATTTTACTTGCATAATTGACTTTCATTTGTCAAAATAGCTATTTATTTCCCTGTGAATCATGTCAATAGTCAGAAAATTATGCGAAACATATGAATTTAAACAGTTAACGAATTGGTGTTTTCTACTGCTCCATGGGTTAGCAAAAACTAAGTCCACGACTCCATGCATCTGTGTTTGCATTGTTGATTATAATGATGTGGTTTGATTATATATGAGCCTCATACTTAATTGACCACAACCCAGACTTCTTCTTCAGTTTTACATGTAGCACTAGCATCAATTTTTGTCTTTTGTTGTTAAAGTTATTGTGAGCATTTGAGAAATGCTTGATTATCTTCACTCTTCTCATGAATAGTTCATGAGTACTCTGAAGAAATGTGTTACGAGAAGAATTTGTTCAATGTAAAAAGAAGCAAAGAATTGTAATATTCATAAACAACAAGCCATTTTGTTAAGTAGATGGTTTGGTTTCAATCGATTTAAGGAAATATACTGCTTAAAAGTTGCAATAAAGCGGTAAAAAAATAAACAAGAGAATTCACTCAGGCTCCACGTCCTCCAGCACAGTTGGGAATCTCTCCAAACAACTAGCAATCTCAATATTTACAATCCATCCCCCTTCCCTCTCTCCCGTATCCCCTATATATTCTCCTAACAAAACTCATCATTGCTTCGTAACTAATTTTCTTCCAAGTCAGCATTCCCAATTTTCTCAATTGCTGGTTCTCTATCTTCTTCCTCCTGATTCTGTCGGGCCTTCTTCCTTTGGTAAACAAACCGTATTGGGCCCCTGTCCTTTACTTGGGCCTACGTTGGAAGGTGGATTTGAGTTGAGTAGCTCTCGTCCTTGATTTCGGGAAATTGCCTGCGGATTACCTCATATTCCTCCATGTTGCCTCCTCTATTGGCTTGGCCTTCTATTTAATCAACCATTGCTAAACCTGTCGTCCTTAATGCCTGATGTTTCTCCGCCTTAAAAGCTGTTCAGGTTCCACTATAATTGCATTCTCGTCTTCCATCTCGGTTGGTAATGTCGGCAGTACTTGTTTCACTCCAATCGCCTTCTTTATTTGTGAAACATGAAAGATAGGGTGTATCCTTGAACCCTGGGGAAGTTGTAGTTTGTAGGCAACCATTCCCATCTTCTGAATTATCTGGAATGAACCATAAAAGTTGGCAACGAGTTTAGCATTCACCCTGCGAGTCACCGATTGTTGCCGATGTGTTCGTAACTTGAGCTATATCCAATTCCCCTCGGCAAAAGACACATCCTTCTTATGGGCATTAGCAAACCTTTGCATCCTATCCTGGGCTCTTCTTAAATTGTACTATAATTGGCAGATTGCTTTGTCACGATCTACCAACTCCAACTCCTGAGCCATTGTCTCTACTAAGGTCTCTCCGTTGACAAACTTGTGGATAATTGGAGGTGTCTCCCATAAACCACTTCGAAAGGCATCTTCCCAACTGATTCATGGTGATTGGTACTATTCCAATATTCAGCCCAATGTACCCACTCTGCCCAATGATAGGGTTGTTCCGAAGAGAAACAACAGAGGTATGTTTCTAAACACCTATTAAGGACTTCGGTTTGCCCATCCATCTCCGGGTGATATGCCGAACTCATTTTCAGCTTGGTGCCTTGAAGTTTAAAAAACTCGATCCATAACTGACTAAGGAAAATAGGGTCTCGGTCACTTGCGATAGATCTTGGAATCCCATGTAATTTGACCACCTCCTTGACAAACATCTTAGCCACCTTCTCAACATAAAATGGCCATATTTAGAGAGCCGATCCACTATTACCATAATTACATCAAATCCTTTAGATTTTGGCAACCCGGTTATTAAATCCATCGCAATATCGTCCCAAATCACTTCCGGAATAAGTAAAGGCTGTAATGGTACTTATGTCGCCGACACACATCACATTCAGCTACAAAACAATACACATCCTTCCTCAACCCCTTCCAATACACGTTCTCAACCACTCTTCAATAAGTTTGATACGCCCCTGAATGCCCTCCTGTAGCTATGGAATGGAACTCTTGTAAGAAAACATAAACCCATTTGGACTTGGCGGAAATCACCAATCTCTGCTTGAAAAACAGCTGCTTCCCACGCAACACGAATCCAGGGAGGGCCAGAAAGTCCCTCCCCAGGTCTTGGATAATTTGTGCTAACTTTGGATCAGACCTTACTTCAATTTAAGCTATATATTCCCACATCAGTACTGTCAATACGACCATCACACCCTCTTCTTGGATCCTGGACAGAGAGTCAGCTGCGCGGTCTTCCTTTTCGGCCTTGTACACGACTTCAAAATCATATCCTATTTGTTTTACCACCCAATTTTGCTGGTCTTCTGCTATTCGATGAGAAGTTTTAAGCTTTTTAGATCGGTATATACCTTGAATCTTCTACCCAAAAGATAGGGCCTCCAATGTTGAATTGATAACACTAAAGTCATAAGTTCTTTTTGTACGTCGACTTTGCCAAAGCTATATCCTTTAAAGCCTTGCTGAAATATGCCAACGGTCTCCTCCGTTGCATCAACGCAGCTCTGATTCCCCTTCCTGAGGCATCACATCCAACCTCAAATTCTAAGGTAAAATCTAGAGTTCCTAACATCGGGGCCATGGCAAGCCGCAATTTTAGAGCCTGAAAAGCTTCATGTGTGTTCACCGACTGCATAACCCAAATAGGTGATTATCCCTTTCCCAAAATGGCTCTTCTTACCATTAGCCTTGAAATGATTTTTATCCAGTATGCTGAGGACCATCCCCAAATGTTCCATATGTTGTTGCCAGCTTTTTCTATACACCAAGATGTCATCAAAAAATACGAGAATAAATTTTCGGAGATAAGGCCGAAAGGTATTGTTAATTGTGGACTGAATGTGGCGGGGCATTCATCGACTTAAACGACATAACTACGAACTCTTAGTGTCCTTTATGCTTCCGAAATGCGGTTTTGGCTATATCCTCTGCTCTGACTCGGATTTGATGGTATCCCGAACGTAAATCTATCTTTGAAAAAACCCACGTCCCATGGGCTTTATGTTATTCAGCGCCCCGACAATCCTCACAAAATCTCCAACTCCCATCCTTCTTCTTTACCAAAATAACTGGACTCGGATACAGAGAGTTGCTTGGCTGTATGATTCCCATTCTTAGCATCTCTCTCATCAACTACTCTATCTCATCCTTCCGAGTGTGGGCGTACCTATATGGTTTACTCCTTACCAGACCCTCCCATTCCCTGATGACAATAGCATGGTCAGTTTCGTGACTCGGAGGCAGACCTTCTGGTTCCCTAAACACCTCACTGAAACTCGCCAACACTCGTTTTAGTTGCTTATTTTGTTTCTTATTAAGTTCCTCTCCCTTTGTTCAACTCCCTACCCTCCAAACTCCACATAAGCATCCCCAAAAAATCTACCTCAGCCAGTTTAAATATGGATTTCAAAGCCATCTAAGTACGACACAAGGTGGAATCCCCTCGAATCTCCACCTGCTCACTTCCATTCATACATTCATCGTGATGCTTCCCCAATTCATCTCACCTCCCCCGGTGTCTTTAACCATGTAATTCCCAAGATCATGTCCACCCCACCTACGCCAAATAAATATCCATAAACTATAATCGAGATCCCTCCAAGGTGAACCTCCACCCCTTTACACAGCCCCTGCGATATTGCTCGATAGCCATCCCCAAGACACACCCCAAATTGCGGCGTGGTCTCCACCACTAACCCCAATTTCTCCATCATTTTATTTGAAACGAAATTGTGACTCGCTCCACTATCTATCATCACTACAATCGAAACCCCATATACAGTGCTCCTTAATTTCATCGTGTACGGGCGTTTGATTTCCCCAACTGTGTAAATAGGTAACTCTAACATTTGATTTACCAGGTCAGAGCCCGTCGTATGTTCCTCTGGCTCGGTGTTTATTTCTTCCCCAATCTCCTCTCCACCCAGCTCATCATCGGCTAAGATAATGACTCGTAGTGACTTGGCTGCGCACTTATGTAAAGGAGTAAAGGGCTGCTCATATCCAAAACACAATCCATTTTCCCTTTTCTCAACATATTCTTGAAATGAGAGGATCTGCCATCGCGCGATATAGGAAGCGAGTTCCCTCGTCCATTTTGCCCTCCATTGGTAGGTCGGGAGTGGTTGGACTTAACTGAGCTCACTAGTGGGGATCCCTTCTCTACGGTCTTGGGTTGAAATGAATTTTGGGTTCCCTAACTTCAACCCGACCCGTATCCCCCGAACCCCATTCCTGATCCGTTCGTTTTAAACAAATTTTGGGCACCTGACCCATGGGCCCTAATTTGAGCTCCCAATCCCTGGCCCAACTTTGGTCCACCCTTCAGCCACCCTTGCTTCTGGTTTCTTACTTCCCCCGACGTCTCTTCTTCCAACATTCTCGCTAGGTCGATGGCTCTCATAATATCCCTAGGCTCAAAAATTTGTACTCGACGTATGATATTCTCCTTTAATCCATTCATAAAATAACCCAAATATTGTTCCTCAAGCAAGTCACTAACCTGGGAAGCCACATTCTCAAACTGTTCTATATATTTTTCAATTCCCCCTACTTGCCTTAGAGCTACCAAAAACTCATATGGATTGGCACTACTTCTATCTGAAAATCTTTTGTATAGCTCATTGCTGAACCCCTCCCAGGAGAGATTGGGAATCTTTTTCCTCAACCAACGAAACCAATGAATAGTGGGTCCCTCCATACTCACCATTGCCAACAATAACTCATTTCCTCTCGTGTCCTACGAACTTCGAAAAATTGATCAGCCTTTGTCACCCAACCTACGAGATCTGTACCATCAAAAAAAGGCAACTCTAGCGTTTCAACATCATTCTCCTCTCACTACTATCCTCGTCAGGGTTCGTATCTCCCATAGGTGCGCGCTTCTGATAAGGTTCTGTTGGGCCCTTTGGAGGTGGTACCGGTTGCCCTGGAGTTACGCCCATCTCATAAGCTGCGGAAGACTCCTTGACTCAGGTTCTTCCCCTTCATCCATTGAAGCATGAGCTGGCGCATCTAATCCAACGCCTCCATATATATGTGCAACCTCTCAAGAGGCTTGATCTATGTTTGGATTTCTTCCATTCCTCCTCCTAAGACTCGCATGTTAGCGGTGAGTTGCTCTACGTCTCGCTGAAGTCCCAATAATTCCCCTTCCACTCTTCCTAGGTTCTTCTCCAAATTGTCGACTCTTGTTTCCATCCTTGTGGTCGTGGTCATTTCCTCCTTAATGTGGGATAGTTAGATCGGGCAAGTCGGACCAATTTGTTACGAGACGAATTTGTTCAATGTAAAAAGAAGCGAAGAATTGTAATATTCATAAGCAACAAGCCATCTTGTTAAGCAGATGATTTGGTTTCAATAGATTTAAGGAAATATACTGCATAAAAGTTGTAATAGAAAGGGGAAAAAAAACAAACAAGAGAATTCACTCAGGCTACACGGCCTCCAGCACATCTAAGAATCTCTCCAAACTACTAGCTATCTTAATATTTACAATCCATCCCCCTTCTCTCTCTCTTGTATCCTCTATATGTTCTCCTAATAAAACTCATCATTGCTTCGTAACTAATTTTCTTCCACGTAAGCATTCCCAACTTTCTCAATAGCTGGTTCTCTATCTTCCCCCTCCTGATTCTGCTGGGTCTTCTTCCTTTGGTAAACAAACCGTATTGGGCCCCTGTCACTTACTTGGGCCGATGTGGGAAAGTGGATTCCAGTTGAGTAGCTCTCGTCCCTATCAAAATGTTTGGAGGAGCTTAGGCATGCACAACACTTGTGCATTTAATTTCTTATTTCTTATTTGCAGGAATCAAATTTGTATGTCTAAGCTTCCCATTGGTTATATGTTTATATGATATATGACAAAGTTCGAAAATAAAATGTTTCTAACAACTTATTTTCTTAATTAGTAATTCTCAAACATGTTTAGTATTAGTTCATATTACATCAGTCTAAACAATCATTAGTTCCCAGTCAATCTCTACACATGCTTTCCGACACATTATCAGTACTCATTTATGCTGTTCCAAATTGGTTAAAACTTGTGTGATAGATCAATCATGTTGGGCCAATGTTCCTCGAAAGCCCTTCCCATGTAGCACAGTGTGAGAGAGGTCAAAAAAATTGCCAATCTAGAATCCAAGACTTTACTCTTGTGTGTTGTGCCCTTGGACAAGTTTGATAAAGTGAGTAGATCCTCTTTGTTATTTTACTAAGAAATGTTGTTTTCTTATTATTACACGTGTACAAATACACATGTATTTATACTAATACAAACTAGGTTTTACTTATCAGGTCACATTTACTAAATGTCATTCACACCTATAAATACTCTTAACACTCTTCAACATTATTGATTAAAATGTTGGAGAAATTTTTTACTTTCACATATATGTTCCCAAAAAGCTTAGTGGCCTGCAAAAATCTAGAATGTTAAAACCACTTCGTTTATAAAGCCCTTGCTTTGGCCAAAATTTTGCATCTTATAAAACTAATGGGATAAAAAATGAAGACAATCTTATCAAACAGTCGTAGACAAAATAGTTTCTTGAGTTGGGATCACAAGTCTATGTTCATACTGATAAGACTTCCAAAGCCATTATTAACATAATGTTCTTAGCATGCATTTATATCTTAATGGAAGCTCTAATTGGGATCACTGTCCAAAGTTAATAGTTTACTTCACTTTGAAAAATGTCATTAGGTTCATAACTGTGTTGCTGGTGGAGGAAAGGTGCTTATTCCTACTTTTGCTCTGGGAAGGGCACAGGTAAAATCATCACATGAACCTTTTATTTGATTTTTTTAACACAATAATTTGTTTGATTTATATAAAACTTCATGGTTTAGTTGTTATTATAGATTTTAACATTAACAAACATTCGTTACTTAGGCTATGCAATATATAATTAGTTATATTTGCAATTACAAAAGCAGTGACTTCTGTTAAATTCTGCATTGTTGCAGCCTGCAAGTTTATTTGTTTGGCCTTCAATTTATATACCTAGTTATTTTATAATTATTCCCCTTATGCTAAGAAGTAACTAAATTTTTTCTCTCATTATCACCCCATCAAGTTGAAACTTTTCCACCTTTTTTAGCTTTAAAGTAGAAAAATTACTGAATGGGTGAACTTCAAATTGTTAAAAAGTAGGGAAAAAAATTGTGAATTTTCAAGACTATTTGTTTTTTTCCCCGGAAAATGATTAGAGATGGAAACATGTTTGTTAAGGTGTTTTGTGAAAAATTACTCAGAGAAAATGACGTCAGTTTCACAAGTCGAAAACATCAAAATGGTGTTTCCAACATTTTCCACTTTTTGTCCGACTTTTCTCTATTCAACATTTTTCTATATTAATTAGGATTACCTCTTCAAATTTTGAATATAAAAAGGCATAAATATACGTTGCAATATTCAAAATTTGACATTTAAGATATTTATTCCTTGCCTTAAGAGAAGTGAGACTTTCTCGCTCGAAATTTATGTTAGGACATCATATCCTGTAGATTTTTCTTTGATAAGGTCTAAAGCACACTTTTTTTTTGTTTTCCATTCTGTATATCCTACATAATATGACTTGCATCCTTGTTCAGTGCATCAAGAGTAATCAAGAATAATAGGTTATGATTTTTAGGGGACTTCTAGTTGAGGAATATTACTTTGGAACTGCTGATAGTTTTTTTTTTTTTTTAAATACTCTTTATTATAATGCAGGAACTCTGTATACTGTTGGATGATTACTGGGAGCGCATGAATCTAAGAGTGCCCATTTACTTTTCAGCAGGTTTGCTCCTTTTGTTCTTACGATTGTTTAATAATAAGTTTGCGTGGTCTTTTATCAATCAGTCATGAAATACTCGGTTTATTTGGCTTATTTGTCTAGATGTTCCTAATGTTAATTTAACAACTTGTTTAGAAGTACACAAGTGTTCTTGGATTTTTGTGAGCATGAGTTTTCTCCAAGGCACTAGAAAGTGGAAAGGTTAGCAGCCAATTGGAAATTCATAATCAGAGAAGTACTAAAGAATTATCTAAGCAGCAACCAAATATTACTAGATTGAACATTAAGAACCGCAAAGTTTCCATCAGTATCATGGAGCAACATCAGTTCACTGTAGTGATATTCCTTATACATGGGAGAGAAATCAGTCAAGCGCTCTGCAACAAACATGGCAGAAGCTAGATCTTGGACTCATTGCCTTTGGAGTTCCATATGCATCCAAGGCTTCAGTCCTCAATGAAGTAAAACAGTTTGTCTTTTTCGGACATGTCCCATGGAAATAGAAGTGTTGAAAAAACTGAATGTTGTTTATTAGAAAAAATTCAAACTATATAAGGAATATGGCCTTATATAGACATAAGACTAAGATAAATATAGAATCTAAATCTACTCATAATTACAATCATATCTAGGGGATTACACAATCATATCTTAGAAATTCTAACATAATCTCCTATAATCACTCTTACAATTATTTTCCACACTCCCCCTCAAGCTGGTTCAAAGATATCTATCATTCCCAACTTGCTAATCCATGAAAGAAAATTAGGTCTTGGTAGCCCTTTGGTAAATATATCTGCTAACTGTTCTTTGTTGGTAACAAATGGAATACAGATTTGACCATCTTCTATCTTCTCCTTGATAAAGTATCTATCCACTTCAACATGTTTAGTCCTGTCATGTTGAACTAGATTATGAGCAATGCTAATAGCAGCTTTGTTGTCACAATAGAGTTTCATTGTATCTATTCGAGCAACCTCCAATTCCTTCAGTAATGTCTTCAACCACATCAATTCACAAATTCCTTGAGCCATTGATCTGAACTCAGCCTCGACACTAGATCGAGCTACTACTGATTGGTTTTTACTTCTCCAAGTGACGAGATTTCCTCCAATAAACGTGCAATATCCAGATGTGGACCTTCTGTCTATACTTGAATCTGCCCAATCAGCATCTGTATATCCCTCTACTTGAAGATGACAATTCTTTTAGAAGAGTAACCTTTTCCAATGGTGCCTTTCAAATATCTTATAATTTTCAAAAATGCCTCTTTATGTACTTCACATGGGGAATACATAAATTGACTCACTGCACTAACATCAAATGCAATATCTGGCCTAGTATGAGACAAGTATATCAATTTTCCTACCAATCTTTGGTATTGACCCTTGTCAACTGGATCACTCTTAACTGTAGCCCCCAAGTTTTGATTAGGATCAATCGGAATATCTAGTGGTTCCAAATTTTGATTAGGGTCAATCGGAGTATCTGATGGTTTACAGCCTAACATACCAGCCTCTTGGAGAAGGTCTAGAACATACTTCCTTTGTGAGAGAAATATTCCTTTACTTGATCTTGCAACCTCTATTCCCAAAAAGTATCTTAGTTTTCCCAAATCATTAATCTCAAATTCTTCAGCGAGCATTCTTTTAAGTCTTCTTATTTCGTCAAAATCATTGCCAGTAACAATAAACAATCAAAGCAATGATCTTCCCATCTTTAGAGTGCTTAAAGAACAAGGTATGGTCACATTGACTTTGAGTATACTCAAATCATCGAATTGCTCTAGTAAACTTCTCAAACCAAGCGCGGGGTGATTGTTTTAGTCCATGCAATGACTTTTCAACTTGCACACCTTTTTTCTGCCAAACATATCATGAAAACCAGGAGGCAACTCCATGTACACCTCTTCTAAATCCCCGTGCAAGAATGCATTTTTTACATCAAGCTGCTCAAGATGTCAGTCTAGATTTGCTGCAAGAGATAATAGAACTCGAATCGAGTTCATCTTGGCTACAAAAGCAAAGGTTTCTTGATAGTCAACTCCGTAAGTCTATCCTTTTGCAGCAAGTCCCGCCTTATATCTCTCAACTGTCCCATCTGCCTTATGTTTGATTGTAAACACCCATTTACATCTGACTGACCTTTTTTCTGGTGGAAGATCGACAAGGTTCCATGTATTATTTTTTTCCAACGCCTTCATTTATGCATGAACAGCCTCTTTCCATTTTGGAATGCTAAGAGCTTCATGTATAGTCTTTGGAATAGGGTCACAAGAAGACAAATTAGTAGTAAAGGCTCTAAAATGTGGAGACAACTTTTGGTAGGAAATGAAATTAGAAATAGGATGCATAGTACAAGATCTAATACCTTTCCTATGGGCAATTGGAACATCAAGATCAGAAAAATCAGTAAAATCAAGGTGATTTTGAGAAGCATTAGACTTACCTGTGTTTTCTAGAGTCTCTGTGACAGGTTGAGGTGATTGAAAATGCTGAGGAAGTTGTGACTTGTTCCTTCTTGAGTAAACCCTTTAGTTCAAGGTTTCCATCTTGTACACTCGTAAGTGGGGTGATAGGATCTGGAGGTGAAGGTTGAGAACTAAAAATGGTAGATGGAGCATGAGATTGACCCACATGAGACTTATGAACAGTAGATGGTTCTTGGACAGTTGACGGTTGAACTCGGAGGCAATGGGAGACTCAATAATATAGGAACTTTTGGAGTTAAAGTAGAACAAATATTCCAAAAAAGGTAACGTCCACTGACACAAATAACTTTTTAGTTGGAGGATGATAGCATTTGTAACCCTTTTGAGTAGGAGAATAACCCAAAAAAAACACACCTGAGAGCTCTTGGATCTAATTTCCCTCTGTTATGGTTATGTTGATGAACAAATGCAACACACCCAAAAACTTTAGGTGGAAGCGAACAAAATATTTTGGATGATGGATACATTTCTTTAAGAATATCAAGTGGTGCTTTAAAATTTAAAACCCTTGATAGCATTCTATTATAAGATAAGTAGCTGTAAGAATAGTGATTTCGGATGAACAGTAATTTCGTGTGAACAGTGAAACAACAAAAGCTTAATTTGGCTCTGAAGGCCTCGAGAGAAAAAGAAGGCACTATTCCGGCAATAAAGACCGGTGAAAGTAAAAAATTAGAGCAAACAAGGCTCTGATACCATATTGAAAAAACTGAATGTTCTTTATTAGAAAAAATTCAAACTATACAAGAAATATGGCCTTATATAGACATAAGACTAAGATAAATATGGAATCTAAATCTACTTATAATTACAATGATCGTGCAATCATATCTAGGGGATTACACAATCATATCTTAGAAATTCTAATATAATCTCCTACAATCACTCTTACAATTATTTTCCACAAGAAGCATACGAGTTTCGAGTGAAATGATACTTTGAGATAGAATGAAAAATGATTCAATTTGATTAATTCAACTTCTAAGACATTGGACCAATTAGAAAATTATACCATTCATTTTGAACAACAAAGAGCAATTAATCAAGGCCGGCAATGGGTTTTCCAACAAGCTTTACAAAGAGCTCTAAGAACTCTGAAAAGTTGATTGAAAAACCATTAGTGCCAATACTGGCTTGGGGCGATGAAAGAAATGATTGATTAATCCTTTTATTTGTTCTTTTGAAGAAAAAAAGAATTAAGAAATACTCATAACAACAATTTAAGCCAACAAAATTACTAACATTATCCGTGAATATATTGAGCAATATAATAGAGAAGTAAAGATTGTAAATATTGGTACCGTAATTCAAGTAGGCGACGACATCACCCTTACTAACATTATGCCATTGCTCTTAATTTGGAATCAAATAGTGTTGGTGTTGTTTTAATAAGTAACTGTTGGAATTAGTTAGGTGTTGGAATTAGTTATGTAGTGTGTAGTTGGTAGTTGTGGTGTTTTGTATTTAATATGGTAGTTAATATGGTAGTTGTGTATTTAATATGGTAGTTGTATAATGCCTATATAAAGGCCTCTCATTGTAAGTTCTAAATCAAGCAAATGTTTATAGACATTTTCTTCACAAATTATCACATGGTATTAGTAGGTTGATCTTAGGGTCTTCTTTTCTTTTTCCGGTGATACCACCGCCACTGCCATCACCGACGTTACTGTTCCGGTGCGCGTCCGACGACACCTCCGGCATCCTCCATCTCCTTGTCAGCCGCTGGTCTCACTTCCGTCGACGGTTTCCTTCTTTGGCGTGTCTATCTCACTTTTTTTTTCCTCAACATACCCTCGGAACCCTAATTTTACCCACCACCACTTCCGCACTTTTTTTTCAAAAACAACCACCACCACTACCCTTAGAGGTCACCGATCTACCTTCGCCGAGCGCCGATCTACTCAGTTTTTTCTGCGATATTATTTATGGATCGCCCGTCAGAAGACGACACTCACCCCCGAGCTCCGATTTTGCCTAAATCAGGTTCCTTCGTCCCAACTCTTTCTGGTTCTCCTGTTATTACAACTGATAAGTTACTTGGTTCTGTAAATTATGTTTCTTGGTCGGCTTCAGTTGAATTATGGTTTATGGGGCAAGGGTGTGAAGATCATTTAACCTCCAGTGAGGATTCTATACCTGAGGCCGAGCGCCGATCTTGGAGGAAGCTTGATGCTCAATTATGTAATCTCTTATGGCAGTCTATTGATTCTAAACTTCTTGTCATGTTTCGACCCTATAAGACTTGCCACAAGTTATGGAGTAAGGCTACTGCTTTGTATACTAATGATATACAGAGATTTTATAATGTTGTGTCCAATATGTTTCACTTAAATCAGCGTGATCTGTATATGTCTGAGTATATTGGTCGGATTGAATCATTGCGAGAGAAGTTCAATTCTATCTTGCCAATTACCACTACAATTGCTGAACAGGAACGCCAGCTAGAACAGTTCTTTATGGTGTTAACTTTGATTGGGCTCCGATCTGAGCTTCAGCCCGTTCGTGATCAGATTTTGGCCAGTACTATTATCCCCTCTCTGGAAAATATTTTTGCTCGACTTCTCCGGTCCGATTCCGGTTCCAAAATGAAGGAACCGATTTCAACCGGACCATAGAACCGATTTCTATGGTCCAGAGTCTACAACTCCCTCTCAGCTGCCTCTGTATTTTCCTGCGCATACAATAAAACATGTTAAGATGACACAATGAGTCGATGACAAAACTGTGACAGAAACTGAAAC
The DNA here is from genome assembly GCA_019454045.1 of Zanthoxylum bungeanum. Taxonomy (NCBI): domain Eukaryota; kingdom Viridiplantae; phylum Streptophyta; class Magnoliopsida; order Sapindales; family Rutaceae; genus Zanthoxylum; species Zanthoxylum bungeanum. Next base: position 65,341 of record SKCR01042113.1, read on the forward strand.
CCTTTTCATTCAATAAATGCAACACAAGTTAATACAGTTTCAGTGTGTGCTGCTTGATCTGTATCTGAAATGCTACATTATCTTTTATATTTTCCTTTATTCTTTTCCAATGAATTTTTATAAATGCTGTAATACAAGGGGATTATAATTACACCAACTAATGAACCTGATTTTTACAAATAACATTAGGCAACATGACATTGTACAAACTTTCAACAATCATTGTGGTGCTTCTTGTTTTACATGCTCATTGCTCTCCTTGATACCTCTGCTTTACTCTCCTGCCACTCCCTCTTAGCTGCCTCTGCATTTTCCTGCACATACAATAAAACATGTTAAGCAAAAGCAAGATTAACCTCCAAGTATGAGAAATAATTGCATTTTCAAAATTTGACAATATTATATAAATAGGATAATTCAGAACTGGACCAGAACCAAATTGGAACCAATTAATAGGGTACCCTATTTAATTGGGTAGGTTCCGGTTCCACTTAGTTAGGAATTGATTTTTTCCGGGTAGGTTCTGGTTCCATACGGAACTGGAACTAGAACCGAAACCGGTTTTGCTCACCCCTAGTTGAGACCCAGTCAAGAGATGTTTTGGCTTCTATTCCTACTAATGTAATTTCCATTATAGATGAACAAATATTTTTATCCGTTGATCTATTCAATGCTGAATGAGACCCACTATTGATGTGGGTATTTATGTCTTTAGAGTAGGATCTGCAGCTCAAATTAAAACTATGAAACAAATAGTCAACAAATTAAAATTGGAATTGGCCCAATTCGTGGAATTTGAAGCCTTTATACAATTTGTATTTGATCTCGATAAAGCTACCCATAACCAATTGGCAAGGAGTCAACACTTATGTGAGTCACTCACACAATCCTAATCAGCCCCTCTCATGGTCAAAGAAAAAATAATGACCATTTATACGTGAAAGAATGGTTATCTTGATTCATTAGAAACTGGCCAAGTAAGAAAATTTCTTGTTGAGTTATGCTTACTTAAAAACTAATAAACCTCAATTCCAAGAAATAACTTCTTCTACCAAGATATTCACCAAGGAAGTAGAAGCCCTTTTGCAAGAAGCTATTCCGGGAAAAATTGAAAGCTTTCTACTTCAATAACAATTATAAATAACAATTACATATATATATATATATATACAAGTAATTAAATATTTTAATAAATATTAAATAAATATAAATATTTATTAATATAATAATACTTAATTTATTAATAACAATCATAATCGAATGATTATGTATTATTATGAAATAGAGTATAGAAAATTGGAAATCAATTGCATCCAATAAGATTTGAATCTATACCAAAAGTATAGAAGACCTATGTCTTACGCCTTTTGGTCCCATTCTGAAATTTTGTTTCCATTTTTCTTTTCAATCTCTTCTTCAAAAAGTGTAAAGAATAATGTGATATAATTTCAGGACTTTCATATTCAATTTGGAAATGCATAAATTAAAGTTTACAAGGAACTACACTGAATATTCTTTTGATGTGAACTGATTGACTATTTCTAAAGAAGAAACTAAGTATATTAAAGAAGAAGATAAGATAAAAAATTTAGACCAGGTTCCACATTTATAATGAAAAAGAGAGAAAACGGGGAAGGGAAATAAGCTATGCAAAGCCCATCCAACAACCCCAATGAATCCATTCTTCACGTATCCAAAAATCTTTAAAGTTCTTTAACATCTCTGCCGCCGGCAAGATGTCTGCTCATGTTGGTCTTTATGGTGCAAAATTACAGTTATCTTTCTTTTATTAATCCCAGAAGGTTAACATGTTTTCAGTCCAATTGGATAACTAGCTAAGAAACTGTCTTGCTATGAAATTTGACTGGTCATTGCATTTCCATTTTATATCTATTTATATTCTTTCAGGACATCTGCCAGTTACTCTTGGTTATTTTAAATACATCTCAGTGAATATTTGAAAATTAATATTTGAACATGAAAAAACTTAAAGTGAAAGAGAGTTCTTTTAAAATGTTGTCTTGGTGTCATGTTTGTTGTCGTAGGATATCTGTGGCTGAAATAGTCATTGGTAAATGTAGAAGCTTGGACCGGATGCCTTGGTCAATAGTAAATTGTATTCCCATCGAACTATGTTAAGTTTCTTCATATTATAATATTTTAGGGGATACTCATACTCATATCTTTGAACTCTTTCTACTGCAGCTAATGAACTGCCAAATTGTTGCAGTAACTTCATGCACAATTTATCCGCATGCATTGAAAGTGGCTAGTTAGATGGAGGCAGTTCACTAGTTTATGAAAAGCTTATTTCAGTTCCTTTCCTGCTTTGAAACAGCAAGGCAGTTATATTTCAGCTGATTTCGATTTTTTTCCCTCAGGGTTGACCATTCAAGCCAATATGTACTATAAAATGCTTATCAGTTGGACTAGCCAGAAGGTCAAAGAGACATATGCCACACATAATGCATTTGATTTTAAAAACGGTACGTATGTGATTTGTATCATTTTCCTCTGAGGGGATGGAAGCTTAGCATTAATGTGTATGTTGTATTTTGGAGATTGCAATTAGTCTGTAATTTTCCTCTTACATTTGTTGATCTTTTACACGTACATAAAATATTTAGAGATTACACTAAATTTCAAATTCTCAAATGTTTTTGTACTTGTCTCATATTTATGTCTCTGACACCATGCCATTACAATAGTGATAGTTTAATGTTGCTACTTTTGATGTTATAAATTTTTATGACTTTGCTATATTAGTTCATGACCCTTGGATGTTTTTTTTTTTTTAAAAAAAATTTGGTCATGTACTCGTGTTGTTTCATGAGCTTCCCTTTACCTAGTTTTGCATTTCTTAACATCAAAGAGCATCTCTGCACATATACCTCTATCATTGGTGCAGCTAAATGGGTTGTAGCTGTACCTTTCATATCATTTACTTCATCAATGCTGGTTGTTAAGTTACAGAATGAGAACTAATACTGTATTTCTGAATGATCACAATGTACAAGGAAGGCCTTTATACACAATCATATCTTTAGTTTTTTTTGTCACTGGATAACAGTTATTGTCTGAGTGGTTATGTCTATTTCTTATATGGGTTTGGATGTTGCAGTTTGCAATTTTGACCGTTCTCTGATAGATGCTCCTGGACCTTGTGTTCTCTTTGCTACTCCTGGGATGATTACTGGCGGTCTCTCACTTGAGGTTTTTAAGCGTTGGGCTCCTTCAGAAATGAATCTCATTACATTGCCCGGGTACTGACCTTATTTCTCTTTTAACCTGTAAAGATAACAGTATTGTGATCTGTGGTTGAAACCGAAAATGTATTCAACCTACAAAGCATGAGGCAAACATTATTAGTTTCATTTTCTGAATCATTGTTACTCTGTTTTAGGTATTGTGTGGCGGGAACCATAGGGCATAATTTAATGTCGGGAAAGCCCATTGATTTGGATAACACCCCAATTGACGTGAGATGCCAGGTTCACATTCATCTGCTTCCTCTTTCGTATTTTATTTTCAGCACAATCATTTTATCATCTCGTGCACTTTTCCTTCTATTTTATCTTTTGTTTCCTTTCTCTCCCAGGTCAGGACTTGTTCAAATTTTGAGAAATTACATTTACTTAAAAGCACATCAGTCTGGTAATTGTTATAGATTACTAGAACTTTGTGTTTTTGAATTAAGTGTTATTATTACCCCAATTTATATTATTTGCCAGAAGCATTAGGAATCTAAGAATGACAAGAAAGCAACTCTTTCCTAAAAGGAGTGAGACACATTTATGAAATTTTTTTCTCATTAGTTAAATATAGAAAGGAAAATAATTTAAAGAACAAAAAGTATGTTGTTTTAGGTGAATTCGAACTTATTCTATAAAATTAAAAAGTAAAGTTAATTTGGCTAGAGCATAAATATAAATAGCTCATACCAATATCAGCATAAACTGTTAGGTTTAGTAGTAACTATTGCTATATTGTGCTACTTAGTGTTATTGTGTTTAACCCTACATGAAGGGCCATATTAGAACTTAGGTACTATCATAAGCTTAAGCTCTTTCGCAGTTTCTTGGCTTTTAATTTTGGTGGTAACTTTACATTCTTCATTTATTTTGCACAAGTCCTTTGAACAGTGGGAAGAAGCTCTTTAAAACTACAGCAATCAGTCCCTGTTCACTAATTATCATGCATGATGTTTATAGTTTTTTGGAGTAAATATAGATCCTTTAGATCTGTAAATATGGAGTAAAGTAAAATACATACCTCAAATCCTATAGGATTTTTACTGTGTTCATATGATCCTCGCCCTAGCCCTACTGCTAAACCTGATGTCACGCATGATAAGGATGTAGCTTTATATATATATATATATCTTCACTCCGTACCACTTTCTCACTTAAGAATAATCTGGGCAAGGAATAGAATTGCAAGTGTTATTTTTGAATTTTTATCAAGTTGAACCTCTGTTAATGTGCCTGCCTATCAAATCTGATTCCCTTTCACCCCTTGAATTGACACACTTCCTGCAATTCTTCTCTGTCTATCTCTTTCGACACTCCCATATGTACTTTTGTTTTAGTGTATATTCATTCTCTGTGACTTTCCTGATTATCCATCTTTCATTGCCAGATTCATCAATTATCTTTCAGTGCTCACACAGATGGCAAAGGAATTATGGATCTTGTCAACTTTCTCTCCCCACAGAATGTGATACTAGTTCATGGCGAGAAACCTAAGATGGCTACTCTTAAAGAAAAAATACAGTCTGAACTAGGAATTAAATGTTATTATCCTGCCAATAATGAATCTGTGTGCATTCCTTCAAATCATTATGTGAAAGCAGGTGCTTCTGATGCATTCCTTCGAAGCTGTGTGAATCCAAACTTCCAGTTCTTGCAAAGCAGTTCAGAAGAGACATCTGATTTTGGTTCGAAAGGCACAAAGTCCATGCCGCCCCTGCAGGTAAGAGATGATAGAGTTGCTAAAGGGATCTTAGTTTTGGAGAAAAGCAAAAAGGCAAAGGTTGTACACCAGGCTGAGCTTCTACTGACTCTGGGAGAAAAGAGACACAACGTTCAGTTTGCCTATTGCTGCCTGGTAAATGTTGAGAAGTTGGAGAAGTTCAGAACCACGTCTAGTATGCTATGTGATCCTAATAAAATCTCTTTGATTCGACTATTATTCACAAAACTGTCAAGCGAACTTTCTGAAGGAAACATTCAAGACTTGGGCGAACATATCCAGGCGGAGTCAGTTCATGCGTCCGTTTGTTTGAAGGACAGCTGCCCTTACAGAATAACTACTGGTCTTGAAAATAAATCGAAAGAAGCAGTGTTCTTGTGCTGCACTTGGTCCGCGGCAGATGACAAGCTTGCCTGGAAAATGATTTCATCAATAGAGAACTGTGTTTTAAGATAAACTTAATATTTTTTCTGGTGCCTTAATTTAGTTGTTTATGTTCATTAACAAAGTGTGAAAGAAACTGCTTAAGAGTAGCAATTGTGCAAGAGATAAAAACTCAGGAATCATAATGCTTCTATTTATTTTTAGTTAGGTTAAATTATTTGCCAAAATCATCCCTCAACCAATTTGTCAATGCAAGAAGTGATAAACAACCACAAATGGTTTTGTCCACTCATTTATCTTGCGAGTGAATACTGAATAAGCTTGGTCAATTTGTGAATGGCGCAGCATGTTAAAAAGACATGAGAAATTAGAAAATAAAATACAACTCTCATTATATACATAACTTCTTAAAATAATTAAAACCAAAAAGGCCATAAATATTAAAGTAATGCTAGAATAATGACAAATAACTCGGGATATCACTGAAGTTATTTTATTATAAGTTGTTTGAACTTAAATTTAGACATTAAAATTTTGGTCATTGATCTCATAAAATCCAGCTGTGGGTGAATTGAATACTATTTTTAAATTAGCTTTAAGGAAAGATTAACAACACTGATAAATGAGTAAGAATAATTATCCTAGTGAAAATGAAGAAAAGTATAAACCACTTTTTAGTGGAATACCCAATGAGACGAGTGGCATCTTCTTCTCATCACGTGAAGATTGACCAACAATGACTGTGAGAACGGATTACTGGATGCTTGTTGAAGCAGCTTGAAGTCATTATGTGGTAAAATTCTTATTCACTTCGCTCGTCCTCTAGTTCTCAGCAGGAACAAAACCTGTTGTTCCTCACTCCTCTTCGAGAACAACAGCCCTAGCCGTATGATGCAGCCTTTTCATTTCAAGCCAGTTTCAATAGAAAGAAAGACATCCACATACAAGGTGTTAAAGGAAATAATATATCCTATAAAATCTCTAAAATTTGTGACTTTATTATTTTATATTATTAATATTTCATATTTTAGCTTTATATATTGTCTATATCTTAGACTTTGTAAATAGAATAAAGTGAATTCAAGACTTTCTTTTATTATCTAATGTGGATGGTCAAGCGAAACTATTTTTCTGAGGGAGGAAGGTTTTCCAATATATTTATAATTTACAACAAAATCAATATGGGTCTGTATTGGTCATCGTTCACATAAAGATTTTACCTCTATTTTAACAGGGATGTCAATACCCATACCCAACCAATCCAACCAACGAGTATAAAAAATTATCTCCTTACCTGCCCTAATGTACTGAATCTGATATGATACAGGGTACCCTCCAGAGAGTCCTCAACGACGGAATTCTATTGGGCTTATTGTGGACTAATTTGCCTTCAACCTTCAAGTACAAGACAATCTAAGCCCAAATAACCGGATTGAAATAGATGAGAAGACACAAGCCCAACATAGAAACATCTTTGATGAATTCGGCCGAATCAAGTTCAACACCAAAAATTCGGCCAAGACAAGACTTATTGGGCTTGAGAGACATCATTTGGGCATTGTTACATAAAGTCACGAAATTTGGAGCATTTTATGCAAAAGGGATAATTTTATCATTTTGGGAAAAGTTGTCTCTTTTATTGACTTTTTGGATTTTTCATTGTTTCATTGACTTAGTTAGGTCATTTGTAACTAAGTTAGCTTAACCATTTAGTTAGATGTGATTAGAACCAAATAGTTGGCAAAAAGGACCTAATTGGCATTATTGTAAAAGTTATTACTTTTGTTGACTTTTTCCTTTGATATTTTTGGAACTTGTTTTAAATATAGCCATTTTTTTAAATATTTATATTAATTAGTAAATGACTACTTAGGGCTTTAGCTTTATGTAGCCATTGGGTAGTTTTAGGACTTTTGGGTCTTTTTACTTTTAAAGGCATTTTAGTAACTTGTCTTGTATTATATAATGTGTAACCTGTCTTCTTCAATAATATATCATACAATTTTGAAATTTCTTCAAAAGAATGGCTATGACCGAATTTCAAGCTTAAGTGCGGGATTCTCATTTGTTTCAACTTCGACTTATCTAAGGTGTGGCAACCGTAGTGGCGCCTCCGTGCTAGCAGAACACTACAAGGAATCATCTTAAGGGCTTCAAAAATAAGTTCTTTGTGGGTCTTCTTTGTGGCCTTGGAAGGGTTTTGTTCTAACAAAATCAAAATTCGCGGTTTTTGGGGTTCTATTCTTTGCGAGGGGTTTGCTTGGCCTAATCATCGAAATGAGTTCCGCGTTAGAACTGTTAGTCTCTAAGACATGCTTCCAAGATCCTAAACATGATTTCAAGTATGAAATAATCAAGTAAAGTTGCGAAAATACTTAAATTGATTCAGGGAGAAATTTCAAAAATTCCTTTCTTTGGATGAAGCTCCAAGCGTTTTGTATGTTGTTTGGTTTTTGGGTGAGTTTCCATATCACCTCAAATGACTCTCCAAGTGCTAGCATAGTGAAATTTTGAAGCAAAAATTTCTTCTCCAATGGAGAGAGTGTTCGGCCAAGGAGAGAAGAGAATGAGAGTTTGTATTGTGTTTCCAAAACTTGGTGGTTGAGAATTAAATGAGTTAATTAAATATGCCAACTACTTCCATCAAACTTTGACAAGTGATGTAAGTAAAGTGGTCCCACCACTTTTTAAATTCAAAATTTAAGTTGGCTTCTCCAACACACAACTAAGCTCGGGCCCGGGTTCGTTTAATTTTGAATTAAACGAATTTTTCATACGCTATAATTAAATCCAATTTAATTAAATAATTATGTCTCGCAAAATTATTACGATAGTCGCTTTCAAATTAATTCTAAATTAATTCATTCGCCTGAATTAAAATCCAATTTTAATTTCGTATTGAAATCCAATTTCAATTAATATATCCGATATATTATTTTAGCCTCAAATAAATAAATTAAATAGAAAATTTAATTTAACTATTAAATTTATTTTATCGATTAATTCTAAATTAATCGCGTTCTCTCTTCTATACGAATTTAATCCCAGATTAATTCGTGCCGCAATTAATCCCAAATTAATTTTCTCTCTAAAAATTAATCCCAGATTAATTTTCTCTCTAAAAATTAATCCCAGATTAATTTTTATTTGAGTCAAATGTCATTGGTGATACTTTGGGAAGCGACCCAATAGATTCCTGGATATGTTGGCAGTAAATACGATTGTCGGACTATCCGAACACATGTGTACCCCGTACCACGTTCTCACTGATTTACAAGACATGGTTGGCTTCTAGCAAAGCACAATGCCTTCCCAATTGTCCAAAAATATTCGCCGAGGAATATAATCTGTATCAGGCGTAGTAATACTATGTAATGCGTAATTGTTGGGTTTCTACGGTCTAACCGGGATCGATTCAAGCAATGAAACACATGTGCGAATACTCAAAGAAGTTGCGGAATACTTACAATGATCGGTTGAGCGATGCGAGGAACAAAACTTCAAGCTTTGGCCCATGGAAGCTCTCGGCATTTGCAGTTTTTCTGCTCCAACAATTTCGGTCATGGTGGTCCATAAAGCTCCAAGCTTTGATGATGATTCCATGCTCACGGGTGCGGTTCCCTATCACCTTCGCAAGACTCCTAAAGCGTGCTAGCACTCCAGAAATTTTGCCGCAAAATTTCCTATTGCTTCTCCTTCAATTCACGGTGAAACCAGAAAAAATGGAGAAGAAAAACCCATTGGGCGTGAGAGAGGAGAAGAGTTTGATAGAGAGTGTGTTAGGTTGTTCTAAATTGGTAATTGATTTTCTGAAAGTCAAATACATAATTTTTCTTTCAAAAAGTCAAATGGCAATAATGCCAACAACCACTACCATCAATCAATCAAGTGACAAATTATCACATCACTCAAAGTGACAAGTGATTTGACCCTTGATGTGACTAATGATTTGACGCTTGATGTGACTTGTGGGCCGCACTTAAATTCGCAATGCGAGTGCGCCCGCAAATACTCCTGGGCTCAGGTTCGCTAATTCCAAATTAACGAATTTTCCGTTGCGACGAAATTAAATCTAATCTAATTTAATTAAATAACTTTGCCTAGCAAAATTACTATTCACGTCGCTAACGAATTAATTCTAAATTAACTCGTTCGCCCGAATTAAAATCTAATTTTAATTCCGCGTCGAAATCCAATTTCGTATAATATATCGAATATATTATTTTATCGATTAATTCCAAATTAATCGTTTTCTCTCTTTAAATGATATTTTATCCCAGATAAAATATCTCCGTAACTAATCCCAGATTAATTTTCTCTCTCATCTAATTAATCCCAGATTAATAAAGTGCGAGTCATACGTCATCGGTGAATCTTCGGGAAGCGACATATGAGATCCCCATATATGTTGGCAGTAAATACGGTCGTCGGACTATCCGAACACGTACGTACCTAGTACTACGTTTTTATCGATTTACAAGACAAGGTTGGCTTCTAGCAAAGCGCCATGCCTACCCAATTCTCCAGAAATATCCTTACTGGAATATTTGATCTATATCAGGCGTAGTATACGTAGTATTGCGTATTTTGATCCAGTATCGGATGTCACGTGCAAGACCTGGGGCTGGAAATGTGTCTGCCCCGTACGAAGCACATATCGGATCTCTGGTAACTTGTCTCTATAATCGGATAATCATGACCTAGTCATATTATCCTGATGACTGCAATACATAAGAGAACAAGTTCCGTATCCTACGTGATCATCATCTCCACTATGATTGGAGTGATACTTCCATCTCGACATCACACCCAATACACCACGATTCTCAATATACCCAGAAGAGGCGTACACAGAACCTGTTAAAGCCCTGGACGACCTAAACCAAAGTACATTGATTGTCGCAAGTATTAGCGGTGCAAGTCTCAGGTTAAGACCAAATACACCTACCCTGATTCGGACTTCCATAGACACATAGTCATACTACCAATGGAATTCCGAGGGGTCTATCCAGATCGAAGCTGTTTCTGTACCATCGGTAAACACAACCTTCTATTACACTTGCATGAGTATCATATACCCAAATATATGAGAACTATACCGTTATGCCCTCACAACGCGCACAAGGGTAATACTAGTCTTTTCCGCATTTATCGATGTCAAATCTCGATAATACTATGACTAGGGATATTTAATGATTAAACCTGCGTGGATTGATATTGTCTCATATCATCTCAATCCAGGAACTAATCATAAAGACCTCCTATCATTTATACATCTTGGTGATCTAATCACAAATGATAAGAGAGCAATTTCCTTTGTCACATAGTTAATTTGTACAACAACACCATGATCTGTACAAATAGTGACGCTATGGGTCATAACTGTCCAACAATCTCCCACTTGGCCTATAGCCAGTCACTCGAGTGTCCTACACCCGAACTATGTACGGTTCGCTCAAACTTCTGCTGAGGAAAGACTTTCGTCAGCGGATTTGCATGATTATCATCTGATGCGATTTATACGATCATCACATCGCCACGATGTATGCTCCGAATGAATCAGATGAATATCGAAGTATTTATCTGGATCGTTGATGAGACCATTAATTCTTTAGCCTGCGCTGTAGCCTAGCTCAGCTGCTAACAGAACTATATCTAATCTAATTAGATTATTATCAATCCAGAAGGCTTCTATTGCTGCCTCAGCTGCAACAATAATCCACATTTGTTATTTATTCGGGAACAGTATCTTGCTAGGAAGATTTCCAGCTCACTGTTCCGTTATTCAAACTGTATAGTACCGTTATTAAGACTTATAGTCGTTTTTATCGGTTAGGAAACTTGCAGCAGTGATTCCAGTCACTTCAAGTTCTCATTCTCAATAGTTTAAGATAGCATCCTTAGTTTCTCTAAGATACTTAAGGATGTTCTTAATATCAATCCAGTGACTATCACTTGGATTGGCTTGATTGTGAATCCATATGCTCAAAGCATATGAGACACCAGGTCACATACATTTTATTTCAATGTACGAGTTCTCGGAGAGTACCAACAACTTTAAATCTATCCCAGTAGATCTTTATTCCTAGAATAAAGGTTGTTTCTCCCAAGATTTCTACGGAGAATTTTCTCGAAAGCCAAGCTTTCACCGATTATATTTATAGGAATATCATTTCCAAGAAATGACATATTATCATTATTTAGGACTTTCGTTGTCATTGCGCTCCCACTAACCTTCTTATATACACAAGAATCATTTTTCATTTTGAATTAAATCATACACCATTATGATTACATCGAAACGATAATTTCAAAAATGCAATGCTTGCTTCAATCCATACATGGATCAAATAACCTACAAACCTTGTTTGCTTGTTTTGGTACGACAAAACCGTCAGGATGTTGTAAACATCCTCAAAAAAGGTTTCCATTTAAGGAAAGCGATTTTGACGTTAAGCTGCCATATTTCATAAATGAAACATGCAGCATTAGCAAGCATTATCCAAATGGATTTATCAATGGCAACGGGTAAAAGGTTTCGTCGTAATCGACACAATGTTGATAACGATACCTTTTTCGCTACAAGCCCAGCTTAGTACGTTGGTATGTTGCCATCCATGTATGTCTTCCTTGAAGACTTATATAGTACCAATAGACACAATGCCTTGCGGTACATCAACTAATATCCAAACTTAGTTGGTATACATGGAATCCATTTCGGATATCATGGCACTTTGCCATAATAGGGAGTCGATACCTTGTATCACTTCCTCATACGTAGTCAGTTCGTATTCCTCAATAAGATTGATATCTTTATGAGGTGAGATCAGAAACCCATACCCCAGGTTGTTTTCTGACTCTCTCCGATCTACGCGGTTCTTGTGTATTTGAAGATTACTGGTATAGTTTCATCCTTGATGAACTATTTGTGTTCCATTAAGGAATCAGTGCCCGGAATATTATTACTCTGATTTTCATCGAGTTTCACTTTCCTCCCACTTACCACTGCATATAGGTATTCCTCTAAGGAAAACCGCATGGCGAGCAACAATTACATTGTTCTCTTGTGAGTTGTATAAGTATTATACTTAGGTTTCCCTAGGAAAACCTACAACTTAGACACTTATCTGATTTGGGTTCTAGTTTGGTATCATCCAAACATATGCCTAGCATTCCCAAATCTTCAGGAATGAGAAACCTGGTTTCTTTCCTGTTCATATCTAATATGAAGTATGTCAAACAGATTTTATGGAACCTTATTCAAAATAAGTTCTGCACTGTTAAATGCGTATCCGTTGAAGGAAATGGTAGCTCAGAGCGACTCATGATTAACCTTATCAAGTCCAACAAAATTCGGTTTCTCCGTTCGGATACACCGTCAAATAGACGTGTTCCGGGAGGAGTCCTCATTGAAAGAATACTATACTCTTTCAAATATTTGAGAAACTTATTGCTTAAGTATTTTTATCATGGTCCAATCATGGTGTTTAATACTGTAGCCGATCTGTTTGTCTACTTCGTGTCGAAACTCTTTGAATTAATCAAAAGTTTCCGATCCGTGTTTCAAAAGAAAAACATAACCATAACGCGATGCCACATCCGTAAAAGTCACGAAACATTCATATCCACCTCTAGCCTAGCTAGATATGGGCCCACTTACGTCACTATGAACGAGGGTTAACAGATCGGTGGCATTTGCACTTTTACCAAGTAAAGGTGTTTTAGGCACTTTGCCTAATAAACTAGATTCGTAGACTTTATTTGAATGGAATCAAATTTGTCCTAGTACCCACTCTTCGAAAGTGTGGATATATGAGTCTTGTTTAATTGTGTCCCAGACAACAATGCCACTTAAGTCTCTTCTGATCAAATCAGTTTGAGCTATTTGTTTGTCATGTCATACGTTTGAGATTTATTTATGTTCAAAATGTAAATACTGTTATTCACATCTAATGTGTTTATCTCAATATCATCTTTATAAAATAAAACACTTTAGTGTTCTAGAATATAAAGGTGTACCCGCAAAGGGTTAAACCCTGATATAGAGATAATGTATCTAGTCAAACTAGTTACATTTTAACAGTTTCCTAATTTAAGTACACACCCGAAGGCAGTTCCTAAACTTAGGTTTCTACGGTTAAAACAGCGACTGTCGTCCCATTTTCGATTCGTAGATTAATCTCAACCGAAGTGAGTATCCTACTTGTCAGTAGATTCTGCACACCAGTACATATTTATGTACCACATCTAGTATCTAAAATCCAATTTTAATACTAGTAGTGAACATATTTATAACAAACATATTTGAAGCCGGAGCCTTGCCCCTCTTCACTTCCTTCATGTCGGCCTTGTCCATACGGCAGTCACGCTTCCGTGTCCCCGTTTGCCACAGTTTAGGCAGACATCTTGGGATATGTCCTATGTCTTCCCAGAAGATTATAATGATTTTGCCTTTGCCACTTTTACACACTCCAAAAGCCTTTGGCCAAGCCTTGGCCTTCCGGAATGTCGAAGTAAGATGCACCTTGCGCTTCTTGCCTTATTGCAAACTTTGGCTTTGTCTCATTCAGAATAGCCATTAAATCTCCAAGAGTTTACTATTGCAATTTATTACTTCTAAGATCTAAGGATAGATCAATAAAGATCCTTCAATTTCAATATCATACTATAAAGATCTAATCCTTAGTTCTGATTAAGAAATTAAGGAGTCTATTTGGCAAGCATAATGGATTAAGCACTAAAGTTATCATCACATGAATATTCCAAATATCATGTTCTACTATTTGCTTAACTTCTAGCTTAGGCCTAAGATGTTATTTTATCAAATAAATTAACTTCTTAGTTTTCAGGACTATCCTGAAGTTTTATTCCCAATTTGAAAATTAAAGTCGTTTAAAAGACATTTTCACCCAGGATTATGTTTTAAACACTAATCTTTCAATTTTATCTTGATTGCTATAGTCCAACTATCCCATCAACGATTTCAGGTACTATTTATTATAATTATTACTATAGTCCAACTATTTAATCAACTATAATTTAATTTGTTAAATTCAATTATATTGATTACTATAATCCAATTATAAAATCAACTATTAATTGAAATAGTTAATTCAAATATATTGATTACTATAATCCAATTATATAATCAACTATAAATGAAATAGTTTGAATACAGTCCATCTGTTTAATTTAAAAAAACATTAAATATTAGTCCAACTAATATATTAATTTATTTGACGAAAAATTGAATGAGCGCGTATGGCAAGTAACTAAACGAATATTGCAAATTTATTACTTGCCTCCCACTATTTTTCGGCGAGCCTCTAACCCTCTGTGGAGTACTCAGGAAACCTTGTTTCCTAGTGGGCTAAGATCTCGTTAAATAACACACAATCTTGACTTTGGCCAACAAATTGTATGATAATTAACTAGGTAGATCTCTAAGATCAATTGGATCCCATCCAATTCCTAGATCCAGTAGGTGGACATCCAAGTCCGAAACAAATATCTTATATATGCCAATATATCCAATATATTGCCTAACCTTTTTCCTCCGAATCAACTAAGCCTTGGCTTTGGCACAACAAACTTAGTGATCCCAGTTAAGCGGAAACCATTGACCATGGAAAGCTTCGTAATCAATTTCGATGGACAAGAAGTGATCTTGACTTTGGCCAACAAATCACAATTTGGACAAGACACCGATATAGAACAAAGCCTTCATGATTCAAACACATCCTCGACGGACAAAGGCCTTGACTTTGGCCAACAAACCAATGCCATTCTTAGATCTTGAGTAAGAATCACTCAATGGAAGGAAAAATGCTTAATATGATGGAGGGTTTTTTCGCGTGTAATTGGCAACCAATTAATTATCTTTGTTAAGGTCTCATCATCATACACCCTTAAACATGCATTCTAAACACATAATAAGGCGCGTAAATAAAATAATAATGATATGCGGATGGATATTTAACACATTGTTCCTATAACAAATCTCTCCCTTCCATCTCTCCCGCTAGCACAAGTATTGCTTCTACCCGATTACATAACACTTCTAAAGAAACCTCATTTACATTGAGGGGAATAAGTGAGAAGAGAAATACAAAGAGTAAGGAGGTAATAGGCTGGACACGCAGGTCCAATTAATAAATTCTAAATTTATTACTACAATTTCCAAAATTGCCCCACCCATCTAATATCCATCCGATATACATTATTCATGCATCGCAACCATGTATTCACACAAGCATGTTATCAATCAATCTAATCCAATTAATTAATCTGAATATTAATGACCATCCAATATTCAAACAACGATTTGATTTTGCTCGAGTCAAACTCGTTTTGCGAATAAGTACGCAAAGTACGAATTCTTGAATTAAATTAAACTACAATATTAAATCCAATTTATTATGTATTTAATACTAATTCCATATTTAATTCCAAATTAAATATTTACACTTTTTAATGTACCTTTACGACTTAGATTCCAAATCTAATCGTTACGGGTCTCAAAGCCCGATTAACATCCAATGTCAATTTAATTTAAAGTCCAATGGGCTTTTAATTAATTTCTAAGGCATGGAATTTTGGTCAATATGGGTCAAACCCAAATACCAAAGCCCATTTAAGGAATCACCCTTATTTGCCAAGAAACCAATTTTGGCCCATTAGGCCCAATTAAAATTAAAGGTCCATTAAGTCATAATTGGACTTTATGGATATGGTTTTGGGCCCAATTGGATCTAACCAATTTAGCCTAAACCTAACTTGGTACAACCAAGCCCAATAAGCCCAATTACAACATTACAATCCCAATTTCCAAAATAGGCCCAATTAATTAAATTACCAAATTCCAAATTTTATAACTTAATTAACCAAAGTGTAAGCCATAATTAATTACCCAAATTAACATTTCCAAAACCTAAATTTGTACAATTAATTATGCTCATCATGATCAAAACATGTCCAACACATTTTAATCAAAAAATCAACTCATTATACATGCTTTATTTGTCTCGACATTTTAGGGATTTAATAGTTCGATTCAGTTTCAATCAAATTAAATCCACAATCAACATTACCCAATGTTTTCCAACTCATCCAATGATCAAAAACACAAAAAACCAAGACATTAGGGCAAGAGTAGTATTCGGCCAAGCCTCACCAATTTGGGGAAAATTGTTCCAAATCAATTTTCATGAAATTGATCACATCCAACTTCAATTAAACATCATTCAAGCATACTCAATCAAAGAATTTTATCAAATCATGCTCAAATTTAATTTACCCAATTTTAACCCTAAGTTCAAGTTTCATGCTCAACTTCGCTCTGATACCATTGTTGGGTTTCTAAGGTCTAACCGGGATCGATTCAAGCAATGAAACACATGTGCGAATACTCAAAGAAGTCGCGGAATATGATGAGCGGAAAATATATCAATATTTACCGCCAATTTTACTTAATATTTTGTTTACTTTCTCGGGTTTGATGAACGTTTTGATATGTTTTAGTTTATTTTGCAGATAAAATAATATTGGGACTTAATGAAATCATTTATGAAGAAATATGGGTCAAATAAGGGCAAAAATTGGACTTGACATATTAATTTTGGAGATTAGAAACTTGAAAGGGCGTTTTAACGAAGTGCAGTTTTGGAAATTCTAATTTTGTGCATCTGTCGTAATTTGGGCATAAATTTTTACTCCGATATCGGATTGAGCTGATTAAAGTTCCAGATTAAAGAAGACTCAAATATCTACAGCTTTTAAAGACAAAATAATTTCGAATTCTGAATATTTCATGCCCGAAATTGATAAACCATCCAGAAGTGTGTTGTGTGTAATTATTAATGTCACTTTCAATCATTTTCAAAGCAAAAAATAAATTAATAAATAAATAATAAAAATTATCAAATCATCACCAAACATGATAAGAGATTAGTGGAGCAATTAGTGGAGCAATTATTAGAGCAATTAATAATTGATTTGGTGGATGATTTGATGGAGGCAAAATTTTGCCTATAAATACCAAGCCATTTCATTTGTAAAATTCATACTTTCTTCTAAGGAATTCCTTAAGAATACTAAGAAGATTGTATCTTGTTTGTTTATTTATAACTTTCAGTAATTAATTTCCGCTTTCGCACTTTCTTTTCTTTACTTTTCAGTTTTTACTTTCCGCAATTTACTTTTACGCACAATACTTTTCTTTCTTTAATTTTCAGTTTTTACTTTTCAGTAATTTACTTTCAGCAATTTACTTTCAGCAATTTACTTTCAGCAATTTACTTTCAGCAATTTACTTTCAGTAATTTATTTTCAGCATTTAATTTTCAGTATTTAATTTCAGCATTTACTTACAACATTTACTTTTCAGTATTTAATTTTCAGTATTTTACTTTATGTCTTTTATTTTATTTATGTTTTTTTTACTACCCGTAAATATGTGTCGTAACTAAGCCAGTTATCTGGGGTTGTGATGAAATCCAATATCACCGGTTTATAAGGGGTTAGATTATAGCTTGGGTAATATAAAGATTTATTTATTGAGTCTTGATCTTAATGCTTTTTCATTAACTGGCCATTAATAAAATTGAACTGGGAAACTTAAAATGAACAAGACATAGGGATTTTGAGTTTAAGACCTTAGACTCAATAGTCCACGATCTTCCTTGAGGATAGATAACCATTTAATAGATTTCCTTACAGGATAGACATATACCTTTCGGGCGGGGGTAGCCATAATTGGAACTTAAACTTAATGAATCCAGATAATTTGGTTGACATAGACATATGGTTCAATTGGGTTAAACTGGGTATTTGTGTCTGACCATCGACAGAGGCTTACACATATTTTAGTGTTCCAGGTTAATAAATCAATATATTACCCAACTTTAAGATAACCACTCCATCTTTAAAATGATATTGGAAGAAATCACAACCCTAGATAGTTTTTAATATTGAATTTTCTTAAAATCTACTTTCGAACAATTTTATTTACTTGTTTTTAAATTTAGAATCGTCACCATTTCAAATCAATCAAAAAACCTGTTAGATACTAGTAATCTTTTGACCTCATAAAATTAATAGATTAGATATTAAGTCCTCGTGGGATCAATATTTTTATACTACTTGAACGATACGTGCGCTTGCGTTATACGCGTGTGTGTTTACGCCGGTCAAGTTTTTGGCGTCGTTGCCGAGAACTTATTTATCTTTCACTATTAGTTTTGGGTTTAGATACGTTACTTGTATCTAATTTCTTTTTACTTATTGTTTTTGTTTTCTTGTGTTTCAGGTTCTCAGAAACTACATGAGACGAACCAGAAGCTTTGAACTTCGACCGCTTGACCCAGAAATTGAAAGAACCATCATACAGTTGAGAAGGGAAAGGCGAGAAGGTCAAGAAGCTTTAGTCAACATGGAACCTGAACCTTTGAACGTTGCACCACCAATTCCCATTCGAGACAGAACCATTCCGGTGGTTGATAGACTCATTTCTTGCATTGTACTTCCTCACTTACCAGCAAATGCAGGTGACATCAAAACATGCATTCAGATGATTCAGAAGTCAGTTCAATTCAGGGGAAATACAACTGAAGATCCTAATGCCCACATCAGTAACTTCCTGGAAGTTTGTGGCACTTTCAACTACAACAGAGCATCAGAAGAAGCAATGAGACTGCGAGTTTTTCTATATTCCCTGAAAGACAGAGCTAAAGCTTGGATACATTCACTACCAGCAGGTTCTATCACAACTTGGAACACATTAGGCACCAAATTTCTTGCAAAGTACTTTCCACCAGCCAGAATCAGAAAGCTGAGGAATGACATCACATCCTTTGTACAACAAGATTCAGAATCCCTCTGCGAAGCTTGGGAAAGGTACAAAGATTTGCTCCGGAAATGTCCTCACCATGAAATTCCAAAATGGCTTCAAGTCCAAACATTCTATAATGGACTTTCTGGAATAATGAGAACCACAATCGATGCTGCTGCTGGAGGAGCTTTAATGGCAAAAGGAGAAGATCAAGCCTGAGACCTAATCGAAGAAATGGCCAACAACAATTCCTTGTGGCCAACAGAAAGGAGCATAATCCAAAGAATTGCAGGAATTTATGAAAATGGAGCCAATACAGCAGTCAACGCCAAGTTAGATCAGATATGAAAATTCATGGAGACTCTTACCACTGGATCCACAAGTTCACCATATGGAGGAGCACCAGAGTCGAACCAACTTGAAGAGACGGTGAATTATGTCAACAATTTCAACAGACAGTGGAACAATCCATATTCCAACACCTACAACCCAGGGTGTAGGAATCATCCCAATTTTTCATGGAGCAACAATTCAGGCCAACAGCAGAACTATCCACCACCTGAATTCCAGCAACAAAACAAAATCCAGGAGCAGGCAAATGAACCAGGAATAACCGAAGTGTTGACCCACTTGAAAAAGATAGAAGCAAAGCACGACTCTCAAGCAGAAAGATATGATACTATGTTTCAATCTCAAGCAGCAAGATATGATACTATGTTTCAATCCCAAGCAGCATTAATTCAAAGTCAATCTGCTTCTATTAAAGCACTGGAGAATCAAATTGGACAACTGGAAAATGCTCAGAGTTACAGACCGCCAGGTACCCTTCCTAGTAACACAGAGCCAAATCAAAGGAACATGGGGAAGGAGCAATGTCATGCCATCATATTAAAAAGTGGTACTGAAATCAACAAAGATGTTGGAGCCAAAACAGCTGCTGAGGAAGTTCCAAAAGAAACAAAGCAACAGATGGAGGAAAAAGAAGCAAAGGAAAAAGAACAGATCATTCCACCTCCACCTTTTCCTCAACGTCTTCAGAAGAACAAATTGGACAAGCAGTTTTCTTGGTTCCTGGAAATCTTCAAAAAGCTGCATATCAACATTCCATTTGTAGAAGCGTTGGAACAAATGCCCATTTATGTCAAATTCATGAAAGATATTCTTTCACGAAAACGGAGATTGGGAGACTACGAAACATTAGCATTAACGGAAGAATGCAGCGCCATCATTTTGAGGAAACTTCCCCCGAAGTTGAAAGATCCTGGCAGTTTCACTGTTCCTTGCACCATAGGAGAATATGACTTCGGTAAGGCTCTGTGTGATTTAGGTGCTAGTGTTAACTTGATGCCTTTTTCTATTTTCAGGAAACTGCAGATTGGAGAAACAATGCCCACTTCAGTCTCACTACAACTTGCTGATAGAACGCTCGTATTTCCAAGAGGCGTAGTTGAGGATGTGCTGGTCAAGGTTGACAAATTCATTTTCCCAGCAGATTTTATTGTCCTTGATATGGAGGAAGACGCAGACGTGCCAATCATCCTCGGGAGACCATTCTTGGCTACAGGTGTGAACCATTATTGATGTACAAAAAGGAGAACTAACCATGAGGGTACAAGACCAAGAAGTAACATTCAATGTTTTCAAAGCCATGAATTTCCCAGATGATAAAAAGAAGGAGGAATGTTTCAGACTTGATGTGATACATAGTACAGTTCAGAACTCTGATGAAAGATAAAGTTCTACTGACAAACTTAAAGCATGTCAATTACCTGTGGAGCCTGAAGATAAAGCGCACTGCGTACTGAAGAAGCCTATTCTTGCACTACAAGCAACAGAAGAGAAAATGTTCCACCAGCTCAACGAATTGGAGGAATTTCACATACAGCCTTTTGAGGATGCCAAATTGTACAAGGAAAAGGCAAGGAAAAGACATGATGAGAAGATAGTGCGCATACAACTGGAACCAGGGCAGAAGGTACTGTTAAACAAATCAAGGGGGAAATTCTTCCCATGAAAGCCAAAATCACGGTGGTCAGGTCCATTTGTGATCACCAAGGTTTTACCAGACAGAGCCGTTGAGATACATGATCCTGACTCCAACAAAACTTTCAAGGTTAAAAACAAGCGTGTTAAGCACTACTGGGGAGAATCATTTGAGCGACAAAAAGAAAGTGTCACACTTTCAGATCTAGCCTAACGTTCGAGAAGTCACGTATAGCTGACGACTTTAAACTTAGCGCTCGCAGGGAGGCAACCCATGCAATTTTTGTATATATTGTGATCTGGTGTGTTTTATTTTTGTGTGTTTAATTTTTGCAGGTTTAGTCATTTCACGATGGAAGAAGCTCTCGCAAATCTTCACAAGCAATTTCCTTTTCTCCCTCAAAAATCTCTGATGAAAGTCTACAAAGCTCGCTTGGAATGGATGAGACTATTGATGATCAAAGGTATTCCTAATGACATTCGTTGGGTAATTGAAGCACGAGTCCGATTGGCAGGTGAGTCTTCTGACTCTTTTATTTCACATCTGGCTGGTTTTGGAAGAAGCACCTATGCAAAGAAACGTAGAGCTAAACAAATGGGTGTTTGTTACAAATGTGCACGTTGGAATTGCAATACTCGTTGTCGTTCTTTAGGAATGGTGTCTGATAATCGCGATGACAAAATTAATTTCATTAGGGATGGCTTGAGTAAGGAGTCTTTGGATGACATATCTAAAACTCTTGAGATGCATCCCAGTGGATGTGTGTATCATGAAATTTGCATGTTATATGTACAATTCCAAAAGGAAAAACAACTGTTAAGTCTCGGGAATCTGACTCAAAAAGACCCTGTTTGCCAATTTATAAGAAAATTGGATGGGAAGCTTGTCACTGACGCATAGACGTCAACCAAGCTGTAAATTCTTGTACATATTATATCTCTTTGTATTTTCTTAATAATTGTGATTTGTTTTGTTGTTTTCTTTTATTTTCTCCGACAGGATCCTAATCTTCCTCTGGAAGATACTTGTGCTATTTTTACTCACCATTTTCAGGTACCATAAATTCAGCCCGTCATTGCACTTTTGAAGGCATCCAGAGTTGAGAAAGAAATACATATAAAAAATGGAAGCCACTTCAAGAAGACGAGTTGAAAACATCTGTGTGTTTTGCGGTAGTAGTGTTGGTATTAAGCCACAATACGTAGAAGCAGCACAAGAATTGGGTCGAGTCTTAGCTGCAAGAAATATGCACTTAATATATGGCGGAGGCAATCTTAGACTTATGAGGATCGTTTCAAAAGCTGTACAGGAAGGAGGCAGTCACGTTTTGGGAATCATCCCAAAACCTTTGGCAGAAGCAAATCTTATTGAACCATCAAACGGAGAGGAACTGATCGTGCCAGGTATGTCTGAACGTTTGGTAGAAATGATTAACCGTGCTGACGCTTTTATTGCTTTGCCAGGTGGCTTGGGTACATTGGAGGAAATTTTTATTGTGCTATCTTGGGCGAACCTGAACATACACCAGAAACCAATTGGGCTGTACAACGTTGATGGATTTTATGATTTTCTTTGTGTGTTTCTTGATGATGCCTGGAGAAATGGGTTCATGTCAAAACCTTTGAAAGAACTCCTATTTACTGCTAGAACTGCTCCGGATCTAATAGACCAACTCATAGCCTATGAACCACGAGTTGACCCTATCCTTTCAAAGATAAATTGGTCTGAGGACGATCATGGTAAGAGGCGTAGGATTAATCTGGATCTTAACCTTTAATTTCCTGTAGAATTTCAGCTAACCAGGTATTATTTTCTAAACTCTTCTTCTACTTTTTAAGACATTGGGGACAATATCTCATTTAGGTTTGGGGGAGGGAATTAGTTGATCAGTACCTTGTTTTTAGTTTGTGTGTTGTTTTTATTTTTAGTCCAAAATTTTTCGAAAAATACAAAAAATTTGAAAAATTTTCAAAAATTACAAAAATATTTTGCGTTTTTGTGTTTTTATTTTGACTAAAAGGGTGAAATTGGTAAGAGATATCTGAGTAAGGAGTTTCCACTCCTGAGACGTATCTCAAGCCTATTTTCGAAATAAGTTAATTTTTGTTTATTTCCTTTTGAATTATTTAATTTGTGAATTCTCCATAAAACGGACTAAAATGGATCTTCATATGCTCAGTTGACAGGTATTATCAACATATATAGTAACATACAGACATGAGCTAAAATTGAAAAGTTTATAATATTCAGTGCTCTAGTTTAATTAGAGGAAGCATCTCAAAAAGCAATGGAGTAAAAAAAAAAAAAAAAAACGTCTGAGATCCGAGTTATTAAGTCTGTAAGGGTGTTTTAACACCTAGTGCCCTAAAACCAACTGGTTTGGGAGTCACTGGCCCAAAGCTCGTTACATGGATCAAAGATGCTGCAAAAATATATATATCTGAAGTCTGAGTAATTAAGTTCGTAGGGGTGTCTTAACACCTGGTGCCCTAAAGCCAACTGGTTTGGGAGCCACCGACCCAACACTCGCTACATAGATGGATGATATTGTATATAAATAAAAAATAGAGAAAAATCAAAGAAAAATTCACAAAAATGAGAAAAATTATTCCATTGCTGCAAAAAGGTGTGAAATCTGATAGAACTTTAGGACAAAAATATTACTCTCTTATCAACTGCACTTGTGACTGTTGTGGGCAAAAATGAGTTGATTAATATTTGATCGACTGTGTATATGGAGAATGGTAAAAATAATCGGAGAATTTACTTATTCGGTAATTTAGAACGAAACAAAACAATTATTGATTTGGAATAGAAGTTTCACCTGATTAGTCACTAACTTCTTTATTCTCTTTTCTCTTATCTTTTTTGCTTTTGTGTGCATTAGTTTCACTACTTTTTTACTTTTGTAAAACGTTTGTGGGTATCGTTGCTGTAAGCCCTCACGAGATTATAACTCGTCCACTAGGGACACCTAGGGGTTTAAAGGCTTGTTGTATATGCTAAATGCAACCGTGATCCCTACGAAAGTGGCTTAGTTTAATTTTAATTGTTTCTTGTATTTTATTTTATTATTTTGCTCGAGGACGAGCAAAATGTTAGGTTTGGGGGTGTGATGAGTGGAAAATATATCAATATTTACCGCCCCTTTTACTTAATATTTTGTTTACTTTCTCGGGTTTGATGAACGTTTTGATATGTTTTAGTTTATTTTGCAGATAAAATAATATTGGGACTTAATGAAATCATTTAGGACGAAATATGGGTCAAATAAGGGCAAAAATTGGACTTGACATATTAATTTTGGAGATTGGAAACTTGAAAGGGCGTTTTAACGAAGTGCAGTTTCGGAAATTCAAGTTTTGCGCATCTGTCGTATTTTGGGCATAACTTTTTACTCCGATATCGGATTTAGCTGATTCAAGTTCCAGATTAAATAAGACGCAAAGATCTACAGCTTTGAAAGACAAAATAATTTCGAATTCTGAAGATTTCATGCCCGAAATTGATAAACCATCCAGAAGTGTGTTGTGTGTAATTATTAAAGTCACTTTCAATAATTTTCAAAGCAAAAAATAAATTAATAAATAAATAATAAAAATTATCAAATCATCACCAACATGATAAGAGATTAGTGGAGCAATTAGTGGAGCAATTATTAGAGCAATTAATAATTGATTTGGTGGATGATTTGATGGAGGCAAAATTTTGCCTATAAATACCAAGCCATTTCATTTGTAAAATTCATACTTTCTTCTAAGGAATTCCTTAAGAATACTAAGAAGATTGTATCTTGTTTGTTATTTATAACTTTCAGTAATTAATTTCCGCTTTCGCACTTTCTTTTCTTTACTTTTCAGTTTTTACTTTCCGCAATTTACTTTTACGCACAGTACTTTTCTTTCTTTAATTTTCAGTTTTTACTTTCAGTAATTTACTTTTCAGCAATTTACTTTTCAGCAATTTACTTTTCAGCAATTTACTTTTCAGCAATTTACTTTCAGTAATTTATTTTCAACATTTAATTTTCAGTATTTAATTTCAGCATTTACTTACAGCATTTACTTTTCAGTATTTAATTTTCAGTATTTAATTTTCAGTATTTTACTTTATGTCTTTTATTTTATTTATGTTTTTTTTACTACCCGTAAATATGTGTCGTAACTAAGCCAGTTATCTGGGGTTGTGATGAAATCCAATATCACCGGTTTATAAGGGGTTAGATTATAGCTTGGGTAATATAAAGATTTATTTATTGAGTCTTGATCTTAATGCTTTTTCATTAACTGGCCATTAATAAAATTGAACTGGGAAACTTAAAATGAACTAGACATAGGGATTTTAAGTTTAATACCTTAGAATCAATAGTCCACGATCTTCCTTGAGGATAGATAACCCTTTAATAGATTTCCTTACAGGATAGACATATACCTGTCGGGCGGGGATAGCCATAATTGGAACTTAAACTTAATGAATCCAGATAACTTGGTTGACATAGACATATGGTTCAATTGGGTTAAACTGTGTTTTTGTGTCTGACCATCGACAGAGGCTTACACATAATTTAGTGTTCCAGGTTAATAAATCAATATATTACCCAACTTTAAGATAACCACTTCATCTTTAAAATGATATTGGAAGAAATCACAACCCTAGATAGTTTTTAATATTGAATTTTCTTAAAATCTACTTTCGAACAATTTTATTTACTTGTTTTTAAATTTAGAATCGTCACCATTTCAAATCAATCAAACAACCTGTTAGATACTAGTAATCATTTGACCTCATAAAATTAATAGATTAGATATTAAGTCCTCGTGGGATCGATATTTTTATACTACTTGAACTATACGTGTGCTTGCGTTATACGCGTGTGTGTTTACGCCGGTCAGAATACTTACAATGATCAATTGAGCGATGCGAGGAACAAAACTTCAAGCTTTGGCCCATGGAAGCTCTCGGCATTTGCAGTTTTTCTGCTCTAACAATTTCAGTCATGGTGGTCCATAAAGCTCCAAGCTTTGATGATGATTCCATGCTCACAGGTGCGGTTCCCTATCACCTTCGCAAGACTCCTAAAGTGTGCTAGCACTCCGGAAATTTTGCCGCAAAATTTCCTATTGCTTCTCCTTCAATTCACGCTGAAACCAGAAAAAATGGAGAAGAAAAACCCCTTGGGCGTGAGAGAGGAGAAATGTTTAAGAGAGAGTGTGTTAGGTTGTTCTAAATTAGTAATTGATTTTCTAAAAATCAAATATATAATTTTGCTTTCAAAAAGTCAAATGGCAATAATGCCAACAACCACTACCATCAATCAATCAAGTGACAAATTATCACATCACTCAAAGTGACAAGTGATTTGACGCTTGATGTGACTAATGATTTGACGTTTGATGTGACTTGTGGGCCGCACTTAAATTTGCAATGCGAGTGCGCCCATAAATACTCCCGGGCTCAGGTTCGCTAATTCCAAATTAACGAATTTTCCGTTATGACGAAATTAAATCTAATTTAATTAAATAACTTCGCCTAGAAAAATTACTATTCATGTCGCTAACAAATTAATTCTAAATTAACTCGTTAGCCCGAATTAAAATATAATTTTAATTCCGCGTCGAAATCCAATTTCGTATAATATATCGAATATATTATTTTATCGATTAATTCCAAATTAATCATTTTCTCTCTTTAAATGATATTTTATCCCAGATAAAATATCTCCGTAATTAATCCCAGATTAATTTTCTCTCTCATCTAATTAATCCCAGATTAATAAAGTGCGAGTCATACATCATCGGTGAATCTTCAGGAAGCGACCCATGAGATCCCCGAATATGTTGGCAGTAAATACGGTCGTCGGACTATCCGCACACGTACTTACCTAGTACTATGTTTTTACCGATTTACAAGACAAGGTTGGCTTCTAGCAAAGCGCCATGCCTACCCAATTTTCCGTAGTATACGTAGTATTGCGTATTTAGATCCAGTATCGGATGTCACGTGCAAGGCCTGGGGCTGGAAATGTGTCTGCCCCGTACGAAATACATATTATCCCGATGACTGCAGTATATAAGAGAACCAGTTCCGTATCCTACGTGATCATCATCTCCACTATAACTGGAGTGATACTTCCATCTTGACATCACACCCAATACACTACGATTCTCAATATACCCAGAAGAGGCGTACACAGAACCTGTTAAAGCCCTGGATGACCTAAACCAAAGTACATTGATTTTCGCAAGTATTAGCGGTGCAAGTCTCAGGTTAAGACCAAATACACCTACCCTGATTCGGACTTCCATAGACACATAGTAATACTACCAATGGAATTCCGAGGGGTCTATCCAGAGCGAAGCTGTTTCCATACCATCGGTAAACACAACCTCCTATTACACTTGCATGAGTATCCTATAAAAAAATATATGAGAACTATGCCGTTATGCCCTCACAACGCGCACAAGTGTAATACTAGTCTTTTCCGCATTTATCGATGTCCAATCTCGATAATACTCTGACTAGGGATATTTAATAATTAAACGTTCGTGGACTGATACTGTCTCATATAATCTCAATCCAGGAATTAATCATAAGGACCTCCTATCATTTATACATATAGGTAATCTAATTACAAATGATAGAAGAGCAATTTCCTTTGTCACATAGTTAATTTGTACAACAACACCATGATCTGTACAAATAGTGACGTTATCGGTCATAACTGTCCAACAATCTCCCACTTGGCCTATAGCTAGTCACTCGAGTGTCCTACACCCGAACTATGTACGGTTCACTCAAACTTCTGCTGAGGAAAGGCTTTCGTCAGCGGATTTGCATGATTATCCATCGAAGGAGTTGCGGAATACTCACATAAATCGGTTGAGCGACGCGCGAGGCAACAAAAATTCGGTTTCTGCTCACTGTGAAACTCGGCAGTGGCCTGCTGTTTGCTCCTCAAATTCGGACATTGTTGGTCCTTCGTCAAGCTCCAAGCTTCGCGAAATGATTCCAAGCTCATGGGTGGACTTCCCTATCACCTTCGCATGACTTCGTAGTGTGCTAGCACTCTTGATTTTGCAACAAAATCATGACTCTTGTGCTTCCCATTGCTCTCGGTTTTTTAGGGTAGAAAACTAGTGAAGAACAGCCCTTGTGGGCGTGAGGAAGAAGAGAGAAAAGAGAAGTGAAAGAGTTGGAAAATGTGTAATTGTTTTAATTGATTTCCATAATCAATAACATATACCAAACATTAAAATAATGGTATTAGTCATTCAAGCTTTCAAAAGCTTTTCAACAACTCCCATCAACTCATATCAATCAATGAATCAATGTGACAAGTTGTCACATCACTCAAAGTGACTAATGATTTGACGGTTGTTGCGACTAATGATTTGACGCTTGATTTGACTTACGTGTCGCACTCGAATTCGAAATGCGAATGCGCTCACAAACAATCTCGGGCTCAGGTTCGCTAATTCCAAATTAACAAATTTCCGTTGCGACGTAATTAAATGATTATGCCTAGCGAAATCACTATTCACATCGCTAACGAATAAATTCTAAATTAACTCGTTCGCCCGAATTAAAATCCAATTTCAATTCCGCGTCGAAATCCAGTTTTGTTTAATATATCGAATATATTAATTTATCAATTAATTCCAAATTAATCGTTCTCTCTTTAAATGATATTTTATCCCAGATAAAATATCTCCGCAACTAATCCCAGATTAATTTTCTCTCTTCTAATTAATTCAGATTAATTAAGAGTGCGAGTCATACGTCATCGGTGAATCTTCGGGAAGCGACCCATGAGAGCCCTAGATATGTTGGCAGTAAATCGGGTTGTCGGACTATCCGAACACGTAAGTACCTAGTACTACGTTTGTACCGATTTACAAGACAAGGTTGGCTTCTAGCAAAGCGCCATGACTACCCAATTCTCCAGAAATATCCTTACAGGAATAAGGATCTATATCAGGCGTAGTATACGTAGTATTGCATATGTCGATCCAGTATCAGATGATCACGTGCTAGGCCAGGGGCTGGAATTGTGTCTGCCCCGTACGAAGCACATGTCGGATGTCTGGTGACTAGTCTCTATAATCGGATATACATGACCTTGTCATAATATCCCGATAGCTGCATCATTTAAGAGAACCAGTCCCGTATCCTATGTGACCATCATCTCCATATGACTGGAGTGATACTTCCGTCTTGACATCACACCAAACACACTACGATTCTCGATATACCCAGAAGAGGCGTACACAGAAACCGGTTAAAGCCCTGGACGACCAAAACCAAAGTATATTGATTGTCGCAAGTATTAGCGGTGCAAGTCTCAGGTTAAGACCAAATACACCTACCATGATTTCGGACTTCCATAGACACATAGTCATACTACCAATGGAATTCCGAGGGGGTCTATACCGAGCGAAATTGTTTCCCGTACCATCGGTAAAACACAACCTCCTATTACACTTGCATGAGTATCATATACCCAAATATATGAGAACTATGCCGTTGTGCCCTCACAACGCGCACAAGTGTAATACTAGTCTTTTACACATTTATCGATGTCCAATCTCGATAATGCTCTGACTAGGGATATTTAATGATTTATATTTCGTGGACTGATACTGTCTCATATCATTCTCAATCCAGGAACAAATCATAGGGACCTCCTATCATTTATATATCTTGGTGATCTAATCACAAATGATAAGAGAGCAATCTTCTTTGTCACATAGTTAATTTGTACAACAACACCATGATCTGTACAAATAGTGACGCTATGGGTCATAATTGTCCAACAATCTCCCATGTGGCCTATAGCCAGTCACTCGAGTGTCTTACACCCGAACTATGTACGTTTGGCTCAAACTGCTGAGGAAAGATTTTCTTCAGCGGATTTGAATGATTATCATCTGATGCGATTTATTCGATCATCACATCGCCACGATGTATGATCCGAACGAATCAGATAAATATCGAAGTATGTATCTGGATCGTTGATGAGACCATTAATTCTTTAGCCTGCGCTGAAGCCTAGCTCAGCTGCTAACAGAACTATATCTAATCTAATTAGATTTATTATCGACCCAAATGGCTTCTATAGCTGCCTCAGCTGCAACAATAACCCGCATTTGTTGTTTATTTGGTAACAATATCTTGCTTGGAAGATTTCCAGCTCACTGTTCTATTATTCAAACTGTATAGTACCGTTTACGACTTATAGTCATTTTATCGTTTTAGGAAACTTACAGTAGTGATCCCAGTCACTTCAAGTTATCCTTCTCCACAGATTAAGACAACATCCTTAGTTCTCTAAGATACTAACGAATGTTCTTAACATCAATCCAGTGACTATCACTTGGATTGGCCTGTTTGTGATTCCATATGCTCAAAGCGTATGAGACACTAGGTCACGTACATTTTTCAATGTACGATTTCTCGGAGAGTTTTATCAAAAGCCAAGCTTTCACCGATTATTATTTTGGGAATATCATTTCCATGAAATGACATATATTATCATTATTTTTATAGGACATTTACTGTCAGTGCGCTCCCACTAATCTCCTTATATACACAAGAATCATTTTCGTTTTGAATTAAATCATAAACTATTATGATTACATCAAAACGATAATTCCAAGAACCTAATGCTTGCTTCAATCCAAACACGGATCGAATAACCTGCAAACCTTGTTTGCTAGTTTAGGTACGACAAAACCGACAGGATGTTGTAAACATCCTCCAAAAGGTTTCCTTTTCAGGAAAGCGATTTTCCCGTTAAGCTGACATATTTCACAAATGAAACATGCAGCATTAGGAAGCATTATCCAAATGGATTTACCATGGCAATAGTTAAAAGGTTTCGTCCTAATCAACACAATGTTGATAACGATACCTTTTCGCTAAAAGCCTAGCTTTATACATTGGTATGTTACCATCCATGTATGTCTTCCTTGAAGATTTATACAGTACCAATAGGCACAATGCCTTACGGTACATCAACTAGTATCCAAACTTGTTGATATACATGGAATCCAATTCGGATTCATGGAACTTTGCCATAATCAGCGAGTCGATACCTTGTATCACTTCCTCATACTTAGTCAGTTGGTATTCCTCAATAAGATTGACATCTTTATGAGGTGAGATCAGAAACCCATACCCCAGGTTGTTTTCTGACTCTCTCCGACATACGTGGTTCTTGTGTATTCGAAGATTATTGGTAAAAGTTTCATCATAGATGAACTATTTGTGTTCCATTAAGGAATCAGTGCCTTGAATAGTATTACTCCGATTTTCATCGAGTTTTACTATCCTCCCACTTACCAATGCATATCGGTATTCCTCTTAGGAAAACCGCATGGTGAGCAACAATCTAATTGTTCTCTGGTGAGATGTATAAGTAATATACTTTGGTATCCCTAGGATAACCTATAATTGACACTTATCCAATTTGGGTTTTAGTTTGGTATCATCCAAACATATGCCTAGCATACCCAAATGTTCAGGAATGAGAAACCCGGTTTCTTTCCTGTTCATATCTAATATGAAGTCTGTCAAACAGATTTTTATGGAACCTTATTCAAAATAAGTTCTTACACTGTTAAAGCGTATCCGTTGAAGGAAATGGTAGCTCAGAGCGACTCATGATTAACCTTATCATGTCCAACAAAATTCGGTTTATCCTGTTCGGACACACCGTCAAATTGACGTGTTCCGGGAGGAGCCCTCTTTGAAAGAATACTATACTCTTTCAAGTATATTAGAAACTTATTGCTTAAGTATTTTCATCATGGTCTAACTGTGACGATTTAATACTTTAGCCGATCTGTTTGTCTATTTCGTGTCGAAACTGTAAAAGTTTTCGATTTGTGTTCTTCAAAAGAAACACATAACCATAATGCGATGCCACATCCGTAAAGGTCATGAAATATTCATATCCACCTCTATCCTAGCTAGACATGGGCCCACTTGCTTCACTATGAACTAGGGCTTACAGATCGGTGGCACTTACACTTTTACCAAGTAAGTAGTGTTTTAGGCACTTTGCCCAATAAACTAGATTCGTAGACTTTATTTTAATGGAATCAAATTAGTCATAGTACCCACTCTTCGAAAGTGTGGATATACGAGTCTTGTTTAATTGTGTCCCAGACAACAATGCCACAATATGTTTCATCTGATCAAATCAGTTTGAGCTATTTGTTTGTCACGTTATACGTTTGAGATTTATTTATATTCAAAATATAAATGTTGTTATTCATATCTAATGTGTTTATCTCAATATCATATTTATATAATAAAACACTTTAGTGTTCTAGGATATAAAGGTAAATCCGCAATGGATTAAACACTGATATAGAGATAATGTTTATAGTCAAACTAGTTACATTATAACATTTTCTAAATTTAGGTACACCCCCGAGGGTAGTTCCTAAAATTAGGTATCTACGGTTAAAACAGCGACAGTCATCCCGTTTCTAATTCGCAGATTAATCTCAATCTGAAGTCAGTATCCTGTTCATAGCAGATTCTGAACATCAGTATATATATTTATGTTCCACACTAAGTACTTAAAATCTAATTTTAATACTAGTAGTGAACATAATGTTGGCAAACATATTTGAAGTCAGAGCCTTGCCTAGCCTTCAATTCCTTCATGTCTGCTTTGTCCAAACGGCAGTCACGCTTCCGCGATCCCGTTTGCCACAATTTAGGCAGACATTTTGAGATATGTCCTTTATCTTCCCAGAAGATTATAATGATATTGCCTTTGCCCATTTTCACATTCCAGTAGCCTTTGGCCAAGCCTCGGGTTTCTAGAATATCGAAGTAAGGTGCTCCCTACGCTACTTGTCTAATTGCAAACTTTGGCTTTGTCTCATTGAGAATAGCCATTAACTCTCCAAGAGTTATTTGTTGCAATTTAGTACTTCTAAAATCTAAAATAGATCTATGAAGATCCTTCAATTTCATTATCATACTTTAAGGATCTAATCCTTAGTTCTGATTCTGAAACTAAGGAGTCTACTACGACAAGCTCAATGGATTAAGCACTAAAGTTATCATTACATAAATCTTCCAAAGATTATGCTCTACTATTTGCTTAACTCCGGGCTTAGGCATAATATGTTATTTTATCAAATAAAGTAACTTATTATTTTCCAGGACCATCCTGAAATTTATTCCCAATTTGGAAATTAAACCATTTAAATACATTTTCCCTAGGATTATGTTTTAAATGTCAATCTTTCAATTTTATCTTGATTTTAATAGTCCAACTATTTAATCAACAATTTTGGTACTATTTATTATAATGATTATAATAGTCCAACTATTTAATCAACTATAAATTAAATTGTTTGAATATAGTCCAACTATTAATTAAAACAACATTTAAATATTAGTCCAACTAACATTTAATTCATTTGACGAATGATATTTTTTTGAGCGCGTATG
Source organism: Zanthoxylum bungeanum (assembly GCA_019454045.1). Lineage (NCBI taxonomy): Eukaryota > Viridiplantae > Streptophyta > Magnoliopsida > Sapindales > Rutaceae > Zanthoxylum > Zanthoxylum bungeanum. Next base: position 98,982 of record SKCR01042113.1, read on the forward strand.
GCAAGTAATTAAACGAATATTGCAAATTTAATTCTTGCCTCCCACTATTTTTCGGCGAGCCTCTAACCCTCTGTCGAGTACTCGGGAAAACGTGTTTCCTAGCAGGGTAGGATCCCGTTAAATATCACACAATCTTGACTTTGGCCAACAAATTGTATGATAATTAGCTAGGTAGATCTCTAAGATCAATTGGATCCAATCCAATTCCTAGATCCAGTAGGGGGACGTCCAAGTCCGAAACATATATCTTATATATGCCAATACATCCAATGTATTGCCTAACCATTTTCCTCTGAATCAACTAAGCCTTGGCTTTGGCACAATAAACTTAGTGATCCCAGTTAAGCGCGACCCATTGACCATGGAAAGCTTCGTAATCAATGTCGATGGACAAGAAGTGGTCTTGACTTTGGCCAACAAACCACAACTTGGACAAGACACTGATATGGAACTAAACTCTCGTGATTCAAACACATCCTCGACGGACAAAGTCCTTGACTTTGGCCAACAAGCCAATGCCAGTCTTAGATCTTGCGTAAGAATCACTCAATGGAAGGAAAAACGCTTAATATTTTGTGAGGGTTTTTCGCGTACAAATTGGCAACCAATTTATTATCTTTGTTAAGGTCTCATCATCATACATCCTTAAACATGCATTCTAAATACTTAATAATGCGCGTATAAATAAAATAATAATGATATGCGGATGGATACTTTAACACATTGATACTAGATCAAATCTTTCCCTTTCCTCTCTTCCGCTAGCACATGTATTGCTTCTACCCGTTACACTACACTTCTAAAGAAACCTCATTTACATTGAGGGGAATAGGTGAGAAGAGAATACAAAGAATAAGGCGGTGATAAGGCTGGACACGCAGATCCAATTAATAAATCAAATTTATTACAACAATTTCTAAAATTGCCCCACCCATCTAATATCCATCCGATATACATTATTCGTGCATCGCAACCATGTATTCACACAAGCATGTTATCAATAAATCTAATCAAATTAATTAATCTGAAAATTAGGGACCATCCAATGTTCAAACAACGATTTGATTTTGCGCGAGTCAAACTCGTTTTTACGAATAAGTACTCAAAGTACGAATTCTTGAATTAAATTAAACTACAAAATTAAATCCAATTTAATTTGTATTTAATTCTAATTCACTATTTAATTCCAAATTAAATATTACACTTTAATAATAAACCTTTTACGATTTAAATTCCAAATTTAATCGTTACGGGTCTCAAAGCCCGATTAAGTCCAACGTTAATTTAATTAAAGTCCAATGGGCTTTTAATTAATTTCTTTAAGGCGTGGACTTTTGGTCAACTCGGGTCAAACCCAATAACCAAAGTCCAATTCGGGAGTTACCCCATAAGCTCAGAAATCAATTTAGCCCCATTAGGCCCAATTAAACTTTAAAGGTTCATTAGTCGCATTTGGGTTTTATGGAAGCGGTTTTGGGCCTAATTGGATCCAACCAATTTTTCCTAAACCCAACTTAGTACAACCAAGCCCAATAAGCCCAATTACAATATTTCAAGCCCAAATCCAATTTAAGGCCCAATTAATTAAATTACAAAATCCAATTTCACAATTTAATTATTCCAAGTGTATAGCATAATTAATTAACCAAATCAATGTTTCCAAAACACCAAATTAGCCTAATTAATCATGCTTATCAACAACAAAACATGTCCAACACATTTTGTTGACGGCTGATTTTGGTCTTAGGGGCAATATTGGGATATTACTCCCGAGACAATCCTCCATCAATAGTGAATTTGTTCGGTTATGGGGGAACCAAAAGAAAACTTAGCAAAAGATAGATAAATACGCCAATCGACAAAGAGATTTAACGTGGTTTGGCGGATCAGATCCCACCTACGTCCACGGACACAAACCGAATAATGCTTTTTATTACTGAGATATGCTTCTCTGATATCTCTTGTGTTTTTATAAGTCTGATCGTGATGATCTTGATATTGATTCTGATCCTCCTTACGCACACTCTACCCTTATATTTATAATAGTGTAGAAATCAGATTCCTTCTCCTACAAGAATTTCCTAGTTGAAACAATTTCCTCTTCCCATAAGAATTCCTAGTTGAAACTACCTTCACTTCCTTTATCCTATTAGGACACTGACTTATCAAATTTTCCCATGAAAGTAGGATATCTTATCTTCTTATCCGTAAAAATAGGATGTCTTATCTTCTGGAGCATATCTCGCCACATGCTCGGTCTTCATTAGGTCGGTCATGATGGTCTTTTGAGCTGAGAATGCTGCTACCGATCTGATAATGCTCGGTCATCTGAACCAAAGTGGTCGGTCACCTATCATTAAGTGTTCGGTCTCTACCTGTTGGCTTTATAACACTCATGTGGTCGGGTCGGCATTAATGATTTCGACCGAGACGGGAATTACCCTTTTTACCCTTGTCGTACTCATTAAATAACATAGGTCCTGAAAACACCATCAACATCTGTCCCCTAGTTTTCGGTAACAACGAGTTTGCGAGTTGATGTCGGGAACTATAAAAAAATATGGTGTGCCGATGAATCCTTCGGTGGTCACTCCAGGAACCGTAGAGAAAAATGCCTTGGCTGCAAATTTGGTCCTTCCTGCCACCCTCATGTGCTCAGTCAACGAGGATCCCGATATCTACCCGTGGAGAAAATGTTTTGCCCTTATGCTGATGACGATCGACTCGGTGGGATGTAACCCGACCCCGAGCTGAGAATAATATTTGGCTCTGGGGGAATGTCACCTCCCCAGACCAATAGAGGGCTGACCATGGGGGAGATGCTCCGATCCCATGCCGATGATAAGTCTCTCGGTGGGACATATCCTGACCCTGAGCTGAAGAAAAACTTGGCTCTGGGGGAATATTACATCCCCAGTCCAAAGAAGCTGACTCGGTGGGACGTAACCCGACCCTGAGCTAGAAGAAAGACTTGGCTCTAGGGGAATGTTACATCCCCAGTCTAAAGAAGCCGACTCAATGGGACGTAACCGGACCCCGAGCTGAAACAAACATCGATCTCGGTGGTACAAGAGCAGACCCGAGCCGGAAAGAAACATCGATCTCGGTGGTACAAGAGCAGACCCGGGCCAGAAAGAAACATCGGTCTCGGCGGTACAAGAGCAGACCCGAGCCGGAAAGAAACATCGGTCTCGGCGGTACAAGAGCAGACCCGAGCCGGAAAGAAACATCGGTCTCGGTGGTACAAGAGCAGACCCGAGCCGGAAAGAAACATCGGTCTCGGCGGTACAAGAGCAGACCCGAGCCGGAAGGAAACATCGATCTCGGCGGTACAAGAGCAGACCCGAGCCGGAAGGAAACATCGGTCTCGGCGGTACAAGAGTAGACCCGAGCCGGAAGAAAACATCAGTTTCGGCGATACAAGAGCAGACCCGAGCCGGAAAGAAACAAGTGGCCTCGGCGGAACGAATCCAGCCCCGAGCCGACTAATCCTTGGGACTTATTCAGAAGGGAAGTGAATCAACCTTTGAAGCCCTATCGGATTTGGCATGGGCGTCCCCTTGCCAGACCAGCGAAAAAACAAAAACAAAACTTTTAGAAAATAAAATCAAAAAACGGGGGTGACTTAACACTTATCCCAAAGCAACAGCACGGATGCCTCAAAACAGCGTCCCGTCCGAGGTCTCCAAAACACAATTCTGAATCTTTCAATTCAGAGTCCTGGCGAACCAGGATTTGGATCAAAGAGCGTTTAAAATGGTAAGGGCTCATCCTCTATACTTCAGGTCTCCATGGAGCCTGTGTATTGTTTGAGGGCTCCTCCTTACAACGCTGGAGCAAGCATACGCTACGAGGGCACAATCCCTCCTCGTGCTATACTTCTCACGGATCCTGAACGATCAAAATAGGGATCAAAGAGTGTCCGAAACATTAAAGGCATGTTCCTCCTTATGTTCGGTAACACTGGAGTAAGCAATCGCTACGAGGGCATGATCCATCCTCGTGCTATGCTTCCCACGGATCCGAATGATCGAAGAAATAGGTAGGGATCAAATAGTGTCAGTAACATTAAGGGAATGTTCCTCCTTATGCTCGGTAACACTGGAGCAAGCAAACGCCACGAGGGTATCATCCCTCCTTGTGCTATGCATCTCACGGATCCAAATGACCAAACAGGTAGAGATCAAAGAGTGTCTGAAGCATTAAGGGAATGTTCCTCCTTATGCTCGGTAACACTGGAGCAAACAAACGCCACGAGGGTATCATCCCTCCTCGTGCTATGCATCTCACGGATCCGAATGACCAAATAGGTAGGGATCAAAGAGTGTCTGAAGCATTAAGGGAATGTTTCTCCTTATGCTCGGTAACACTGGAGCAAGCAAACGCCACGAGGGCATGATCCCTCCTCGTGCTATGCATCTCACGGATCTGTTGGTCAGACAAAACGTATGGGGACACACTCCCTGCAGTCGCATTTCCCCAGCTGGCCAGACCGGCCATCTCACGGGGGCACTCCCTCCCCGCGATTGCCATCTCGAAATATCCTTCAAACTGTCAAACAATTTACCGCAAAGAGCTACTAAAGTGGCAATCCCCTCAATCAAGAGTTTCAAATTATTATCCTCGGGAGGAGGAACCTCTGGAGGCTCGGGAACAACAAACTTCTTGTCAGTCTCCAAAGGCCCTGGGAATTTATGGGGAGGAACAAAATCCTTTGGAACAACTGGAGGATCAAATCTTTCCAACTGGTAGTCAAACTTCGATGCAAGTATGAATCCAGGCAGCACATCCTGCTCCCTGCCTCCCAGCTTTTTCTTATTGTCTACACTCAATCTGGAGGGCTCTTCAACTTCTTCAATGTAAGTCTCCGTAAAGTCATAGTCACCAGCAAAAACATCCCCATCTTCGGCATCATATTCCTCGAATGCACCAATACCAAACCCAGGAGCAACCTTTCATGACTTGAAGCCAAAAGACTATCTTTTACTGACAAAGCCTTTATATTTCCAGGTCTGCTACTACAAATAGGCGTGATATTTTCTTCTCACTGAACTCATGAGCATTCTTATAAGGATCATATCCTAAACCATGCAAGTCCTGCTTCGGATTGAGTACATATACAGGTGTGCTGTGAAAAAGCTGGCCATCATCATCAACTGGCTGCTCAACAAAACTTTCAATGCGACTATCAACAGGCTCAGTGTCAGTAAGTTGACTTTTTTGCATTATCAGAAGAAAAATACTTAGAGAGCTTTTCTAGCTTCCCTTCGAGCATCATATAATGAATCTGCATGTGAATCCTTAATTGGACGACCACGACGCCAACCCATCTTCAGCAGCAATTCTACACCTATAGACTCTGTGGCTGGAACAACTAACTCATCAGGAACGGGTCCAGGAATGGCTGATGGCCTTAGGGTATACACCAACAAGCATGGAAATGTGTGTGTGCTTGTTTTGTGTGTCTTTGCTGTTGCTCTTTTCTTGAGAGGACCCCTTGTTTCTTCTTTTCGATCTAGAGTGGTGTCGATCCCGATAATCACTAGATGAATCATTATATGAGTCACTATTGTGCCAGTATCGTCTAGATCGCTTTGTACTCCTTTCATCTTCTGCTGCTTTGATTTTTAAGGCGGCTAGATGGTAATTTATATTTTCCATCCACATTAGCTCTTTCCTGGCCACCTTTACCCTTATATTTGTCACCACCATTTGGAGGGTTACCAGGAGTGACTTCATTTTTCTCAAATTTTCCCTCTTGAGCAGTCTCCATGTGATATGGCACCCCTCGGTCTATCAAAGTTCCATTAACAGTATTTCCTGTGGAAGTACACTTGTTTGCAACTGGCAGGATACTGGCATTTCCAGCATTGGCATTAGAAGTTTCTTTCTGAGGAGCATGCGTCTTGGCTTTACTTAAGTAGGGTGAGTCTAGGGGAACCTGCAGACCTAGCTCTTTTCCCAAGGATTCTAAGAAGTCACCTGCAATCAAATGGCTTAATGTTGTGTTAGCCACTTCAATCTTCTTTTCTGGATCCTCCGCTTTCTTAGGATTAAATGTTTCCGCTTCATCATCAGAATCATCAGAGAAAATAGCCTTGTATAGGTCAACTGGCCTCTCAACATTTTCAACTTCTACCTCGACTGCAATTTCCTTCTCTGTTACATCACTCCTTATTTCTGGAGCATCAGATTGAGGTGCATAATATCGATCATTATTTGCAGCGACAGATTCATCCAATCTTGTGGTTTTGACAGAATCTGGCATGAAGATAAGAGAATCCATCTTGCTTGTTATCCTCGGAGTTGGTGGTGGCTTCCCCATATAAGGATCAATCAGATCAAAGCGCTTGCAGAGAATGGGCGAAGGACGCCATTGGAACTCTTCCCTTCTTGGGTACACTTTCTTATTCGTCAAATCTTCAGCTTGAGTATGTTTAATTTGCTCTAGTCCAGCGGAAGTGAACTGCATCCCTCCAGCCGCTGGAAACCCCAATAGCTGCTGATTAGATATAAGGCTTTCCTTACTGCGTTTTACTTTCTCTATTACTTCAGCTGCAGCTTCAAAGTCTAATCTCTCACGAGCACGAGCTGATTCAGACATCTCACTAGCTCCACCAGACTCCGTAGAGCGAAGTCATCACAGATACTTCTCCTTGAGAAACCGCTCAAATCTTTCTTGCTTTGCTGGGTCATTTTTGAATGGTTTTGCAACTTCTGGCAGCTCACTAAATGATGATGACTTTAGTAAATGTATCAGAAAGAGTAAATTGGATCTGAATGAAATTTTCAGAACCAACTGATGAGTTCGAATCTCTTACATTTCGTTCCAGTGGCCTTTCCCTTAATCAACTTGCCACGGGTCTCTGCTGTCAGCTTCTGAGAAGTCTCAGATGATTTATCATCACTTAACAGCTTGGGTCGATTATTGCGCTTCTGCTGTGCCTCCCACAACTTCTTTGCATAATAATCACGGCCATTTCCTCCAGTAAGAAAACTAAATAATGGATTTGATTGATTCCTCTCTCTCTTTCCTCATATTTTCCTCTATCTTCTTTATCCATTCCACTGTTGAACTCCCTGACGACCGGTGATTTCCACCTTCTGCCATCGTCTTACCACGCGAGCTGCTTTTTGTTTGACTCCCCACAGACGGCGCCAACTGTTGACGGCTGATTTTGGTCTCAGGGGCAATATTGGGATATTACTCCCGAGACAATCCTCCCTCAATAGTGAATTTGTTTGGTTATGGGGGAACCAAAAGCAAACTTAGCAAAAGACAGATAAATACGCCAATCGACAAAGAGATTTAACGTGGTTCGGCGAATCAGATCCCACCTACATCCACGGACACAAACCGAATAATGCTTTTTATTACTGAGATATGCTTCTCTGATATCTCTTGTGTTTTTACAAGTCTGATCGTGATGATCTTGATATTGATTCTGATCCTCCTTACGCACACTCTACCCTTATATTTATAATAGTGTAGAAATCAGATTCCTTCTCCTACAAGAATTTCCTAGTTGAAACAATTTCCTCTTCCCATAAGAATTCCTAGTTGAAACTACCTTCACTTCCTTTATCCTATTAGGACACTGACTTATCAATTTTTCCCCATGAAAGTAGGATATCTTATCTTCTTATCCGTAAAAATAGGATGTCTTATCTTCTGGAGCATATCTCGCCACATGCTCGGTCTTCATTAGGTCGGTCATGATGGTCTTTTGAGCTGAGAATGCTGCTACCGATATGATAATGCTCGGTCATCCGAACCAAAGTGGTCGGTCACCTATCATCAAGTGTTCGGTCTCTACCTGTTGGCTTTATAACACTCATATGGTCGGGTCAGCATTAATGATTTCGATCGAGAAGGGAATTACCCTTTTTACCCCTGTCGTACTCCTTAAATAACATAGGTCCTAAAAACACCATCAACACATTTTATCAAAAATCAAACCCAATATACATGCTTTAGCTCTCGGTTTTGTGGGGAAATTATGTCCAATTTTTAATCCAATCCAATTGAATCCAATTAAACATTAAATCAATATCCCCAATTGATTCTAACTCATCCAATGAATCAAAAAATCAAAAATCACCAAGAATTATCGCACACTACCATTCGGCCAAGCCAACAAAAATTGGGGAAAATTGTTCCAAATCAATTTTCTTGAAATTGATCAAATCAAGCTTCAATTAAAACACATTTAAACATATTCATTCATCTAATTTCACAAAATCATGCTCAAAATCAATTTACCCAATTTTAAGCCCTAAGTATTTTCATGCTCAATATTGGCTCTGATACCATTGTTGGAATTTTATAAGGTCCCAAGGATCAATTATCAAGTAAGAAACATCGAGGGAGTTGCGGAATACTCACATCGATCGGTTGAGCGATGCGCGAGGCAACAAAAATTCGGTTTTTGCTCACTGTGAAACTCGGCAGTGGACTGCTGTTTGCTCCTCAAATTCGGCCATTGTTGGTCATTCGTCAAGCTCCAAGCTTCACGAAATGATTCCAAGCTCATGGGTGGACTTCCCTATCACCTTCGCATGACTTCGTAGTGTGCTAGCACTATTGATTTTGCAACAAAATCATGACTCTTGTGCTTCCCATTACTCTTGGTTTTTCAGGGCAGAAAACCAGTGAAGAATAGCCCTTGTGGGCGTGAGGAAGAAGAGAGAAAAGAGAAGAGAGAGAGTTGGAAAATGTGTAATTGTTTTAATTGATTTCCAAAATCAATAACATATACCAAACATTAAAATAATGGTATTAGTCATTCAAGCTTTCAAAATATTTTCAACAACTCCCATCAACTCACATCAATCAATCAATCAATGTGCCAAGTTGTCACATTACTCAAAGTGACTAATGATTTGACGCTTGATTTGACTTGCATGCAGCACTTGAATTCGAAATGCGAATGCGCTCGCAAACAATCTCGGGCTCGGGTTCGCTAATTCCAAATTAACGAATTTCCGTTGCGACGTAATTAAATGATTATGCCTAGCGAAATCACTATTCACATCGCTAACGAATAAATTCTAAATTAATTCGTTCGCCCGAATTAAAATCCAATTTCAATTCCGCGTCAAAATCCAATTTCGTTTAATATATCGAATATATTAATTTATCGATTAATTCCAAATTAATCGTTCTCTCTCTTTAAATGATATTTTATCCCAGATAAATTATCTCCGCAACTAATCCCAGATTAATTTTCTCTCTCTTCTAATTAATCCCAGATTAATTAAGAGTGCGAGTCATACGTCATCGGTGAATCTTCGGGAAGTGACCCATGAGATCCCCAGATATATTAGCAGTAAATCGGGTCGTCAGACTATCCGAACACGTAAGTACCTAGTACTACGTTTGTACCAATTTACAAGACAAGATTGGCTTCTAGCAAAGCGCCATGCCTACCCAATTCTCCAGAAATATCCTCACAGGAATAAGGATCTATATCAGGCGTAGTATACGTAGTATTACATATGTCGATCCAGTATCGGATGATCACGTGCTAGGCCTGGGGCTGGAATTGTGTCTGCCCCGTACGAAGCATATGTCGGATGTCTGGTGACTAGTCTATATAATCGGATATACATGACCTTGTCATAATATCCCGATAGCTGCAGCATTTAAGAGAACCAGTCCCGTATCCTACGTGACCATCATCTCCATATGACTTGAGTGATACTTCCGTCTTGACATCACACCCAACACACTACGATTCTCGATATACCCAAAAGAGGCATACACAGAAACCGGTTAAAGCCCTGGATGACCAAAACCAAAGTATATTGATTGTCGCAAGTATTAGCGGTGCAAGTCTCAGGTTAAGACCAAATACACCTACCCTGATTTCAGACTTCCATAGACACATAGTCATACTACCAATGGAATTCCGAGGGGGTCTATCCAGAGCGAAACTGTTTCCCGTACCATCGGTAAAACACAACCTCCTATTACACTTGCATGAGTATCCTATACCCAAATATATGAGAACTATGCCGTTGTGCCCTCACAATGCGCACAAGTGTAATACTAGTCTTTTACGCATTTATCGATGTCCAATCTCGATAATACTCTGACTAGGGATATTTAATGATTTATCCTTCGTGGACTGATACTGTCTCATATCATTCTCAATCCAAGAACAAATCATAGAGACCTCCTATCATTTATATATCTTGGTGATCTAATCACAAATGATAAGAGAGCAATCTCCTTTGTCACATAGTTAATTTGTAAAACAACACCATGATCTGTACAAACAGTGATGCTATGGGTCATAATTGTCCAACATATAGTACCGTTATTACAACTCATAGTCGTTTTTATCGGTTAGGAAACTTGTAGCAGTGATTCCAGTCACTTCAAGTTCTCCTTCTCCATAGTTTAAGATAGCATCTTTAGTTCCTCTAAGATACTTAAGGATGTTATTAATATCAATCCAGTGACTATCACTTGGATTGGCCTGATTGTGAATCCATATACTCAAAGCGTATGAGACACCAGGTCACGTATTTATTATTTCAATGTACGAGTTCTTGAAGTGTACCAACAACTTTAAATATATCCCAGTAGATCTTTATTCCTAGAATAAAGGTTGTTTCTCCCAAGCTTTCACCGATTATATTTATGGGAATATCATTTCCAAGAAATGACATATTATCATTATTTAGGACTTTCGATGTCATTGCTCCCACTAACCTTCTTATATACACAAGAATCATTTTTCGTTTTGAATTAAATCATACACCATTATGATTACATCGAAATGATAATTTCAAAAACGCAATGCTTGCTTTAATCCATACATGGATCAAATAACCTGCAAACCTTGTTTGCTTGTTTTGGTACGACAAAACCGTCAGGATGTTGTAAACATCCTCCAAAAGGTTTCCATTTAAGGAAAGCGATTTTGACGTTAAGCTGCCATATTTCATAAATGAAACATGCAGCATTAGCAAGCATTATCCAAATGGATTTATCAATGGCAACGGGTAAAAGGTTTCGTCGTAATCGACACAATGTTGATAACGATACCTTTTTCGCTACAAGACCAGCTTAGTACGTTGGTATGTTTCCATCCATGTATGTCTTCCTTGAAGACTTATATAGTACCAATAGGTACAATGTCTTGCGGTACATCAACTAATATCCAAACTTAGTTGGTATACATGGAATCCATTTCGGATATCATGGCACTTTGCCATAATAGGGAGTCGATACCTTGTATCACTTCCTCATACGTAGTCAGTTCGTATTCCTCAATAAGATTGACATCTTTATGAGGTGAGATTAGAAACCCACACCCAGGTTATTTTCTGACTCTCTCCGATCTACGCGGTTCTTGTGTATTCGAAGATTACTGGTATAGTTTCATCCTTGATGAACTATTTGTGTTCCATTAAGGAATCAGTGCCCGGAATAGTATTACTCCGATTTTCATCGAATTTCACTTTCCTCCCACTTACCACTGCATATAGGTATTCCTCTAAGGAAAACCACATGGCGGGTAACAATTACATTGTTCTCATGTGAGTTGTATAAGTACTATACTTAGGTTTCCCTAGGAAAACCTACAACTTAGACACTTATCCGATTTGGGTTCTAGTTTGGTATCATCCAAACATTTGCCTAGCATTCCCAAATCTTCAGGAATGAGAAACCCGGTTCCTTTCCTGTTCATATCTAATATGAAGTCTGTCAAACAGAGTTTATGGAACCTTATTCAAAATAAGTTCTGCACTGTTAAATGCGTATCCATTGAAGGAAATGGTAGCTCAGAGCGACTCATGATTAACCTTATCATGTCCAACAAAATTCGGTTTCTCCGTTCGGATACACCGTCAAATAGATGTGTTCCGGGAGGAGTCCTTTATTGAAAGAATACTATACTCTTTCAAATATTTGAGAAACTTATTGCTTAAGGATTTTCATCATGGTCCAATCATGGTGTTTAATACTGTAGCCGATCTGGTTTTCTACTTCGTGTCGAAACTCTTTGAATTAATCAAAAGTTTCCGATCCGTGTTCAAAAGAAACACATAACCATAACGCGATGCCACATCCGTAAAGGTCACGAAACATTCATATCCACCTCTAGACTAGCTAGATATGGGCCCACTTACGTCACTATGAACGAGGGTTAACAGATCGGTGGCATTTGCACTTTTACCTAGTAAAGGTGTTTTAGGCACTTTGCCTAATAAACTAGATTCGTAGACTTTATTTGAATGGAATCAAATTTTTCCTAGTACTCACTCATCGAAAGTGTGGATATACGAGTCTTGTTTAATTGTGTCCCAGACAACAATGCCACTTAAGTCTCTTTTGATCAAATCAGTTTGAGTTATTTGTTTGTCATGTCATACGTTTGAGATTTATTTATATTCAAAATGTAAATACTGTTATTCACATCTAATGTGTTTATCTCAATATCATCTTTATAAAATAAAACACTTTACTGTTCTAGAATATAAAGGTGTACCCGCAACGGGTTAAACCCTGATATAGAGATAATGTATCTAGTCAAACTAGTTACATTTTAACAGTTTCCTAATTTAAGTACACACCCGAAGGCAGTTCCTAAACTTAGGTTTCTACGGTTAAAACAACAACTGTCGTCCCGTTTTCGATTCGTAGATTAATCTCAACCGAAGTCAGTATCCTACTTGTCAGCAGATTCTGCACACCAGTATATATTTATGTACCACATCTCGTATCTAAAATCCAATTTTAATACTAGTAGTGAACATATTTATAACAAACATATTTGAAGCTGGAGCCTTGCCCCTCTTCACTTCCTTCATGTCTGCCTTGTCCATACGGAAGTCACGCTTCCGTGTCCCTGTTTGCCACAGTTTAGGCAGACATCTTGGGATATGTCCTATGTCTTCCCAGAAGATTATAATGATTTTGCCTTTGCCGCTTTTACACACTCCAAAAGCCTTTGGCCAACCTTGGCCTTCCGGAATGTCGAAGTAAGATGCGCCTTGCGCTTCTTGCCTTATTGCAAACTTTGGCTTTGTCTCCTTGAGAATAGCCATTAACTTTCCAAGAGTTTACTATTGCAATTTATTACTTCTAAGATCTAAGGATAGATCAATGAAGATCCTTCAATTTCAATATCATACTATAAGGATCTAATCCTTAGTTCTGCTTAAGAAATTAAGGAGTCTATTTGGCAAGCATAATGGATTAAGCACTAAAGTTATCATCACATGAATATTCCAAATATCATGTTCTACTATTTGCTTAACTTCTAGCTTAGGCCTAAGATGTTATTTTATCAAATAAAGTAACTTCTTAGTTTTCAGGACTATCCTGAAGTTTTATTCCCAATTTGAAAATTAAAGTCGTTTAAAAGACATTTTCACCCAGGATTATGTTTTAAACAGTAATCTTTCAATTTTATCTTGATTGCTATAGTCCAACTATCCAATCAACGATTTCAAGTACTATTTATTATAATGATTACTATAGTCCAACTATTTAATCAACTATAATTTAATTTGTTAAATTCAATTATATTGATTACTATAATCCAATTATAAAATCAACTATTAATTGAAATAGTTAATTCAAATATATTGATTACTATAATCCAATTATATAATCAACTATAAATGAAATAGTTTAAATACAGTCCAATTGTTTAATTTAAAACAACATTAAATATTAGTCCAACTAATATATTAATTTATTTGACGAAAAATTGAATGAGCGAGTATGGCAAGTAACTAAACGAATATTGCAAATTTATTACTTGCCTCCCACTATTTTTCGGCGAGCCTCTAACCCTATGTGGAGTATTCGGGAAACCTTGTTTCCTAGTGGGCTAGGATCCCGTTAAATAACACACAATCTTGACTTTGGCCAACAAATTGTATGATAATTAACTAGGTAGATCTCTAAGATCAATTGGATATCATCCAATTCCTAGATCCAGTAGGTGGACATCCAAGTCTGAAACATATATCTTATATATGCCAATATATCCAATATATTGCCTAACCTTTTTCCTCTGAATCAACTAAGCCTTGGCTTTGGCACAACAAACTTAGTGATCCCAGTTAAACGTAACCCATTGACCATGTAAAGCTTCATAATCAATGTCGATGGACAAGAAGTGATCTTGACTTTGGCCAACAAATCACAACTTGGACAAGACACCGATATAGAACAAAGCCTTCATGATTCAAACACATCCTCGACGGACAAAGGCTTTGACTTTGGCCAACAAACCAATGCCAGTCTTAGATCTTGAGTAAGAATCACTCAATGGAAGGAAAAATGCTTAATATGATGTGAGGGTTTTTTCGCGTGTAATTGGCAACCAATTAATTATTTTTGTTAAGGTCTCATCATCATACACCCTTAAACATGCATTCTAAACACATAATAAGGCGCGCAAATAAAATAATAATGATATGCAGATGGATACTTAACACATTGTTCCTAGAAAAAATCTCTCAATTTCCTCTCTCCCGCTAGCACAAATATTGCTTCTACCCGATTACATAACACTTCTAAAGAAACCTCATTTACATTGAAGGGAATAGGTGAGAAGAGAAATACAAAGAGTAAGGAGGTAATAGGCTGGACACGCAGGTCCAATTAATAAATTCTAAATTTATTACAATAATTTCTAAAATTGCCCCACCCATCTAATATCCATCCGATATACATTATTCATGCATCGCAACCATGTATTCACACAAGCATGTTATCAATCAATCTAATCCAATTAATTAATCTGAATATTAATGACCATCCAATGTTCAAACAACGATTTGATTTTGCTCGAGTCAAACTCGTTTTGCGAATAAGTACGCAAAGTACGAATTCTTGAATTAAATTAAACTACAACATTAAATCCAATTTAATATGTATTTAATACTAATTCCATATTTAATTCCAAATTAAATATTTATACTTTTTAATGTACCTTTACGACTTAGATTCCAAATCTAATCGTTACGGGTCTGAAAGCCCGATTAACATCCAATGTCAATTTAATTTAAAGTCCAATGGCCTTTTAATTAATTTCTAAGGCATGGACTTTTGGTCAATATGGGTCAAACCCAAATACCAAAGCCCATTTAAGGAATCACCCTTATTTGCCAAGAAACCAATTTTGGCCCATTAGGCCCAATTAAAATTAAAGGTCCATTAAGTCATAATTGGACTTTATGGATATGGTTTTGGGCCCAATTGGATCCAACCAATTTAGCCTAAACCTAACATGGTGCAACCAAGCCCAATAAGCCCAATTACAACATTACAAGCCCAATTTCCAAAATAGGCCCAATTAATTAAATTACCAAATTCCAAATTTTATAACTTAATTAACCAAAGTGTAAGCCATAATTAATTACCCAAATTAACATTTCCAAAACATAAATTTGTACAATTAATTATGCTCATCATGATCAAAACATGTCCAACACATTTTAATTAAAAAATCAACTAATTATACATGCTTTCTTTGTCTCGGCATTTTAGGGATTTAATAGTCCGATTCAGTTTCAATCAAATTAAATCCACAATCAACATTACCCAATGTTTTCCAACTCATCCAATGATCAAAAACACAAAATACCAAGACATTAGGGCAAGAGTAGTATTCGGCCAAGCCTCACCAATTTGGGGAAAATTGTTCCAAATCAATTTTCATGAAATTGATCACATCCAACTTCAATTAAACATCATTCAAGAATACACAATCAAAGAATTTTATCAAATCATGCTCAAATTTAATTTACCCAATTTTAACCCTAAGTTCAAGTTTCGTGCTCAAATTCGCTATAATACCATTGTTGGGTTTTTACGGTCTAACCGTGATCGATTCAAGCAATGAAACACATGTGTGAATACTCAAAGAAGTTGTGGAATACTTACAATGATCGGTTGAGCGATGCGAGGAACAAAACTTCAAGCTTTGGCCCATGAAACACATGTGTGAATACTCTCGACATTTGCAGTTTTCCTGCTCCAACAATTTCGGTCATGGTGGTCCATAAAGCACCAAGCTTTGATGATGGTTCCATGCTCACGGGTGCGGTTCCCTATCACATTCGCAAGACTCCTAAAGCGTGCTAGCACTCCAGAAATTTTGCCGCAAAATTTCCTTTTGCTTCTCCTTCAATTCACGGTGAAACCAGAAAAAATGGAGAAGAAAAACCCCTTGGGCGTGAGAGAGGAGAAGTGTTTGAGAGAGAGTGTGTTAGGTTGTTCTAAATTGGTAATTGATTTTCTGAAAGTCAAATACATAATTTTGCTTTCAAAAAGTCAAATGGCAATAATGCCAACAACCACTACCATCAATCAATCAAGTGACAAATTGTCACATCACTCAAAGTGACAAGTGATTTGACCCTTGATGTGACAAATGATTTGACGCTTGATGTGACTTGTGGGCCGCACTTAAATTCGCAATGCGAGTGCGCCCGCAAATACTCCCGGGCTCGGGTTCGCTAATTCTAAATTAACGAATTTTTCGTTGCGACGAAATTAAATCTAATTTAATTAAAAAACTTTGCCTAGCAAAATTACTATTCACGTCGCTAACGAATTAATTCTAAATTAACTCGTTCGCCCGAATTAAAATATAATTTTAATTCCGCATCGAAATCCAATTTCGTATAATATATCGAATATATTATTTTATCGATTAATTTCAAATTAATCGTTTTCTCTCTTTAAATGATATTTTATCCCAGATAAAATATCTCCGTAATTAATCCCAGATTAATTTTCTCTCTCATCTAATTAATCCCAGATTAATAAAGTGCGAGTCATACGTCATCGGTGAATCTTCGGGAAGCCACCCATGAGATCCCCAGATATGTTGGCAGTAAATACGGTCGTCGGACTATCCGAACACGCACGTACCTAGTACTACGTTTTTATCGATTTACAAGACAAGGTTGGCTTCTAGCAAAGCGCCATGCCTACCCAATTCTCCAGAAATATCCTTACTAGAATATGTGATCTATATCAGGCGTAGTAGACGCAGTATTACGTATTTCGATCCAGTATCGGATGTCACGTGCAAGGTCTGGTGCTGGAAATGTGTCTGCCCCGTACGAAGCACATATCAGATCTCTGGTAACTTGTCTCTATAATCGGATAATCATGACCTAGTCATATTATCCCGAAGACTGCAGTACATAAGAGAACCAGTTCCGTATCCTACGTGATCATCATCTCCACTATGACTGGAGTGATACTTCCATCTCGACATCACACCCAATACACTACGATTCTCAATATACCCAGAAGAGGCGTACACAGAACCTGTTAAAGCCCTGGACGACCTAAACCAAAGTACATTGATTGTCGCAAGTATTAGCGGTGCAAGTCTCAGGTTAAGACCAAATACACCTACCCTGATTCGGACTTCCATAGACACATAGTCATACTACCAATGGAATTCCGAGGGGTCTATCCAGAGCGAAGCTGTTTCCGTACCATCGGTAAACACAACCTCCTATTACACTTGCATGAGTATCCTATACCCAAATATATGAGAACTATGTCGTTATGCCCTCACAACGCGCACAAGTGTAATACTAGTCTTTTCCGCATTTATCGATGTCCAATCTCGATAATACTCTGACTAGGGATATTTAATGATTAAACCTTCGTGGATTGATACTGTCTCATATCATCTCAATTCAGGAACTAATCATAAGGACCTCATATCATTTATACATCTAGGTAATCTAATTACAAATGATAGAAAAGCAATTTCCTTTGTCACATAGTTAATTTGTACAACAACACCATGATCTGTACAAACAGTGACGCTATGGGTCATAACTGTCCAACTGTTGGTTTTAGCTAAGGTCCCAAGATCATAAACAAGCATGAAATATGTGCGAATACAAATCAACGAAGTTGCGAAATACTCATATCGATCAGTTGAGCGACGTTTTGACGAATAAAAATGATTTTCTGCCCTTGTAGCAGCTCATGGCAGTGACAGAAACAACTCACTATTTTTGGCTCGGTTTTGGTCATTCGTCAAGCTCCAAGCTTCGTCGAACGATTCCCGGCTCATGGGTGGACTTCCCTATCACCTTTGCATGTCTCTCGGAGTGCTAGCTCTTGTGATTTTTGCCACAAAAATCACCACTCATGCTTCCCTTGATCACGGTATCTTGACAGAAACCAGTAAAGTATTTTGCCTCAATGGGCGTGTGAGAGAGAGAGAGATGAAATGAGAGAGAGATGAGTTTGGTTGATGGCTAAAGTGTATCTAATACACTTAGGTGAATTTCAAATTCATTTCATGTGAATTTGGCTTTCAAAAAGTCAAGCAATTAAAGCCAATAAACCTCCATCAACTCACATCACTCATGAATAGTCACTTGCGTCAATCACTCAAAGTGAAAGACATGCATCACTTGATTGATGAATGATGTGACGCTAGTTGCGACTAACGATTTGACGCTTGATTTGACTTGCGTCCCACATTCGAATTTGAAATACGAATGCGCTCGCAAAAAACCCCGGGCTCGGGTTCGCTAATTCCAAATTAACGAATTTTCCGTTGCGATGTAATTAAATCTAATTTAATTAAATAATCATGCCTAGCATAATTACTATTCATATCGCTAATGAATTAATTCTAAATTAATTCGTTCGCCCGAATTAAAATCTAATTTTAATTCCGCGTCGAAATCCAATTTCATTTAATATATCGAATATATTAATTTAATCGATTAATTCCAAATTAATCGTTATCTCTCTTTTTAATGATATTTTATCCCAGATAAAATATCTCCTCAATTAATCCCAGATTAATTTTCTCTCTCTTCTAATTAATCCCAGATTAATTTAGAGTGCGAGTCATACGCCATCGGTGAATCTTCGGGAAGCGACCCATGAGATCCCCGGATATGTTGGAAGTAAATTCGGTCGTCGGACTATTCGAACACGTAAGTACCTCGTACTACGTTTGTTCCGATTTACAAGACAAGGTTGGCTTCTAGCAAAGCGCCATGCCTACCCAATTCTCCAGAAATATCCTTACAGGAATAAAGGATCTATATCAGGCGTAGTATACATGGTATTGCGTATTTCTGTCCAGTATCGGATGATCACGTGCTAGGCCTGGGGCTGGAATTGTGTCTGCCCCGTACGAAGCACATGTCGGATGTCTGGTAACTAGTCTCTATAATCGGATAAACATGACCTTGTCATTTTATCCCGATGACTGCAGTACTTAAGAGTACTAGTACCGTATCCTACGTGACCATCATCTCCATATGACTGGAGTGACACTTCCATCTTGACATCACACCCACCACACTACGATTCTCAATATACCCAGAATAGGCGTACACAGAACCTGTTAAAGCCCTGGATATCCGCAACCAAAGTATATTGATTGTCGCAAGTATTAGCGGTGCAGGTCCAAGGTTAAGACCAAATACACCTACCCTGATTTCGGACTTCCATAGACACATAGTCATACTACCAATGGAATTCCGAGGGGGTCTATCCAAAGTGAAGCTGTTTCCCGTACCATCGGTAAAACACAACCTCCTATTACACTTGCATGAGTATCCTTTACCCAAATATATGAGAACTATGCCGTTGTGCCCTCACAACATGCACAAGTGTAATACTAGTCTTTTACGCATTTATCGATGTCCAATCTCGACAATGCTCTGACTATGGATATTTAATGATTAATCCTTCGTGGACTGATAGTGTCTCATATAATTCTCAATCCAGGAAATAATCATAGGGACCTCATATCATTTATACATCTAGGTGATCTAATCACAAATGATAAGAGAGCAATCTCCTTTGTCACATAGTTAATTTGTACAACAACACCATTTTTTGTACAAATAGTGATGCTATGGGTCATAATTGTCCAACAATCTCCCACTTGGCGTATAGCCAGTCACTCGAGTGTCTTACACCCGAACTATGTACGGTTGGCTCAAAGTACTGAGAAAAGGCTTTCGTCAGCGGATTTGTATGATTATCATCTGATGCGATTTAGTCGATCATCACATCGCCAAAATTGTATGATCCGAACAAATTAGATGAACATCGAAGTATTTATCTGGATCGTTGATGAGACCATTAATTCTTTAGCCTGTGCTGACGCCTAGCTCAGCTGCTAACAGAATTATATCTAATCTAATTAGATTTGTTATCGATCCAAATGGCTTTTATTGCCGCCTTAGCTGCAGCAATAACCCGCATTTGTTGTTTATTCGGTAACAATATCTTGCTTGGAAGATTTCCAGCTCACTGTTCCGTTATTCAAACTTTGTAGTACCGTTTGTGACTTGTAGTCGTTTAATCGGTTTAGGAAACTTGCTACAGTGATCCCAGTCACTTCATGTTCTCCTTTTCCATGGATTAAGACAACATCCTTAATTCTCTAAGATACTAACGGATGTTCTTAACATCAATACAGTGACTATCACTAGGATTGGCCTGTTTGTGACTTCATATGCTTAAAGCGTATGAGACACCAGGTAACGTACATTTTTCAATGTACGAATTCTCGGAGCGTTTTCTTGAAAGCCAAGCTTTCGCCGATTGTTATTATGGGAGTATCATTTCCAAGAAATGAGATATTATCATTATTTATAGGACAACCACTGTCAGTGCGCTCCCACTAACCCTCTTATATACACAAGAATCATTTCGTTTTGAATTAAATCATAAACCATTATGATCACATCAAAATGACAATTCCAAGAACTTAATGCTTGCTTCAATCCAAACATGGATTGAACAACCTGCAAACCTTGTTTACTTGTTTAGATACGAAAAAACCGCCAGGATGTTGTAAACATCCTCCAAAAGGTTTCCTTTTCAGGAAAGCGATTTTCCCGTTAAGCTGACATATTTCATAAATGAAACATACAGCATCAACAAGCATTATCCAAATGGATTTACCGTGGCAACAGGTAAAAGGTTGAATCGTAATCAACACAATGTTGACAACGATACCTTTCCGCTACAAGCCTAGCTTAGTACGTTGGTATGTTGCCTTCCATGTATGTCTTCCTTGAAGAATTATACAGTACCAATAGGCACAATGCCTTGCGGTACATCAACTAGTATCCAAACTTGTTGATATACATGGAATCCAATTCGGATATCAAGGCACTTTGCCATAATAGGGAGTCAATACCTTGTATCACTTCCTTATACGCAGTCAGTTGGTATACCTCAATAAGATGTACATCTTTATGAGGTGAGATCAGAAACCCATATCCCAGGTCATTTTCTAACTCTCTCCGACTTACGCGGTTCTTGTGTATTCGAAGATTAATGGTATAGTTTCATCCTTGATGAACTATTTGTGTTCCATTAGGAATCGGTGCCTTTGAATAGTATTACTCCGATTTTCATCGAGTTTTACTATCCTCCCACTTATCACTGCATATAGGTATTCCTCTTAGGAAAACCGCATGGTGAGCAACCATTACATTATTCTCTAGTGAGTTGTATAAGTATAATACTTTGGTATCTCTAGGATTACCTACAATTGGCACTTATCCAATTTGGGTTTTAGTTTGGTATCATCCAAACGTATGCCTAGCATACCAAAATTATCAGGAATGAGAAACCCGGTTTCTTTCCCGTTCATATCTAATATCAAATCTGTCAAACATATTTTTATGGAACCTTATTCTAAATAAGTTCTGCACTGTTAATGCTTATCCGTTGAAGGAAATGGTAGCTCAGAGTGACTCACGATTAACCTTATCATGTCCAAAAAAATTTGATTTATCCAGTTCGGACACACCGTCAAAGTGACGTGTTCCGGGAGGAGTCCTCATTTGAAAGAATACTTTACTCTTTCGAGTATATTAGAAACTTATTGCCTAAGTATTTTCCATTACGGTCTCACCGTGACGGTTTAATACTTTAGCCGATCTGTTTGTCTATTTCGCGTCGAAACTATAAAAGTTTCCGATTTGTGTTCTTCAAAAGAAACACATAACCATAACGCGATGCTACATCCGTAAAGGTCACAAAATATTCATATCCACATCTAGCCTTGCTAGACATGGGCCCACTTGCTTCACTATGAACTAGGGCTAACAGATCGGTGACACTTGTACTTTTACCAAGTAAATAGTGTTATAGGCACATTGCCCAATAAACTAGATTCGTAGACTTTATTTGAATGGAATCAAATCAGTCCTAGTACCCACTCTTCGAAAGTGTGGATATACGAGTATGGTTTGATTGTGTCATAGAAAACAATGACACAATTAGTTTCTTCTGATCAAATCAGTTTGAGCTATTTGTGTGTCATGTTATATATTTGAGATTTATTTATATTCAAAATATAAATTCTGTTATTCACATCTAATGTGTTTATCTCAATATCATCTTTATATAATAAAACACTTTAGTGTTCCAGAATATAAAGGTTCACCCTCAGCTGGTTAAACACTGATATGAAGATAATGTATCTAGTCAAACTAGTTACATTATAACAGTTTCCAAATTTCAGTACACACCCGAAGGTAGTTCCTAAACTTAGGTATCTACGGTTAAAACAGAGACAGTCGTCCCGTTTCCAATTCGCAGATAAATCTCAATTGAAGTCAGTATCCTGCTCAAAGCAGATTCTGAACATCAATGCATATTTATATCACACTAAGTATCTAAAATCCAATTTTAATACTAGTAGTGAATATATTTATGATAAACATATTTGAAGTCAGAGCCTTGCTCGTCTTCTATTCCTTCATGTCTGCTTTGTCCAAACGGCAGTCACGCTTCCGCGATCCCGTTTGCCAGAATTTAGGCAGACATTTTGAGATATGTCCTTTATCTTCCCAGAAGATTATAATGATTTTGGCTTTGCCCTTTTTCAACATTCCAGAAGCCTTTGGCCAAGCCATGGCCTTCTAGAATATCGAAGTAAGGTGAGCCTTGCTCTACTTGCCTTATTGCAAATTTTGACTTTGTCTCATTGAGAATAGTCATTAACTCTCCAAGAGTTATTTATTGCAATTTAGTACTTCTAAAATCTAAATATAGATTTATGAAGATCCTTCAATTTCATTATCATACTTTAAGGATCTAATCCTTAGTTCTGATTCAGAAATTCAGGAGTCTACTGCAACAAGCTTAATGGATTAAGCACTTGAGTTATCATCACATAAATCTTCCAAAGATTATACTCTACTATTTTCTTAACTCCGGGCTTAGGCCTAATTTGTTATTTTATCAAATAAAGTAACTTATTAGTTTCCAGGACCATCCTGAAATTTTATTCCCAATTTTGAAAATTAAACCATTTAAATACATTTTCCCTAGGATTATGCTTTAAATGTCAATCTTTCAATTTTATCTTGATTTTAATAGTCCAACTATTTAATGAACGATTTCGGTACCTTTTATTATAATGATTACAATAGTCCAACTATTTAATCAACTATAATTTAATAGATTAAAATCAATTATATTGATTACTATAATCCAATTATAAAATCAACTATAAATGAATAGTTTGAATATAGTCCAACTATTTATTAAAACAACATTTAAATATTAGTCCAACTAATATTTAATATATTTGACGAATGATATTTGTGTTGAGCGCATATGGCAAGTAATTAAACAAATATTACAAATTCAATTCTTGCCTCCCACTAATTTTCGGCGAGCCTCTAACCCTCTGTCGAGTACTCGGGAAACCGTGTTTTCTAGTGGGCTAGGATCCCGTTAAATATCACAAAATCTTGACTTTGGCCAACAAATTGTATGATAATTAACTAGGTAGATCTCTAAGATCGATTGGATCCAATCCAATCCTAGATCCGGTAGGGGGACATCCAAGTCCGAAACATATATCTTATATATGCCAATACATCCAATGTATTACCTAACCTTTTTCCACTGAATCAACTAAGCCTTGGCTTTGGCACAACAAACTTAGTGATCCCAGTTAAGCGCGACCCATTGACCATGGAAAGCTTCGTAATTAATGTCGATGGAAAGAAGTGGTCTTGACTTTGGCCAACAACCACAACTTGGACAAGAAACCAATATGGAACAAAGCCTTCGTGATTTTAAACACATCCTCGACGGCAAAGGCCTTGACTTGGCCAACAAGCCAATGCCAGCTAGGATTCTTGAGTGAGAATCACTCAATGGAAAGAAAGACATTAAATATTTTGCGATGGTTTTTTCGAGTGCAAATTGTAGGGGTTTTTAGGGGGTGAATCCGGTAACGCAGCGAAAGCGGTGAAAATCGTATTTTCCGATTTCAAAACTTTTTTTCGGATTAATTAAATAAACATATTTATTTAATATTCCAATAATCAAATTATGAAATAAAATTCAATAAATCATATTTAAGTGAATTTACCAAATTACCTTTACTTTGGTATTTTGTCCATTTTAGTCCGAAATTGATCTAATCAATTTTGAATGATTCTAAATCATTTCTAAGATGAACTTAGCATGTTCAAAAATCAAAACACCAAAGCAACCAAAATCCCCAAAAATTGACTCAAAGCCGTGAGCACCTCCAAAGGGGGGGGGGGGTTTGTGCATTTTGTCATTTCATGCTCAAACACATCAAGATAATCCAATGAACATGAAACTTTATATGCATCATATACACACACAATACACAACATATATGAAAAGCCCCAAATTTGGAATTGGTCATGAACCCTAATTTTTCAATTTCCACAAATTGGACAAATTAGACCAAATACATTAAATCAATTACTTCAATCATCATTCTTCATCCAATCCAAGTCTCAACACAATGATGAAACAACTCAAGATCAAATCTAGGTCATTTAAGAGTGGGTCAATAACTCTAGATTAGCAACATGGTTTCCAAAACCTTAAAAGAAAGCTTATTACTACAATAGTCATACACTTCCTTCATCACACATGCTTTACACCCATCAAAACTTCCATCAACAAAAACCACAAGGAACAAAGAAAGAAATAACCTAAGAATATCATATATTAAAGCCTAGATCCTAAGGAACAATTTCCTTACTAATAGCAAGTTGGGAAAAACTTACTAAAATTCAAGCTTTTCTTTGATCTTCTTTCTTTCTCAAGTTTCCTTTAAGTCTCTTCAATGGAGTTCCTTTTTGTTAAAGTGTATTAGGTTACTAAATGAAATGAAATGAAACAATTATACTTGCTTTATTTTTAGCCTTGGCCGAATTTGCAAAATCCAAATACAAGATAAGTAATTTCAATTTCATTTCAAATTAATTTATCAACTTGCATAAATATCTTAATACAACTTTATTAGATATTTATTTAAGTCAACAAAAGCAACTAACATCATTTACTTAATATATCCTAATGTAAGATATTTATATTTTAATTAATTTAATCATTTAACAATTAAATAATTAATTAATTAATCAAATACAAATATATTAAATATATGTATAATATTTACATTAAATATTAAAAACATATATTCATTTAGGATATAAGTCAAATAACTCATTTTGACTATTAATTAATGTGTATTTAAATTAATCAAGTATTAAATGTAAATACACAATAATTAGGCAAATGACTATCTAGTCCTTTTAGCACGTATCTTGCGTTTAACCTTTAAACGACTTTATAAATAATCAATATTATTTATTAATGTTGCTCTAGTGCTCTACGAGTATGTTTCATTATTGAGACTCTCTAGATTCAGGTATATCCGTCACGAAATCTAATTTCGTGTCCATAATCTATCCACCCGTAGATTATGACGATCACGGATAATCTCGCTGAACCATACAGGTCGAGGTCATGGCAAATGTATAATTCCTCCGTCACAGGTATCCGGATAAATCCCAGAGATATAGATGTAAACGTCAAATCTCTATCGGGATTATCCAGTCGACTATTCTATTAGCAATCTCAAAAGAATGTTTAGAACTAGCTTCTAAACTTTACCACGGGCCCATGGTTTTATCTGATTGCTAATCATATGGACTACCTATGCTCTGATACACAGAACTGACGGATCCTATCTTGATACACATAGGACACCCTGAGGATCTGTCTACACCCAAAAACAGGCGGAGGTCTGATCTAAATAGATCGGTGACGTGACTGCCGTCTAAGTGTAGAAGATGTCTCATGTGCCCACAATGGCATCTCAAGTCTAAGAATCACAAGTGCTACTCAACCCAAGAAGATTCTTATTGACGCTGGTGTACCATCCATTAAGAATCTTCGGTGAGTCGTTCAGTGTTTATCCGCTATAAACACCTACACGTCTATACTAGTCTCCAAGACTAATGGTTCATTGAGAAACCATTGGAATCATATATTCCAGTATACGACATGTACCGGTCTCAACGGGTTTACTATACTGACCAAGTAGTGTAAACCTTGACCAGGAACTGTCTGAGAATGACAACGTCATGATACTTCTCAATGTCCGTTGCGACGCTTTTGCAACTGTATCATGACTAATCATTCTAGGGTCATTACGTCTTTACCATATAGAAAGATAGATTATATTATAGAAACTGCATATATTATTCATAATAATAATGTTTTACAGAAGTATTTAACAGAAATACAACCGGGAATTGGCGCTCTGAGCACCAACCCCAACAAAATCTCCCACTTGCTCTAGTGCCAATATCGATTGTATCTAATACCCATCGACTCCACGTGTTTATCAAACAGCTTCGGAGGTATGGCCTTCGTCAGCGGGTCTGCTACATTATCTTCACTCGGTACCTTGCACACGACAATATCCCCTCGCGACACGATCTCTCGAATGATGTGGTACTTGCGTTCCACATGCTTCGACTTCTGATGCGCCCTCGGTTCCTTTGCTTGCGCAATGGCTCCAGTATTATCACAGTATAACGGAATCGCATTCTCGATACTTGGGACAACTCCCAATTCTGTGATAAAGTTCTTTATCCACACAGCCTCTTTTGCAGCTTCAGAAGCTGCAATATATTCCGCCTCAGTGGTGGAATCAGCTGTCGATCCCTGTTTGGAACTCTTCCAACAAACTGCACCTCCGTTAAGGGTAAAGACAAATCCAGATGTAGACTTTCTATCATCGGGATCCGATTGGAAATCGGAGTCTGTATACCCATTAACCTGCAGTTCGTTTCCTCCAAACTATTAACTTATCCTTAGTACCTTTAAGATACTTTAGGATATGTTTAATGGCCATCCAATGGTCATTACCTGGATTGGACTGATATCGACTAGTTACGCTAACAGCGAAACTGATATCAGGCCTCGTACATAACATGGCATACATTATGCTACCCAAAACGAAGCATAAGGTTGGTTAGACATTCTAACCTTCTCATCTTCTGTTTGTGGACACATCTTCTTAGAAAGATGAATCCCATGTCTGAACGGTATGTTTGCTGTCTTACAGTTACCAAAGCTATACCGTTCCAAGATCTTATCTACGTACGTTGATTGGGATAACCCAATCAGCCTCCTTTGTCTATCTCTATAGAGTTTTATCCCTAAAACATAGGAAGCTTCTCCCAGGTCCTTCATGGAGAAATTCTTACAGAGGTACGCTTTGACGCTTTGTAACATACCTAAATCATTCCCAATGATTAGGATGTCATCAACATATAGGACTAAAAATACGACCATGCTCCCACTGGCCTTCTGATACACACAGGATTCTTCCGAATTCTTGAGAAAACCAGACGATCTAATAATCTCATCGAATCGAAGATTCCAACTTCGTGAAGCTTGTTTAAGTCCATAAATGGACTTCTTAAGCTTACATACCATACCCGAGGTTTCGCTGGACGTGAAACCTTCCGGCTGTTCCATATAGATTTCTTCATCAAGAAATCCATTTAGAAAAGCCGTTTTGACATCCATTTGCCAAATCTCGTAGTCATGATACGCAGCTATAGAAAGCAAAATCCGGATAGACTTAAGCATTGCTACCGGGAAAAAGTTTCATCGTAGTCGACGCCAGGTCGCTGCGTGTAACCTTTTGCTACCAGTCGGGCCTTGTAAGTTTCAACCTTACCGTCAGGCCCGCGCTTCCTTTTGTAAACCCATTTACAACCGATAGGAACAATTCCTTCGGGAAGCGGAATCAAGTCCCAAACTTGATTTTCATGCATTGAGTCTATCTCGGATTTCATGGCACTTTGCCATTTCACGGAGTCGATGTCCAACATCGATTCTCTATAGGTGAAAGGATCTGTCTCTTCAACTAAGAGAACATCCAGACTCTTTTCTTGTATCAAATACAAGCGTTCAGGAGGTCTAGATACCCTTTCCGACCTACGGAGTGTGTGTGTTGAAGGTCCTTCATCTACTTGAACTTCAGGCTCCGTTGGTTCGTTGTTTTCAGGTTGGACTTCATCAAGCTCAACCTGTCTATGATTACCACCTTCTGACAAAAATTCTACTTCTAGAAATTTTGCGAAGCGAGCTACGAACACATTTCGATGCTCGGTATCATAGAACAGATATCCCCTCGTATTCGAAGGATATCCAACAAACCTAAACTTTTGCCCTCGAGGCGAAAGCTTATCTTGCTGAGTCACCCTGACATAGGCAGGACAACCCCAAACCTTAATATAATTAAGATTTGGTCTCCTACCGAACCATATCTGATACGGTGTCGTAGGAACAGCCTTTGAAGGAATCTTATTCAAAAGATGTGCGGCTGTTAAGAGAGAGTAGCCCCATAAGTAATAGGGCAAATCTGTGAAACTCAACATCGATCGGACCATATCCAATAAAGTCCGATTTCTCCTTTCAGATACACCATTGTGCTGTGGTGTACCTGGAGGAGTATATTGAGCGAGAATCCCATTCTCCTTCATATAATCCATGAACTCACCACTCATATATTCGCCGCCTCGATCTGATCGAAGGCATTTAATATATTACCAGTTTGTTTTTCTACTTCATTTCGGAACTCTTTGAACTTTTCAAAGGTTTCCGATTTATGTCGCATCAAATACACATAACCGTACCGTGACAAATCATCGGTAAAGGTAACGAAGTACGAATAACCACTGTGAGCAGTTTGACTTAGTGGACCACATACATCAGAATGTACGAGTTCCAGTAAGTTAGTGGCGCGGTGTCCAACACCAGAAAATGGGGCTTTGGTCATCTTACCCTGAATACAGGATTCACAAGTTGGATAGGATTCAATGGTAAGATCTGATATCAAACCATTCCTAACCAATTGGGTAAGGCGTTTAACGCCAATGTGACCAAGTCTCATATGCCAAAGTTCAGTATTATTAATTACAGGTAAACTACGTTTATTAACTCCAGTATTTAATATATCTTTTGAAGTTTGCAATGTATAATGACCATGCTGGTTTGGACAACAAAGGATCTGAATATTATTTTTATCATATAAATACAAAGAACTATTCTTAATATTAATACAAAAGCCTTCTGTATCTAATACAAAAAGTGATATAATATTAGCGACACATCCCGGTACAAAATGACAGTCATATAACAAAAGTGTCCCATTCGGCAATGAGATCTCGCATACTCCCACTGCAACTGCATCCAAAGAGTCTCCACTCCCGAACCGCAACTGCATCTCTCCAGGCTTCAGTTTCCTACTTTCCTTCAGCACCTGCAACGAATTGCAAATGTGAATGGGACAAGCAGAATCTAAAATCCAGCTGGATGTAACGGCTTCACAAGCCAAAGATAAATCAATAACTGGAAAAATAAAAGTACCTGATGTAGAAGCTCTGTCTCTCCTCACTTGGGCAATGTAATCAGGACAGTTCCTTTTCCAGTGCCCGACTTTGCCGCAGTGGTGGCATTTGTCTTCAGAAGCCCTTTTGGGCTTTGCAATCTTCGCCTGTTGTTGAGGACCAAAAGCCTTCTTCTTCTTCTTGCCTTTCTTGTTCTTTCCCTTGGACCATCCTTGGGAAGAAGCCGAAAGAGAAGTAGTTCTAGGAGGGCGAGTCGGTACTCCCTCTTAAGGTCCTCTTCTGCCGTGAGCAACATCCTATGTAGCTTGGTAGGTACAGACAGTCCCGTGCATGTTGAAGTACATCACGAACTGGCGAAATGAAGCTGGTAGTGAACCAAGAATGACACTCCTACCGAGAATGTCATTCAAGATGAGATTATGTTGCCTCAATTGATCGATCAAATCGATCATCTGAAGAACATGTGGGCTAACACTCTGCCCCTCATCCAGACGCGCATGGAACAGTTCCATGGCGACTTTGTGAACAATCACTTGTTCCTGGTTCTCAAACGATTGTCTCAATCGCGTCATCATACTATAGGAATCTAGCATAC
The DNA here is from genome assembly GCA_019454045.1 of Zanthoxylum bungeanum. Lineage (NCBI taxonomy): Eukaryota > Viridiplantae > Streptophyta > Magnoliopsida > Sapindales > Rutaceae > Zanthoxylum > Zanthoxylum bungeanum. Next base: position 129,289 of record SKCR01042113.1, read on the forward strand.
CATAGTACTGTTGCTTGAGTTTCGGAGACAGTGAACTAAGGATGTATGATGATTTAACCCTTAAATCATCATCCTTCCAAGTTTCAAAAACTTGGCGTTCCTCCTCCGAAGCATCCGCACCCACTGCAAGGGGCAACGGACCCTCAAGAACATAACCCAGCTTTTCGGAATCGAGGACAATCCTCAAATCCAATTCCCAGTCTGCAAAGTTCTCAGCGCCTTTCAGTTTGTTCGCATCAAGCATACGCGCAAACTGATTTGTGGATTGTGCCGCCATCGCCAATCTATCATATAGATCACGAAAAACGGTTAGCAGAAATAAGCAGTTTCATATAATATCAAAAGCATAAACTAGATCATGGATTTTTAATCTAATATGCCCCTCCCACTAAATCATGCAATACTGTAATCCCAAAACAGAATACAAATATTAATAATTAAATTAAATACTAATAGTGAAAAGTGGATCCCGTGAATATATTTCGGCTCACAGCAGAGGCACGGTCTCGCCTACGTATATTCATCAGGTAGACAACTCATTTGTCAATCATTCACTAATGACTCCTAAGTATCCGGTCCTGGCCGTTTCTCGTTGTCGCTGCGAAGGCAGGCCCACAAGGAGACGTACCAAGGTTAAACTCGTCAATGATAAACTCAAGTTACTTACGTAATCCTGACAGCTAGGGCACGTTCAGAATTCCGCTTTTACTTGAATTTACCTAGTATCTGATATACATCCGGTATAAATAAATCTTTATCGGCTACATCCTCACGCAGAGAGGCACGGTCTCGGATGTAGTCACAAAGAAGTATTCATAAACCGTATTGACAAGACGGACCATATAACATGCATCAAATACATAATTACATTCAAACCTTATTAATTAGGGATTTTCCGCTAAGTGTCATACACCCTAAATCTAACCAATTTAGATCCTAATAAGCATGCATAAAGTCAAGAAAACATGATTAAACATTGATTCAATGAAGGCTAATCATTTTAGGTGGCCTAGAATCAGACTCGCTCTGATACCATTTTGTAGGGGTTTTTAGGGGGTGAATCTGGTAACGCAGCGGAAGCGGTGAAAATCGTATTTTCCGATTTCAAAACTTTTTTTCGGATTAATTAAATAAACATATTTATTTAATATTCCAATAATCAAATTATGAAATAAAATTCAATAAATCATATTTAAGTGAATTTACCAAATTACCCTTACTTTGGTATTTTGTCCATTTTAGTCCGAAATTGATCTAATCAATTTTGAATGATTCTAAATCATTTCTAAGATGAACTTAGCATGTTCAAAACATCAAAACACCAAAGCAACCAAATCCCCAAAATTGACTCAAAGTCGTGAGAGCACCTCCAAGGGGGTTGGTTTGTGCATTTTGTCATTTCATGCTTCAAAACACATCAAGATGTAATCCAATGAACATGAAACTTTATATGCATCATATACACACACAAATACACAACATATATGAAAATCCCCAAATTTGGAATTGGTCATGAACCCTAATTTTTCAATTTCCACAAATTGGACAAATTAGACCAAATACATTAAATCAATTACTTCAATCATCATTCTTCCATCCAATCCAAGTCTCAACACAATGAAACAACTCAAGATCAAATCTAGGTCATTTAAGAGTGGGTCAATAACTCTAGATTAGCAACATGGTTTCCAAAACCTTAAAAGAAGCTTATTACTACAATAGTCATACAATTCCTTCATCACACATGCTTTACACCTCCATCAAAACTTCCATCAAAAAAAACACACAAGGAAAAAAGAAAGAAATAACCTAAGGATATCATATATTAAAGCCTAGATCCTAAGGAACAATTTCCTTACTAATAGCAAGTGAAAAAACTTACTAAAACAAGCTTTTCTTTGATCTTTCTTTCTTCTCAAGCTTCCTTTAAGTTTCTTCAATGGAGTTTCCTTTGTTTAAAGTGTATTAGGTTACTAAATGAAAAGAAATGAAAACAATATATACTTGTTATTTTTAGCCTTGGCCGAAATTTGCCAAGCCAAATACAAGAATAAGTAATTTCAATTTCATTTCAAATTAATGTTACAACTTGCATAAATATCTTAATAAAACTTTATTAGATATTTATTTAAGTCAACAAAAGCAACTAACATCATTTACTTAAATATCCTAATGTAAGATATTTATATTTTAATTAATTTAATCATTTAACAATTAAATAATTAATTAATTAATCAAATACAAATATATAAATATATGTATAATATTTACATTAAATATTAAAAACATATATTCATTTAGGATATAAGTCAAATAACTCATTTTGACTATTAATTAATGTGTATTTAAATTAATCAAGTATTAAATGTAAATACACAATAATTAGGCAAATGACTATCTAGTCCTTTTAGCACGTATCTTGCGTTTAACCTTTAAATGACTTTATAAATAATCAATATTATTTATTAATGTTGCTCTAGTGCTCTACGAGTTTGTTTCATTATTGAGACTCTAGATTCAGGTATATCCGTCACGAAATCTAATTTCGTGTCCATAATCTATCCACCCGTAGATTATGACGATCACGGATAATCTCGCTGAACCATACAGGTCGAGGTCATGGCAAATGTATAATTCCTCCGTCACAGGTATCCGGATAAATCCCAGAGATATAGATCTAAACGTCAAATCTCTATCGGGATTATCCAGTCGACTATTCTATTAGCAATCTCAAAAGAATGTTTAGAACTAGCTTCTAAACTTTACCACGGGCCCATGGTTTTATCTGATTGCTAATCATATGGACTACCTATGCTCTGATACACAGAACTGACGGATCCTATCTTGATACACATAGGACACCCTGAGGATCTGTCTACACCCAACGAACAGGCGGAGGTCTGATCCAAATAGATCGGTGACGTGACTGTCGTCTAAGTGTAGAAGATGTCTCATGTGCCCACAATGGCATCTCAAGTCTAAGAATCACAAGTGCTACTCAACCCAAGAAGATTCTTATTGACGCTGGTGTACCATCCATTAAGAATCTTCGGTGAGTCGTTAAGTGTTTATTCGCTATAAACACCTACACGTCTATACTAGTCTCCAAGACTAATGGTTCATTGAGAAACCATTGGAATCATATATTCCAGTATACGACATGTACCGGTCTCAACGGGTTTACTATACTGACAAAGTAGTGTAAACCTTGACCAGGAACTGTCTGAGAATGACAACGTCATGATACTCTCAATGTCCGTTGCGCGCTTTTGCAACTGTATCATGACTAATCATTCTCGGGTCATTACGTCTTTACCATATAGAAAGATAGATTATATTATAGAAACTGCATATATTATTCATAATAATAATGTTTTACAGAAGTATTTAACAGAAATACAACCGGGAATTGGCGCTCTGAGCACCAACCCCAACACAATTGGCAATCAAGTATTATCTTTGTTAAGGTCTCATATCATACACCCTTAAACTGCATTCTAAACACAAATAAAGCGCGTATAATAAAATAATGATATACAGATAATACTATTCACATTGATCCAGATCAATCTCTCATTTTCTCTCTCCCGCTAGCACAAATATTTCTTCTACCCGTTTAAACTACATTCTAAAGAACCTCATTACATGAGGAGAATAGGTGAGAAGAGAATACAAAGAATAAGAAGGTAAAAGGCTGGAAAAAACAGGTCCAATTAATAAATCAAATTTATACAACAATTTCTAAAATTGTCCTACCATCTAATATCCATCTGATACATTATTCATGCATCGCAACCATGTATTCACACAAGCATGCTATCGGTCAATCTAATCCAATTAATTAATTTGATAATTAGTGACATCCATGTTCAAACAACGATGATTTTGTTCGAGTCAAACTCGTTTTGCGAATAAGTACTTAAAGTACGAATTCTCGAATTAGATTAACTACATAATTAAATCCAATTCAATATGCATTAATTCTAATTCGCTTATTAATTCCAAATTAAACATTACACTTTATAACGAACCTATACGACTTAAATTCCAAATTTAATCGTTACGGTCTCAAAGCCCGATAACGTCCAACTTCAATTCAATAAAGTCCAATGGGCTTTTAATTAATTTCTTAAGGCGTGGACTTTTGGTCAACTCGGGTCAAACCGAATAACCAAAATCCAATCCGGAAATCACCTCATAAGCCTAGAAATCAATTTAGGCCCATTAGGCCCAATTAAACTTTAAAGGTCCATTAGTCGCATTTGGGCTTTATGGATGCGGTTTTGGGCCCAATTGGATCCAATCCATTTGGCCTAAACCTAACTTGGTACAACCAAGCCCAATAAACATAATAACAACTTTAAAAGCCCAAATCCAATTTTAAGGCCCAAATAATTAAATTCCAAAAATCCAATTTCCCAATTTAATTACACTAAAGTGTATAACACAATTAATCACCCAAATCAATATTTCCAAAACATTAATTTATACAATTAATCATGCTCAATTACATCATCACATGTCCAACACATTTTGATTAAAATCAAACCCAATTACATGCTTCTCATGTCTCGGCCAAATTAACATTAAATCATCATTCCCAATTATTTCCAACTCATCCAATGAATCAAAAAACAAAAATCCAAGACAATTAGGGCACTAGGAGGATTCAGCCAAGCCTTCCAATTTGGGGAAAAATGTTCCAAACTAATTTTCTTGAAATTGATCCAATCAAACTTCAATTCAACATGATTTAAGCATATTCAAACATCCAATTTAATCAAATCATGCTCAAATTCAATTTACCCAATTTTAAGCCCTAAATTATTTTCATGCTTTAACCTTGCTCTTGATGCCATTGTTGGTTTTAACTAAGGTCCCAAGATCATAAACAAGCATGAAATATATGCGAATACAAATCAACGAAGTTGCGGAATACTCACATCGATCGGTTGAACGACGCTTTGACGAACAAAAATGATTTTCTGCCCTTGTAGCAGCTCACGGTAGTGACAGAAACAGCTCACTATTTTTGGCTCGGTTTTGGTCATTCGTCAAGCTCCAAGCTTCGTCGAACGATTCCCGGCTCATGGGTGGACTTCCCTATCACCTTCGCATGTCTTTTGGAGTGCTAGCTCTTGTGATTTTTGCCACAAAAATCACCACTCATGCTTCCCTAGCTCACGGTTTCTTGACAGAAACCAGTGAAGTATTTTGCCTCCATGGGCGTGAGAGAGAGAGAGAGATGAAATGAGAGAGAGATGAGTTTGGTGTTAGACATTATGTCCCATAGCGTCACTGTTTGTAAATGATATTGTATTATTGTACAAAATTAACTATGTGATAATGAAATTGCCTTTTGCCGTTTTGTAATTTTATTTACTTTGATATATAAATGGCGAAAGTCCATATGATTAATACCGGATTGAGATGATATGAGACAGTATCAATCCATAAAGGTTTAATCATTAAATATCCCTAGTCGGTGTATTATCGAGATCGGACATCGATAATGCGGAATAGACTAGTATTGCGCTTGTGCACGTTATGAGGGCACAACGGCATAGTTCTCATATATTTAAGTATTGGATACTTATGCAAGTGCGATAGGAGGTTGTGTTTTACCGATGGTACGGAAAACAGCTTCGCTCTGGATAGACCCCGCGGAATCCCATTGGTAGTATGTCTGCGTGTCTATGGGAGGCCGCATCAGGGTAGGTGTATATGGTCTTAACCTGAGACTTACATCGCTAGTACTTGCGACAATCGGTAAACTTTGGTTTTGGTGGTTGGGGACCTTAACCAGTTCTGTGTACACCTCTTCTGGGTTTATCGAGAATCGTAGTGTACTGGATGTGATGTCGAGATGGAAGTATCACTTCAGACATATGGAGGTGATGATCACGCAGGACACAGAACTAGTACTCTATAAAAGGTTGCAACCGTCGGGACAATATGACCAGGTCAGGATTGTCCGATTTAAAGAGACTAGTTGCTTGATGTCCGATATAGTTTCGTACGGGGCAGACACATTTCCAGCCCCAGGCCTAACATGTGATCGTCCGATACTGGATCGATGTACGCAATACTACGGTATACTACGCTTGATATAGATCTAATATTCCAGTAAGAATATTTCTGGAGAATTGGGTAGGCATGGCGCTTTGCTAGAAGCCAACCTTGTCTTGTGAATCGGTAAGAACGCAGTACGAGGTACGTACGTGTTCGAATTATCCGACGACCGTATTTACTGCCAACATATCCGGAGATCTCTTGGGTCGCTTCCTGAAGATTCACCTATGATATTTGATTCGGACTTAATTAATCTTGGATTAATTGCGGAGAAACTTTATCTTGGATAAAGTGCCTTATTTAGAGAGAGAACGATTAATTCAGAATTAATCGATAAAATTATTATATTCGATATAATAATCGAAATTCGATTTCGACGCGAAATTAAAATTAGATTTTAATTCGGGCAAACGAGTTAATTTAGAATTAATTCGTTAGCGACGTAAATAATAATTTCGCTAGGCGCAATTATTTATTTAAATTCGATTTAATTAGCGTCGCGACGTAAGTTCGGTATTTCGGAAATATCGAACCCGAACGCGTGAGTGCACGTGGGCCCACTTTCATTTGGAAACGTGTGGGGCCCACATGACACATGTCATTATATGCATTATTTAATTGGTAATACATTGCATGGTGATAGTGTATAATACACTCAATGGTTTTGCATGGAGTTTGAGTGTTTGACACTCTAAGCCATTGCATGATTTGTGTCATAAGTTTATTATTAATTTAATAAATATTATGGCATAAATATAAATTGATTTTTGTAACAAAAATTAAGACAACTCTCCTCTCTCTCTCACAATGCCGTGACTTCCATTAGGGCAAAGAAGATTTGATTTTCTTTTCTCCATTTGCTAGCACATTGAAGGATCAAAGGAGGTGATAGGGAAACCATCAAAGAGCTTGGAATACACAAAGTTTGGAGCTTCTACTCTTCTTCCTCCCTTGGCCGAAACTTGAAGCTTGGAGATTCAAAGATTTTTCTTCATCACTTCTCATCACAATAGCTTTGTAAGTATGATTCCGCCATACTTCATCTTTTAATATATATATTCAATGTTGTATTTCATATGCTTAAACTTTCCTTGGGACATATAATAGAAACCAACAATGGTATCATTGAGCTAGGTTTAAACATGAAATACATTAGGAATAATTTGGGGAAAATTGATTGAAGCATGTTCTTATGGAATTGGATGCTATAGTATGCTTATATGTATGTTACTTGACATATTACATGATCAATTTTAACAAAAATGCATTGGATGATTTTTTCCCAAAAATGTTGTCTTGGCCGAATGTGGAGGTGCTTCCAATGGATTGGAATTTTTCATGCATAAGTTTATTGGATAACTTTAGCATGATTAAATGTATGATATTTGATATAATACATGGTTAATTTTGAGAAAAATGCATTGGATGATTTTTCCCCAAAATTGATGTCTTGAGAAAAAGGCACTTCCATTAAGTTGATTCTATGCATGCACAAGTTCATTGGATGATTTAAGTGTGCTTAAATGTTTGTTATATGTAGTGATACATGATCAATTTTGAGAAAATTGTATTGGATATTTTTTCCCCAAAATTGGTGTCTTGGCCGAATGTATAGGTCATTTGATGATTTGGAATTTTTCATGCATAAGTTTATTGGATAACTTTAGCATGATTAAATGTATGACATTTGATGTGATACATGTTCAATTTTGAGAAAAATACATTGGATGATTTTTTCCCTAAAATTGATGCTTGACCGAAAATTTAGGCCTTTTCACTATTGTTGAATTTTTGCTTTTAAGTTCATTAGATGACTTAAAATCTATATGTATGTTGGATGTGTGATTCAATTGGATTGAAAAACAAATCGAACCGCAAAAATCTCTCTTGGCCGAATACAACATGACATGTTAAAGGACTTGTTTTTGTTCAAATAAATGTTAGACATGTGTTTTGAACAATTGATGATAATGAATTAAATTGGTATTTTTGAAATATTTGATTTAATGAATTAATCATGCAATTACACTTTAATCAATTGAATTTTAAAATTTGGAATATTAAATTAATAAATGGGCTTTTATGTTTAATTGGGCCTTATGGGCTTGAAATTGATTTTATGGCACTTAGGGTGATTCCTTGTTTGGGCTTGGTAATTGGATTTGACCCACATTGACTGAAGCCCAAGCCTTTATAAATCAATTGAAAGGCCATCGGACTTTAATTAAACCAACATAGGATGTTAGTTGGGCTTGGAGACCCAATTCGATAAGATTTAGAATCTAATCTTTAAAAGCACATTAAAAGTGTAAATATTTAATTTGGAATTAAATAAATAAAATTAATATTGAATACGGCTTAAATTGGATTTAACGAGTAGTTCGATATAATTCTTGAATTCGTACCTTGTGTACTTATTCTCAAACGAGTTGGACTCGCACAAAATCAAACCGTTGATTGAACATTGGATGATCATTTAAATAAAGACTAATTAATTGGATTAGATTGGTTGTAAAAGGCATGTCTTGTTTGAATATATATGTATGTGATGAATGAATAGTGTATATCGGATGGATATTAGAAGGGAAAGGGTAATTTTAGAAATTATTGTAAATTTGGAATTTATAAATTGGACCTGCGTGTCTAGCCTTATCTCTTTATCTATTTGTATTCTCTTCTCACCTAATTCCCCTCAATGTAAATGAGGTTTCTCTTATTGTATTATGTAATTGGGTAAGAGTAGAATAGTGCTAGCGGGGAGAGGAAGGGGAGTGATTTGTTCTAGGAACAAGTTGTTTATATATCCATCCGCATATCACTATTAATTTACTTTACGCGCTTTATGATGTTTTAGAAGCATGCTTAAGGGTGTATGATGATGAGACCTAACAAAGATAAATAAATTGGTTGCCAATTACGCGAAAAATCCCTCAATTTATATTAAGCAAATATCCTTCCATTGAATGATTCTTGTTCAAGATCCGAAGTTGGCATTGGTTTGTTTTTGACCAAAGTCAAGACCTTTGTCAATCAAGGATGTACTTGAATCATGAGAGTTTTTTGTGCATATCGGTGTCTTGTCCAAATCGTGATTTTTATTGGCCAAAGTCAAGATCACTTTTTGTCCAATGACATTGATTACGAAACTTTCCTCGTCAATGGGTCCCGCTTAACTGGAATCACTAGGTTTGTTTTTGGCCAAAGCCAAGGCCTAGATGATTCGGAGGATAGGGTTAGGAAAACGTAATGGATACATTGACATTTACATATGTTTTGGACTTGGATGTCCACCTAACCGGATCTAGGAATTGGATGAGATCCAATTGATCATAGAGATCTACCTAAGTTAAATAGCATACAGCTTTTATTGGCCAAAGTCAAGGTTGTGTGTTATTTAACGGGATCCTAGCCCACTAGGAAATAGGATTTCCCGAGCTCTCAACAGAGGGTTAGAGACTTGATAAAAATAGTGGGAGGCTAGTATTGAATTTGCAATTTCATTCAGATACTTTGCCTTACACGTTCTTCAAAATTATTTCGTCTATTTATTATTAGTTGGACTAATACATTGTTATTTTTTTGTAACAGTTTGACTGTACCCATTTTATCGTTAACTAGATAGTTGGACTATCGTAGTTGAGATGGCTAGCAAGGTAAATGTCCGAGACATCATCATGGGTGACAATGTCTTTAAGGGGACAAACTTCGCTGATTGGGAAATGAACCTAAGGATAGTCCTTGGGGCTGAGAGGATGCTGTATACCATACACATACCTCTCCCGCCTAAGCCCACTGATCCACTTGAGCTTGAGTTATGGAAAACTCACAGCAGTGATTGTGACACAACTCAGGCTATTATGTTAGCTTCTATGACTCAACACTTTCGTCGCCAGAATAGGGACTTGGATCCTTATAATATGATGGCTAGACTTCGAGATCTCCACCGCTCCAACAAGCGGATGGAAAGGTATGAGTTGGTGAAGAAACTCTTCCGCGCCCGAATGACTGAAGGCGCATCAGTTGAGGCCCACGGGGCTCAAATGATCGCCGATATTGATGAGTTGGCCAATATGGGAATAGTCTTGGAGGCTGAGCTGACTATAGATATGATCTTGCAGTCACTTCCTGATACTTGGAAACAAATCATAATCAACTACAAGTTGATGGATACAGATGACACTCTTGGAGAGCTGTTATCTGTCTTGAAGGAGTCTGAAAAAGAACTCCTAAAAGGGGGCAAGCGCGAGGCGCACTATACATCGACCTCTCAGGGGCCAAAGGCTGGGCTTAAGGCAACTGGAGGGGTGAGGAAGAGGAAACATAAGAAGAAGGGTAAAGGCAAGTCGACAAAGACTTCTGGGAAGCCAAGGAACAAATCTCAAGATGTCTGCCTCAACTGCGGCAAGAGGGGTCACTGGAAACGTGACTGCCGAATGGGCAAAGGGCAGAGGGAGGATATCAAGGCTGGCAAGGCTATCGCCTCTGGTATGTTTGTTATTGAGATAAATATGAATACTTCTAGTTTTAAAAATTGGATTTTTGATTCTGGTTGTGGTGCTCATATTTGTACTGATGTGCAGGATCTGCAGGATAGCAGGGTGCTGGCATCGGGGGAGATGGATCTACGGGTCGGAAACGGAACACCAGTTGCTGTTTTGGCCGTAGGGACTTTTGTTTTAGAACTGCCCTCAGGGCATGTACTTAAACTTTTGAACTGTTATTTTGTACCTAGTTTAACTAGGAATATTATATCTGTATCCTTGTTAACCCAGCAGGGTTACACTTTTGTATTTAGAAACACTGGGTGTTATTTATATAAAAATGATGCAGAAATTTGCACAGCTGTTGCAAATAACGGTCTTTATATTTTGAATATAAATGAATCTCCTAAAATGACAAACAAAAGGCTCAAAAGGAGTAATCTAAAAGATGAAGCTTATATGTGGCATTGTCGTCTAGGACACATCAACAAGACTCGCATATCCACACTTTCGAAGAGTGGGTACTTGGACGAATTTGATCCCAATTCATATGACGTCTGCGAATCTTGCCTTTTAGGCAAAATGCCTAAATCACCTTTTAGCGGTAAAGGTGAACGTGCCACAGAATTGTTGGCTCTCGTTCATAATGACGTATGCGGGCCCATGTCTAGCCAGGCTAGAGGTGGATTTCACTACTTCGTAACCTTCACAGATGATGCATCTCGTTACGGTTATGTGTATCTTATGAGACACAAGTCGGAAACTTTTGAGAAATTCAAAGAGTTTCGACACGAAGTGGAGAAAGAAACAGGGAAGAGTATTAAGACATTACGGTCAGACCGTGGTGGCGAATACTTAAGTTATGAGTTTCAAGATTACTTGAAAGAATATGGTATTCTTTCACAGTGGACTCCTCCTGGAACACCGCAATAAAACGGTGTGTCCGAACGGAGAAACCGCACCTTGTTAGACATGGTGAGGTCAATGATGAGTCGCACTGAGCTACCAATATCCTTCTGGGGATACGCATTAAACAGTGCTATACTTATTTTAAATAAGGTACCGTCAAAGTCTGTTGAACAGACTCCATATGAAATATGGACAGGAAGGAAACCAGGTTTCTCTTTCCTGAAGATTTGGGGATGCTGGGCATATGTTAAACGTTTGGAAGGTACCAAACTTGAACCCAAATCTGATAAATGCCTTTTCGTAGGATATCCTAGGGAAACCAAAGGATATTACTTCTATCACCCACAAGAGAACAAAGTATTTGTTGCTCTACAAGCATTTTTCCTTGAAGAGGATTTTATAAATGCAGTGGTAAGTGGGAGGAAAGTAGAACTCGATGAAGATCGTAGTGATACTGTTCCTGGCAATGAATCAACGACGGAACAAGAACAGACCGTCCGGGATGAGTCTGTACCACAAACTTCACATGCACAAGGACCGCGTAGGTCGGTGAGAGTCAGAACAGTACCTGAGAGGTATGGGTTCCTGATCTCACCTCATGTAGATATTAATCTTATTGAGGATATTGAGCCGGCTACGTATGAGGAAGTGATACAAAATATCGATTCCGATTTATGGCAAGAAGCCATGAAGTCCGAGATGGATTCCATGTACGCCAACCAAGTTTGGACACTGGTTGATGCACCAGAAGGCGTAAAGCCTATTGGATGCAGATGGATCTTCAAGAAGAAGACCGACATGGATGGCAACGTACAAACGTACAAAGCTAGGCTTGTAGCGAAGGGGTATCGTCAACAATATGGTATTGATTATGACGAAACCTTCTCACCCGTTGCCATGATTAAATCCATTCGGATAATGCTTGCAATAGCTGCATATTTCGATTACGAGATATGGCAGATGGACGTTAAAACCGCTTTCCTTAACGGAAACCTTTTGGAGGATGTTTATATGCAACAGCCTGACGGTTTTATCGTACCTAGACTTGCAAACAAGGTTTGTAAGTTAAATCGATCCATTTATGGATTGAAGCAAGCATCACGGTCATGGAATCACGTTTTGATGAGATCATAAAAGAATATGATTTCGTGCAAAACGCAGATGACCCTTGTGTATACAAGAAGGTTAGTGGGAGAGCACTTACTTTTATTGTCCTTTATGTCGATGACGTATTGCTTATAGGCAATGACATTCCCATGCTAACGTCGGTGAAAGCTTGGCTTTCATTAAAATTCTCCATGAAAGATCTGGGAGAAGCAGCCTTTATTCTTGGAATAAAGATCTACCGGGATAGATCTAGAAAGCTGCTTGGACTCTCCCAGAGTACATACATTGATAAAGTGTTGAAGCGATTCAACATGGAACAATCCAAGAGGGGATTGGTTCCGATGGTACGTGGTACCTCTCTGTCTAAGGACATGTGTCCTAAGACTCAGGAAGAGAGAGACAACATGAGTCGGATACCGTTCGCCTCGGCAGTCAGATCGATCATGTATGCCATGATATGTACACGACCTGATGTCTCATATGCTTTGAGCATGTGCAGTCGCTATCAGGCCGATCCAGGTGAAGGTCACTGGATAGCAGTTAAGAATATCCTTAAGTATCTTAAACGAACTAAGGATGCTTTCTTAATTTATGGAGATGGAGAACTTGCGGTATCTGGGTATACCGATGCAAGTTTCCAAACCGACAAGGATGACTACAAGTCACAATCCGGGTACATTTTTTGTTTGAATAACGGAGCAGTGAGCTGGAAATCTTCCAAGCAAGATACTGTTGCCGATTCAACAACAGAAGCGGAGTACATCGCTGCATCTGAAGCAGCAAAGGAGGCAGTTTGGATCCGAAAGTTCCTAATCGGATTAGGAGTAGTTCCGTTAGCAGCTGAGCCCGTTCCATTGTATTGTGACAATAACGGGGCTATAGCACAGGCTAAGGAACCAAGGTCTCATCAACGGTCCAAGCATGTTCTTCGACGTTACCATCTAATTCGGGAGATTATACATCGTGGCGATGTAAAGGTCGAGAAGGTCACATCAGATGACAACATTGCAGATCCGCTGACGAAGGCTGTTCTTCAGCAAGTTTTTGAATGACACATACATAGTTCGGGTATTAGATGCTTGAGTGACTGGCTATAGGCCAAGTGGGAGATTGTTAGACATTATGTCCCATAGCGTCACTGTTTGTAAATGATATTGTATTATTGTACAAAATTAACTATGTGATAATGAAATTGCCTTTTGCCGTTTTGTAATATTATTTACTTTGATATATAAATGGCGAAAGTCCATATGATTAATACCGGATTGAGATGATATGAGACAATATCAATCCATAAAGGTTTAATCATTAAATATCCCTAGTCGGAGTATTATCGAGATCGGACATCGATAATGCGGAATAGACTAGTATTGCGCTTGTGCACGTTGTGAGGGCACAACGGCATAGTTCTCATATATTTAAGTATTGGATACTTATGCAAGTGCGATAGGAGGTTGTGTTTTACCGATGGTACGGAAAACAGCTTCGCTCTGGATAGACCCCGCGGAATCCCATTGGTAGTATGTCTGCGTGTCTATGGGAGGCCGCATCAGGGTAGGTGTATATGGTCTTAACCTGAGACTTACATCGCTAGTACTTGCGACAATCGGTAAACTTTGGTTTTGGTGGTTGGGGACCTTAACCAGTTCTGTGTACACCTCTTCTGGGTTTATCGAGAATCGTAGTGTACTGGATGTGATGTCGAGATGGAAGTATCACTTCAGACATATGGAGGTGATGATCACGCAGGACACAGAACTAGTACTCTATAAAAGGTTGCAACCGTCGGGACAATATGACCAGGTCAGGATTTAATATATATATTTATTACATTTACCAAGTAAATTAAATAAAACATATATATTACTTTAATTCAAAAGTCAAAAAGTAAAAAGCAATAAAGCTTTCCATCATTTCACATCACTATTCACATCACATGTATTCACTTTAATAAAGTGACAACATGTCATGTCATATCACTCAAAGTGACAAGTGATTTGACAAATGATGCGACTAGCGATTTCACGCTTGATGTGACTTGCGTGCCGCGCTCGAATTCGAAATGCGAATGCGCTCGCAATCACTCGCGGGCTCGGATTCGCTAATTCCCAATTAAAGAATTTTCCGTCGCGTCGTAATTAAATGATTACGCCTAGCGAATTCACTATTCACATCGCTAACGAATTACTTCTGAATTAATTCGTTCGCCCGAATTAAAATCTAATTTCAATTCCGCGTCGAAATCTAATTTCGTTATAATATATCGAATATATTAATTTATCGATTAATTCCAAATTAATCGTTCTCTCTCTTTAACGATATTTTATCCGAGATAAAATATCTCCGTAATTAATCCCAGATTAATTTTCTCTCTCATCGAATTAATCCCAGATTAATTAACGTGCGAGTCATACGTCATCGGTGAATCTTCAGGAACCGACCCATGAGATCTCCGGATATGTTGGCAGTAAATACGGTCGTCGGACTATCCGAACACGTAAGTATCACGTACTACGTTTATACCGATTTACAAGACAAGGTTGGCTTCTAGCAAAGCGCCATGCCTACCCAATTCTCCAGAAATATTCTTACAGGAATATATAGATCTGTATCAAGCATAGTATACCGTAGTATTGTGTATATCGGCCCAATATCGGATAGTCACGTGCTAGGGCTGGGGCTGGATAAGTGTCTGCCCCGTCCGAAGCACATGTCGGATGTCTGGTAACATAGTCTCTATAATCGGATATTCATGACCTGGTCACAATATCCCGATTGGTTGCGCAACACTCAAGAGCACTAGTACCGTATCCTGCGTGACATCATCTCCACTATGACTGAAGTGATACTTCCGTCTTGACATCACACCCAATACACTACGACTCTCTGATAAACCCAGAAGTGGTGTACGCAGAACCGGTTAAAGCCCTGTACCACCAAGACCAAAGTCTATCGATTATCGTAAGTATTAGCGATGTAAGTCTCAGGTTAAGACTATACACACCTACCTTGATTTCGGCCTCCCATAGACACATAGTCATAATACCAATGGGATTCCGAGGGGTCTATCCAGAGCGAAGCTGTTTCCCGTACCATCGGTGAAACACGACCTCCTATCGCACTTGCATAAGTATCCAATACTTATATATATGAGAACTATGCTGTTGTGCCCTCACAACGCACACAAGTGCAATACTAGCCTATTCTGCATTATCGATGTCCAGTCTCGATAATACTCCGGCTAGGGATATTTAATGATTAATCCTTCGGGGACTGATACTGTCTCATATCATTATCAGTCCAGGAACTAATCATAGGGACCTCTCTTCATTTATATATCTATGGTGATCTAATCACAAATGATGAGAGTGCAATTTCCTTGTCACATAGTTAATTTGCTACAACAACACAATGATCTGTGCAAACAGTGACGCTATGGGTCATATTATCCAACACCTAGAACAAATCTCTCACTTCCCTCTCTCCCGCTAGCACAAGTATTGCTTCTACCCGATTACATAACACTTCTAAAGAAACCTCATTTACATTGAAGGGAATAGGTGAGAAGAGAAATACAAAGAGTAAGGAGGTAATAGGCTGGACACGCAGGTCCAATTAATAAACTCTAAATTTATTACAATAATTTCCAAAATTGCCCCACCCATCTAATATCCATCCGATATACATTATTCATGCATCGCAACCATGTATTCACACAAGCATGTTATCAATCAATCTAATCCAATTAATTAATCTGAATATTAATGACCATCCAATGTTCAAACAACGATTTGATTTTGCTCGAGTCAAACTCGTTATGGAAATAAGTACGCAAAATACGAATTCTTGAATTAAATTAAACTACAACATTAAATCCAATTTAATATGTATTTAATACTAATTCCATATTTAATTCCAAATTAAATATTTACACTTTTTAATGTACCTTTACGACTTAGATTCCAAATCTAATTGTTACGGGTCTCAAAGCCCGATTAACATCCAATGTCATTTTAATTTAAAGTCCAATGGGCTTTTAATTAATTTCTAAGGCATGAACTTTTGGTCAATATGGGTCAAACCCAAATACCAAAGCCCATTTAAGGAATCACACTTATTTGCCAAGAAACCAATTTTGGCCCATTAGGCCCAATTAAAATTAAAGGTCCATTAAGTCATAATTGGACTTTATGGATATGGTTTTGGGCCCAATTGGATCCAACCAATTTAGCCTAAACCTAACTTGGTACAACCAAGCCCAATAAGCCCAATTACAACATTACAAGCCCAATTTCCAAAATAGGCCCAATTAATTAAATTACCAAATTCCAAATTTTATAACTTAATTAACCAAAGTGTAAGCCATAATTAATTACCCAAATTAACATTTCCAAAACATAAATTTTGACAATTAATTATGCTCATCATGATCAAAACATGTCCAACACATTTTAATCAAAAAATCAACTCATTATACATGCTTTCTTTGTCTCGGCATTTTAGGGATTTAATAGTCCGATTCGGTTTCAATCAAATTAAATCCACAATCAACATTACCCAATGTTTTCCAACTCATCCAATGATCAAGAACACAAAATACCAAGACATTAGGACAAGAGTAGTATTCGGCCAAGCCTCACCAATTTGGGGAAAATTGTTCCAAATCAATTTTCATGAAATTGATCACATCCAACTTCAATTAAACATCATTCAAGCATACTCAATCAAAGAATTTTATCAAATCATGCTCAAATTTAATTTACCCAATTTTAACCCTAAGTTCAAGTTTCATGCTCAACTTCGCTCTGATACCATTGTTGTGTTTCTACGGTCTAACCGGGATCGATTCAAGCAATGAAACACATGTGCGAATACTCAAAGAAGTTGCGGAATAATTACAATGATCGGTTGAGCGATGCGAGGAACAAAACTTCAAGCTTTGGCCCATGGAAGCTCTCGGCATTTGCAGCTTTTCTGCTCCAACAATTTCGGTCATGGTGGTCCATAAAGCTCCAAGCTTTGATGACGATTCCATGCTCACGGGTGCGGTTCCCTATCACCTTCGCAAGACTCCTCAAGCGTGCTAACACTCCGGAAATTTTGCAGCAAAATTTCCTATTGCTTCTCCTTCAATTCACGGTGAAACTAGAAAAAATGGAGAAGAAAAACCCCTTGGGCGTGAGAGAGGAGAAGTGTTTGAGAGAGAGTGTGTTAGGTTGTTCTAAATTGGTAATTGATTTTCTAAAAATCAAATACATAATTTTTCTTTCAAAAGGTCAAATGGAAATAATGCCAACAACCACTACCATCAATCAATCAAGTGACAAATTGTCACATCACTCAAAGTGACAAGTGATTTGACGCTTGATGTGACTAATTATTTGACGCTTGATGTGAATTATGGGCCGCACTTAAATTCCCAATGCCAGTGCGCCCATAAATACTCCCGGGCTCGGGTTCGCTAATTCCAAATTAACGAATTTTCCGTTGCGACGAAATTAAATCTAATTTAATTAAATAACTTTGCCTAGCAAAATTACTATTCACATCGCTAACGAATTAATTCTAAATTAACTCGTTCGCCCAAATTAAAATCTAATTTTAATTCCGCGTCGAAATCCAATTTCATAGAATATATCGAATATATTATTTTATCGATTAATTCCAAATTAATCGTTTTCTCTCTTTAAATGATATTTTATCCCAGATAAAATATCTCTGTAATTAATCCCAGATTAATTTTCTCTCTCATCTAATTAATCCCAGATTAATAAGGTGCGAGTCATACGTCATCGGTGAATCTTCGGGAAGCGACCCATGAGATTCCCGGATATTGTTGAGTTCTAATATAGGTCCCAAGATCAACAAAATCAAGCACAAAATCGCATGAATACATCAAGGAATAATGGCGGAATCATATACTCACAATGATTGGATTTGATGCAAAGAACAAGATGTGTTTTCTGCCTCCCTCCAAGCTCGGCAGTGAGCTCCTTGCACTGCTGGACTGCACGGTAATGGACTGGTTTGCCTCCTCCATGTTCGGCCATTGATGACCTCCATTGAAGCTCCAAGCTTCAAGCTTTTCCATGCTCACAAACTCACTTCCCTATCACCTTAGGATAACTCTATGTGTGTGCTAGCACTTGGTTTTGAAACAAAATCAATTCTTGCTTCTCATTACTTCTCGGCAGAACCAGAAAAATGAGAAAGAAGAAGATGAAAAACGGCTCCAAGCCGAGAGAGAAATGAGGGAAAAGAAGAAGACTGTATGTCCTTAATTTGAGAGAGAGAAGATAAAGCTTTAATATATATATTTATTACATTTACCAAGTAAATTAAATAAAACATATATATTACTTTAATTCAAAAGTCAAAAAGTAAAAAGCAATAAAGCTTTCCATCATTTCACATCACTATTCACATCACATGTATTCACTTTAATAAAGTGACAACATGTCATGTCATATCACTCAAAGTGACAAGTGATTTGACAAATGATGCGACTAGCGATTTCACGCTTGATGTGACTTGCGTGCCGCGCTCGAATTCGAAATGCGAATGCGCTCGCAATCACTCGCGGGCTCGGATTCGCTAATTCCCAATTAACGAATTTTCCATCGCGTCGTAATTAAATGATTACGCCTAGCGAATTCACTATTCACGTCGCTAACGAATCAATTCTAAATTAATTCGTTCGCCCGAATTAAAATCTAATTTTAATTCCGCGTCAAAATCTAATTTCGATTAATATATCGAATATATTAATTTATTGATTAATTCCAAATTAATCGTTCTCTCTCTTTAATTAATATTTTATCCCAGATAAAATATCTCCGTGATTAATCCCAGATTAATTTTCTCTCTTCTAATTAATCCCAGATTAATTAAGTGCGAGTTATACATCATCGGTGAATCTTCGGGAAGCGACCCATGAGATCTCCGGATATGTTGGCAGTAAATCGGGTCGTCGAACTATCCGAACACGTAAGTACCTCGTACTACGTTTATACCGATTTACAAGACAAAGTTGGCTTCTAGCAAAGCGCCATGCCTACCCAATTCTCCAGAAATATTCTTACAGGAATATATAGATCTGTATCAAGCGTAGTATACCGTAGTATTGTGCATATCAGCCCAGTATCGGATAGTCACGTGCTAGGGCTGGGGCTGGATAAGTGTCTGCCCCGTCCGAAGCACATGTCGGATGTCTGGTAACTAGTCTCTATAATCGGATATACATGACCTTGTCATAATATCCCGATGGCCGGCCAGCACTTAAGAGCACTAATACCGTATCCTGCGTGACATCATCTCCACTATGACTGGAGTGATACTTCCATCTTGACATCACACCCAATACACTACGACTCTCTGATAAACCCAGAAGTGGTGTACGCAGAACCGGTTAAAGCCCTGTACCACCAAGACCAAAGTCTATCGATTATCGTAAGTATTAGCGATGCAAGTCTCAGGTTAAGACTATACACACCTACCTTGATTTCGGCCTCCCATAAACACATAGTCATAATACCAATGGGATTCCGAGGGGTCTATCCAGAGCGAAGCTGTTTCCCGTACCATCGGTGAAACACAACCTCCTATCGCACTTGCATAAGTATCCTATACTTATATATATGAGAACTATACCGTTGTGCCCTCACAACGCGCACAAGTGCAATACTAGCCTATTCCGCATTATCGATGTCCAGTCTCGATAATACTCCGGCTAGGGATATTTAATGATTAAACCTTTGGGGACTGATACTGTCTCATATCATTCTCAGTCCAGGAACTAATCATAGGGACCTCTCTTCATTTATATATCTAAGGTGATCTAATCACAAATGATGAGAGTACAATCTCCTTTGTCACATAGTTAATTTGTACAACAACACCGTGATCTGTACAAATAGTGACGCTATGGGTCATTTTGTCCAACAATCTCCCACTTGGCCTATAGCCAGTCACTCGAGTGTCTAACACCCGAACTATGTACGGTTGGCTCAAACTGCTGAGAAATGCTTTCGTCAGCGGATTTGCATGATTATCATCTTGATGCGATTTATTCGATCATCACATCACCACGATGTATGATCCCAATGAATCAGATGAGTATCTAAGTATGTATCTGGATCGTTGATGAGACCATTAATTCTTTAGCCTGTGCTGACGCCTAGCTCAGCTGATAACAGAACTATATCTAATCTAATTAGATTTGTATTGACCCAAATAACTTCTATTGTTGCTTCAGCTGCAACAACAACCCGCATTTGTTGTTTATTCGGTAACAATATCTTGCTTGGAAGATTTCCAGCTCACTTTACCGTTATTCAAACTATATAGTACCGTTTGCGACTTTTAGTCGTCTTTATCGGTTATAGGAAACTTGCTACAGTGACCCTAGTCACTTCAAGTTCTCCTTCTCCATAGACTAAGACAGCATCCTTAGTTCTCTAAGATACTAACGGATGTTCTTAACATCAATCCAGTCACTATCACTCGGATCGGCCTGTTTGTGAATCCATATGCTCAAAGCGTATGGTACACCAGGTCTCGTACATTTTTCAATGTACGGTTTCTAGGAGAGTATTGCGAAAGCCAAGCTTTCGCCGATATTTATTTTATGGGAATATCATTTCCAAGAAATGACGTATTATCATTATTTTATAGGACATCTACTGTCAGTGCGCTCCCACTAACCTCCTTATATACACAAGAATTATTTTCGTTTTGAATTAAATCGTACACCATTATGATTATATCAAAACGATAATTCCAAGAACCTAATGCTTGCTTCAATCCAATCATAGATCGAATAACCTGCATTATCCAAATGGATTTACCGTGGCAACAGGTAAAAGGTTGAATCGTAATCAACACAATGTTGATAACGATACCTTTCCGTTAAAAGCCTAGCTTTATACGCTGGTATGTTGCCATCCATGTATATCTTCCTAGAAGACTTTTAAGTACCATTAGGCACAATGCCTTGTGGTACATCAACTAGTATCCAAACTGCTTGATATACATGGAATCCATTTCGGATTATACGGCACTTTGCCATAATTAGGGAGTTGATATCTTGTATCACTTCCTCATACGTAGTCAGTTAGTATTCCTCAATAAGATAGATATCTTTATGAGGTGCGATCAGAAACCCATACCCCAGGTTGTTTTCTGACTCTATCCGACCTACGCGGTTCTTGTGTATTCGAAGATTAATGGTAATAGTCTCATCCTGGATGAACTATTCATGTTCCATTAGGATTCAGTGTCTTGAACAGTATTACTCCGATTTCCATCGAGTTATACTATCCTCCCACTTACCACTGCATATCGGTATTCCTTTCAGGAAAAACGTTATGGTGAGTAACAATCTAATTGTTCTCTTGTGAGATGTATAAGTACAATACTTATGGTATCCCTAGGATAACCTACATTTGGCACTTATCCTATTTGGGTTTTAGTTTGGTATCATCCAAACATATGCCTAGCATACCCAAATTATCAGGAATGAGAAACTCGGTTTCTTTCCCGTTCATATCTAATATGATATCTGTCAAACAGATTATTATGGAACCTTATTCAAAATAAGTTCTTGCACTGTTTAAAGCTTATCCGTTGAAGGAAATGGTAGCTCAGAGCGACTCGTGATTAACCTTATTATGTCTAACAAAATTCGGTTAATCCGTCCGGACACACCGTCAAACTGACGTATTCTGGGAGGAGTCCTTATTTGAAAGAATATTATACTCTTTCAAGTATACTAGAAACTTATTGCTTAAGTATTTTCCATTACGGTCTTACCGTGACGATTTAATACTTTAGCCGATCTATTTGTCTATTTCGTGTCGAAACTGTTAAAGTTTCCGATTTGTGTTCTTCAAAAGAAACACATAACCATACGCGATGCCACATCCGTAAAGGTCACGAAATATTCATATCCATATCTAGCCTAGCTAGACATGGGCCCACTTGATTCACTATGAAGTAGGGCTAACAGATCGGTGGCATTTACACTTTTACCAAGTAAATAGTGTTTTAGGCACTTTGCCCAAAATAGACTAGATTCGTAGACTTTATTTGAATAGAATCAAATCAGTCCTAGTACCCGCTCTTCAAAAGTGCGGATATACGATTCTTGTTTAGTAGTGTCCCTGAAAACTATGCCACAATAAGTTTCTTAACTGATCAAATCAATTTGAGCTATTTATTTGTCATGTTATATAATTGAGATATCATTTATATTCAAAATATAAATTCTGTTATTCACATCTAATGTGTTTATCTCAATATCATCTTTATATAATGAAACCACTTTAGTGTTCTAGAATATAAAGGTACACCCGCAGCGGGTTATACGCGACATAGAGATAATGTTTCTAGTCAAACTAGCTACATTATAACAGTTTCCTAATTTAAGTACTAAACGAAGGAGGTAGTTCCTAAATTCAGGTATCTACGGTTAAAACAGCGACTTTCGTCCTGTTTCCAATTCGCAGATAAATCTCTATTGAAGTCAGTATCCTGTTCAAAACAGATTCTGAACATCAATATATATTTTATGTACCACACTAAGTATTTAAAATCCAATTTCAATACTAGTTGTGAACATAATTATGACAATCATATTTGAAGTCAGAGCCTTGCTCGTCTTCTATTCCTTCTTAGGATATGTCCTTTATCTTCCCAGAAGATTATAATGATTTTGCCTTTGCCTGTTTCAACATTCCTGAAGCCTTTGGCCAAGCCTCGTGTTTCTGGAATATCGAATTAAGGTGCGACTTGCGCTACAAGCTTAATATATTTTATCAAATAAAATAACCTATTAATTTCCAGGACCATCCTGAAACTTTATTCCCAATTTGAAAATTAAACCATTTAAACACATTTTCCCCAGGATTATGTTTTAAATGTCAATCTTTCAATTATATCTTGATTCTAATAGTCCAACTATTTAATCAACGATTTGTGGTACTATTTATTATAATGATTATAATAGTCCAACTATATAATCAAATATAATTTAAATTAATTAACCTCAATTACATTGATTACTAGAGTCTAACTATAAAATCAACTGTAAACTGAAATTAATTAATTCAAATATATTGATTAATATAATCCAATTATATATAATCAAATATAATACAGTCCAACTGTTTATAAAAACAACAATTTAAATATTAGTCCAACTAACATTTAATCTAACGACGAAATAATTTGAATGAGCGCGTATGGCGAGTAATTGAACGAGTATTGCAAATTCAATTCTTGCCCCCCACTATTTTTCGGCGAGCCTCTAACCCTCTGTCGAGTACTCGGGAAACCGTGTTTCCTAGTGGGCTAGGATCCCGTTAAATATCACACAATCTTGACTTGGCCAACAAATTGTATGATAATTAACTAGGTAGATCTCGAAGATCAATTGGATCCCATCCAATTCCTAGATCCAGTAGGCGGATATCCAAATCCTAAAATATATCTTATATATGCCAATACATCCAATGTATTACCTAACCTTTTTCCTCTGAATCAACTAAGCCTTGGCTTTGGCACAACAAACCTAGTGATCCCAGTCAAGTGTGACCCATTGACCATGGAAAGCTTCGTAATCAATGTCGATGGACAAGAAGTGGTCTTGACTTTGGCCAACAAACCACAACTTGGACAAGACACCGATATGGAACAAAGCTCTCGTGATTCAAACACATCTTCGACGGACAAAGGGCTTGACTTTGGCCAACAACCCTATGCCAATCTCGGATCTTGAGTGAGAATCACTCAATGGAAGGAAAAACACTTGATATTGAGCGAGGGCTTTTCGCGTGCAAATTGGCTACCAATTTATTATCTTTATTAAGGTCTCATCATCATACACCCATCATCATACACCCTTAAACATGCATTCTAAACACATAATAAAGCGCATATGAAATAAAATAATAATGATATGCGGATGGATACTTTACATTGATCCTAGATCAAATCTCTCATTTTCTCTCCAAAGCTAGCACATGTATTTACTTCTACCCGTTACACTACACTTCTAAAGAAACCTCATTTACATTGAGGGGAATAGGTGAGAAGAGAATACAAAGAGTATAGAGGTGATAAGGCTGGACACGAAGGTCCAATTAATAAATCAAATTTATTACAATTTCCAAAATTGTCCCACCGACTAATATCCATCCGATATACATTATTCATGCATCGCAACCATGTATTCATACAAGCATGTTATCAATCAATCTAATCCAATTAATTAATCTGATAATTAGTGATCATCCAATGTTCAAACAACGATTTGATTTTTGCTCGAGTCAAACTCGTTTTGCGAATAAGTACTCAAAGTACGAATTCTTGAATTAAATTAAACTACATAATTAAATCCAATTTAATACGCATTTAATTCTAATTCACTATTTAATTCCAAATTAAATATTACACTTTTATTAACGAACCTTTACGACTTAAATTCCAAATTTAATCGCAACGGGTCTCAAAGCCCGATTAACATCTAATTTTTATTTAATTAAAGTCCAATGGCTTTTAATTAATTTCTATAAGGCGTGGACTTTTGGTCAACTCGGGTCAAACCGAACAACCAAAATCCAATCCGGGAGTTACCCCATAAGCCCAGAAATCAATTTTGGCCCATTAGGCCCAATTAAATAATTAAGGTCCATTAAGTCATAATTGGACTTTATGGATGCGGTTTTAGGCCCAATTGGATCCAACCAAATTTGCCTAAACTCAACTTTGTACAACAAAGCCCAAAAGCCCAATCACAA
The DNA here is from genome assembly GCA_019454045.1 of Zanthoxylum bungeanum. Lineage (NCBI taxonomy): Eukaryota > Viridiplantae > Streptophyta > Magnoliopsida > Sapindales > Rutaceae > Zanthoxylum > Zanthoxylum bungeanum. The sequence goes on from SKCR01042113.1 coordinate 154,655, forward strand.
CCTTAAAGGCCCAATTTCCAAAATAAGCCCAATTAATTAACTTATAAAATTCTAAATTCCATAATTAATTAACCTAAGTGTAATACACAATTAACCACCCAATTAATATTTCTAAAACATCAATTAGCATACTTAATCATGCACTTTAATGACAAATAGTGTCCAACACAATTTATCAAAATCAAACCCATTTTACATGCTTTTGTTCTCGGCAATTAGGGGTTTTTCCAATCCGATTCGGTTTCAATCCAATTGAATCCACAATCATCATTTCCCAAATCAATTCAATTCATCCAATGAATTAAAATCAAAAAACACAATGAATTTCAAATTCAATTGAATTCGGCCAAGCCACTTTAATTTGGGAAAAATGTTCCAAATCAAAATTCAATCAAATTGAACTTCAAAACAACATTACCCAATTGTTTTAAGTCATCCAATGATCAAACAAACAAAATCACCAAGAAATTTAGGGTTCTTTAATTTCGGCCAACATAAGCAATTTGGGGAAATTTGTTCCAAACACAATTTCAACAAATTGATCCAATCAATCTTAAATTAAACATACTTTAAGCATTCTCATTCATCCAATTTCACAAAATATGCTCAAAATCAAGTTTACCAAAATTTGTCACTTTATGCCAACATAAAAAATTGGGGAAATTTGTTCCAAACATAATTTCTTCAAATTGATCCAATCAATCATTAATTCAACAACATTTAAGCATACTTAATCAATCAATTTAATCAAATCATGCTTCAATTGATTTTACCCAATTTGTCATGCCCAAAATTTAGGGAAAATTGAATCCAATCCAATTTCATGAAATTGATCATACACAACTTCAATTCAACCTGGCTCTGATACCATTGTTGAGTTCTAATATAGGTCCCAAGATCAACAAAATCAAGCACAAAATCGCATGAATACATCAAGGAATAATGGCGGAATCATATACTCACAATGATTGGATTTGATGCAAAGAACAAGATGTGTTTTCTGCCTCCCTCCAAGCTCGGCAGTGAGCTCCTTGCACTGCTGGACTGCACGGTAATGGACTGGTTTGCCTCCTCCATGTTCGGCCATTGATGACCTCCATTGAAGCTCCAAGCTTCAAGCTTTTCCATGCTCACAAACTCACTTCCCTATCACCTTAGGATAACTCTATGTGTGTGCTAGCACTTGGTTTTGAAACAAAATCAATTCTTGCTTCTCATTACTTCTCGACAGAACCAGAAAAATGAGAAGAAGAAGATGAAACGGCTCCAAGCCGAGAGAGAAAGGAGGGAAAAGAAGAAGACCGTATGTCCTTAATTTGAGAGAGAGAAGATAAAGCTTTAATATATATATTTATTACATTTACCAAGTAATTAAATAAAACATATATATTACTTTAATTCAAAAGTCAAAAAGTAAAAAGCAATAAAGCTTTCCATCATTTCACATCACTATTCACATCACATCTATTCACTTTAATAAAGTGCCAACATGTCATGTCATATCACTCAAAGTGACAAGTGATTTGACAAATGATGCGACTAGCGATTTCACGCTTGATGTGACTTGCGTGCCGCGCTCGAATTCGAAATGCGAATGCGCTCACAATCACTCGCGGGCTCGGATTCGCTAATTCCCAATTAACGAATTTTCCGTCGCGTCGTAATTAAATGATTACGCCTAGCGAATTCACTATTCACGTCGCTAACGAATCAATTCTAAATTAATTCGTTCACCCGAATTAAAATCTAATTTTAATTCCGCGTCAAAATCTAATTTCGATTAATATATCGAATATATTAATTTATTGATTAATTCCAAATTAATCGTTCTCTCTCTTTAATTAATATTTTATCCCAGATAAAATATCTCCGTGATTAATCCCAGATTAATTTTCTCTCTCTTCTAATTAATCCCAGATTAATTAAGTGCGAGTTATACGTCATCGGTGAATCTTCGGGAAGCGACCCATGAGATCTCCGGATATGTTGGCAGTAAATCGGGTCGTCGGACTATCCGAACACGTAAGTACCTCGTACTACGTTTATACCGATTTACAAGACAAGGTTGGCTTCTAGCAAAGCGCCATGCCTACCCAATTCTCCAGAAATATTCTTACAGGAATATATAGATCTGTATCAAGCGTAGTATACCGTAGTATTGTGCATATCAGCCCAGTATCGGATAGTCACGTGCTAGGGCTGGGGCTGGATAAGTGTCTGCCCCGTCCGAAGCACATGTCGGATGTCTGGTAACTAGTCTCTATAATCGGATATACATGACCTTGTCATAATATCCCGATGGCCGGCCAGCACTTAAGAGCACTAATACCGTATCCTGCATGACATCATCTCCACTATGACTGGAGTGATACTTCCGTCTTGACATCACACCCAATACACTACGACTCTCTGATAAACCCCAGAAGTGGTGTACGCAGAACCGGTTAAAGCCCTGTACCACCAAGACCAAAGTCTATCGATTATCGTAAGTATTAGCGATGCAAGTCTCAGGTTAAGACTATACACACCTACCTTGATTTCGGCCTCCCATAGACACATAGTCATAATACCAATGGGATTCCGAGGGGTCTATCCAGAGCGAAGCTGTTTCCCGTACCATCGGTGAAACACAACCTCCTATCGCACTTGCATAAGTATCCTATACTTATATATATGAGAACTATGTCGTTGTGCCCTCACAACACGCACAAGTGCAATACTAGCCTATTCCGCATTATCGATGTCCAGTCTCGATAATACTCCGGCTAGGGATATTTAATGATTAAACCTTTGGGGACTGATACTGTCTCATATCATTCTCAGTCCAGGAACTAATCATAGGGACCTCTCTTCATTTATATATCTAAGGTGATCTAATCACAAATGATGAGAGTACAATCTCCTTTGTCACATAGTTAATTTGTACAACAACACCGTGATCTGTACAAATAGTGATGCTATGGGTCATTTTGTCCAACAGATATGTTGGCAGTAAATACGGTCATCGGACTATCCGAACACGTACGTACCTAGTACTACGTTTTTACCTATTTACAAGACAATGTTGGCTTCTAGCAAAGCGCCATGCCTACCCAATTCTCCAGAAATATCCTTACTGGAATATATGATCTATATCAGGCGTAGTATACGTAGTATTGCGTATTTCGATCTAGTATCGGATGTCACATGCAAGGCCTGAGGCTAGAAATGTGTCTACCCCGTACGAAGCACATATCAGATCTCTGGTAACTTGTCTCTATAATAAGATAATCATGACCTAGTTTTATTATCCCGATGACTGCAGTACATAAGAGAACCAGTTCCGTATCCTACGTGATCATCATCTCTACTATGACTGGAGTGATATTTCCATCTCGACATCACACCCAATACACTACGATTCTCAATATACCTAGAAGAGGCGTACACAGAACCTGTTAAAGCACTGGATGACCTAAACCAAAGTACATTGATTGTCGCAAGTATTAGCGGTGAAAGTCTTAGGTTAAGACCAAATACACCTACCCTGATTCGGACTTCAATAGACACATAGTCATACTACTAATGGAATTTCGAGGGGTCTATCCAGAGCGAAGCTGTTTCCGTACCATCGGTAAACACAACCTCCTATTACACTTGCATGAGTATCCTATACCCAAATATATGAGAACTATGCCGTTATGCCCTCACAACGCGCACAAGTGTAATACTAGTCTTTTCCGTATTTATCGATGTCCAATCTCGATAATACTCTAACTAGGGATATTTAATGATTAAACCTTCATGGATTGATACTGTCTCATATAATCTCAATCCAGGAACTAATCATAAGGACCTCCTATCATTTATACATCTAGGTAATCTAATTACAAATGATAGAAGAGTAGTTTCCTCTGTCATATAGTTAATTTATACAACAACACCATGATCTGTACAAATAGTGACGTTATGGGACATAACTGTCCAACAGTAATACGATCCAGTATTGGATGTCACATGCTAGGCCTAGGGCTGGTTCTGTGTCTGCCCCGTACGAAGCATATATCGGATCCCGAGTAACTAATCTCTATAATCGGAAAGTCATGACCTATTCATACTTTCTCGATAGCTGCAGCTTTTAAAAGTACTGGTTCCGTATCCTGTGTGACCATCATCTCCATATGACTGAAGTGATACTCCCATCTTGACATCACATCCAATACACTACGATTCTCAGTAAACCCAATACAGGCGTACACAGAACCTGTTAAAGCTCCAGACGACCAACACCAAATTAAACCGATTATCGCAAGTAATGGAGACGTTAAGTCTCAGGTTAGAGATGACATAAACCTACCCTGATTCGGATTCCCATAGATACATAGTCATACTACCAATGGGATTCCGAGTGGGTCTATCCAGAGCGAACTGTTCCCGGTCCAACGGCTAACAAAACCTCTTATTAAACTTGCTTAAGTATCCAATACCTAAATATATGAGAACTATGCCATTAAGCTTCCATAACGCGCACAAGTGAAATACTAGTCTATTCCGCATTATCAATGTCCATTCTCGATAATACTTTGACTAAGGATATTTAATGATTAAACCGTTCATGGATTAATAATGTCTCATATCTTATTAATCTGATTTAATCATATGGACTTTTATCATTAATATATATCCAAGTAATCCAATTACAATAATGATAAAATAGCAATTTCCTTTTGTCACATAGTTAATTTGTACAGAAACACAATGTCTTTTACAAATAGTGATGCTATGGGTCATAATTCTCCAACAAGAACCCCATCGGGCTCCCATCCCCGCTATTATGTCATAGGTTTGACTCTTATAGCATATGACCAACCAATTATAGGAATTGATCTCGCGAACTCATCACGGTAAAGCACATTGCATAACAGAATTTGCACTTTGGCCCTAGAATAGAACTTAAAAATATTTCCTTCTTCCCCTTTCTGGTTTGGCCAAAAATAGACAATTCTAAATCAGACTGCAACTTGCATGTGATCATGTGAGTTCTATTGTGACAATTCAGATCCCACACATTTTTTTTCTTCAATAATATATATGCATGCAGTTTGCATGAAACAATTAATTGATCGTATGCTCCTGCATTATTGATTCATACATGCGTCTGTTGCTTGCGTCCATATTGTTGATGATGATCAATTGTCGAGAGATGTGTTGATGATGGTTTTCGGCCCTCAAGAAGTTAGAATCTCGAGGAAGGGTATAAAAGCCATTTTCATTTCCAAGGTTCAAGGGCCCCAGCCCAAGGAACATGGACGGTAGGTTTAGCTTCATGGTCGGGGTCGGTTCGCATTTGTTGACCAACCTGAGGAGTGAAGATGTTCAGAGAAGCGAATGGAGTTAAGGCCTCGGGACCGAGCCAACCTAATAGTCTGGTATAGGCAAGATGGATGATGTTTCGGTTCCCGACCTGGTAGGATAGGTGGAAATGGTAATGAAATGGTTAGGATCAGAAGATGCAATTCCGGTATGGGAACTCACATTCTCCAATAGGTCTGACGTGATAGGAATATTTGGCTGGCTTATCTTCTACCACACACTGCCACATGAGAGTTGATAGGTTACAAGCTGGCTTTATGAGGTAGTGTGTGGCAGTAGCCAAAAGTGTCATGTGTTAATGAGATGTCAGGTGGCACAACGACTTTCGGCAGAGTAGTTGGGGAAGAGAGCCCCCGTATTAATGGTAGATCCACATGACTGATGTCATGAGATTGGTCTATCATTAGAATTTTCCCTTGTATATAAAGGGGTTGAGAACTCATTGTAAAGGGTTAGCTACTTGTATTTCATCCTTCACTTGTAATAGAGAGAAAAAAGCTTAAGTGTAAGAGTGAGTTCGTAAGAGGTGTTGGACAATTATGACCCATAGCATCACTATTTGTACAGATCATGGTGTTGTTGTACAAATTAACTATGTGACAAAGGAAATTGCTCTTTTATCATTTGTAATTAGATTACCAAGATATATAAATGATAAAAGGTCCTTATGATTAGTTCCGGATTTAGATGATATGAGACAATATCAATCCACGAAGGTTTAATCATTAAATATCTCTAGTCGTAGTATTATCGAGATTGGACATTGATAATGCGGAATAGACTAGTATTACACTTGTGCGCGTTGTGAGAGCATAACGACATAGTTCTCATATATATATGGGTATAGGATACTCATGCAAGTGTAATAGGAGGTTGTGTTTACCGATGGTACGGAAACAGCTTCTCTCTGGATAGACCCCTCAGAATTCCATTGGTAGTATGACTATGTGTCTATGGAAGTCCGAATCAGGGTAGGTGTATTTGGTCTTAACCTGAGACTTGCACCGCTAATACTTGCGACAATCAATATAATTTGGTTTTGGTCGTCCAGGGCTTTAACAGGTTCTGTGTACGCCTCTTCTGGGTATATTGAGAATCGTAGTGTATTGGGTGTGATGTCGAGATGGAAGTATCACTCCAGTCATAGTGGAGATGATGATCACGTAGGATACGGAACTGGTGCTCTTTTATGCTGTAGCTATAGGGATATTATGACTAGGTCATGTTTATCCGATTATAGAGACTAGTTACCAGAGATCCGATATGTGCTTCGTACGGGGAGACACAATTCCAGCCCTAGGCCTTGCACGTGACATCCGATACTGGATCGCAATACGCAATACTACGTATACTACGCCTGATAAAGATTACATATTCCTTTAAGAATATTTCTGGAGAATTGGGTAGGCACGGTACTTTACTAGAAGCCAACCATGTCTTGTAAATTGGTAAAAACGTAGTACTAGGTACGTACGTGTTCAGTTCTGTATCCCTGCGTGATCATCATCTCCATATGACTGAAGTGATACTTCCATCTTGACATCACACCTAATACACTACGATTCTCAATAAACCCGAAAGAGGCGTACACAGAACTTGTTAAAGTCCTGGACGACCAAAACCAAAGCGTATTGATTGTCGCAAGTACTAGCGATGCAAGTCTCAGGTTAAGACCAAATACACCTACCCTGATGCGGACTCCCATAGACACATAGTCATACTACCAATGGGATTCCACGGGGTCTATCCAGAGCGAAGCTGTTTCCGTACTATCAGTAAACACAACCTCCTATCACACTTGCATAAGTATCCAATACTTAAATATATGAGAACTATGCTGTTACGCTTTCATAACACGCACAAGTACAATACTAGTCTATTCCGCATTATCGATGTCCAATCTCGATAATACTATGACTAGGGATATTTAATGATTAAACCTTTATGAATTGATACTGTCTCATATCTTATAATCTGGAACTAATCATATGGACTTTTATCATTTATATATTTAAGTAATCAAATTACAAAATGATAAAATGCAATTTCCATTGCTACATAATTAATTTGTACAAAAACCACAATGTCTTTTACAAATAGTGACACTCTGGGTCATAATTGTCTAACAATCTCCCACTTGGCCTATAGTCAGTCACTCAAGCATCTAATACCGAAACTATGTACATGTCGCTTAAAATTTTGCTGAGGAATAGCTTTCGTCAGCGGATCTGCAATGTTATCCTCTGATGCGACCTTCTCGATCTTCACATCGCCACGATGTATGATCTCACAAATCAGATGGAAATGTCGAAGAACATGCTTGGATCTTTGATGAGACCGTGGTTCCTTAGCCTGCGCTATAGCCCCGTTAATATCACAATACAATGGAACGGGCTCAGCTGCTAACAGAACTACTCCTAATTCAATTAGGAATTTATGGATCCAAACTGCCTCATTTGCTACTTCAGCTACAGCAATATACTTCGCTTCTGTTGTTGAATCGGCAGCAGTTTTTTGCTTGGAATATTTCCAGCTTACTGCTCCGTTATTCAAACAAAATATGTACGCGGATTACGACTTGCAATCGTCTTTATCAGTTTGGAAACTTGTGTCGGTATACCCAGTTACCTCAAGTTCTCCATCTCCATATATTAAGAAAGCATCCTTAGTTCATCTAAGATACTTAAGGATATTCTTAACCGCCATCCAGTGACCATCACCTGGATCGGCCTGATAGCGACTACACATGCTCAAAGCATACGAGACATCAGGTCGCGTACATATCATGGCATACATGATCGATCCGAATGCCGAGGTGAACGGTATCCGACTCATGTTGTCTCTCTCATCTTGAGTTTTAGGACGCATGTCCTTAGATAGAGTGACACCATGTGACAGTGGCAACAGTCCCCTCTTGGACTGATCCATGTTGAATCTCTTCAACACGTTATCAATGTACGTGCTCTGAGAGAGTCCAAGCAGCTTTCTAGATCTATCCCGGTAGATCTTTATTCCTAGAATAAAGGCTGCTTCTCCCAGATCCTTCATGGAGAATTTTAATGAAAGCCAAGCTTTCACCGATGTTAACATGGGAATGTCATTGCCAATAAGCAATACATCATCAATGTAAAGGACAATTAATGTCAGTGCGCTCCCACTGACTTTCTTATATACACAAGGATCATCCTCGTTTTGAACGAAATCATATTTTTTTATGATCTCATCAAAAAGTTGGTTCCAAGAACGCGATGCTTGCTTCAATCCATAAATGGATCTATTTAACTTACAAACCTTGTTTGTAAGTCTTGGTATGACAAAACCGTCAGGCTGTTACAAATAAACATCCTCCAAAATGTTTCCGTTAAGGAAAGCAATTTTGACGTCCATCTGCCATATCTCGTAATCGAAATATACAGCAATAGCAAGAATTATCCGAATGGATTTAATCATGGCAACTGGTGAAAAAGTTTCATCGTAATCGACATCATGTCATTGACGATACCCTTTCGCTACAAGCCTAGATTTGTACGTTTGTATGTTGCCATCCATGTTGGTCTTCTTCTTGAAGACCCATTTGCAACCAATAGGCTTTACGCCTTCTGGTGCATCAACCAGTGTCCAAACTTGGTTGGTGTACATGGAATCCATTTCAGAATCCATGGCATCTTGCCATAAACCGGAGTCGATACCTTTTATCGCTTCCTCATACGTAGCCGGCTCGTCTTCCTCAATAAGATTAATATCCACATGAGGTAAGATTAGAAACCCATACCTCTCAGGTTGTTTTCTGACTCTCTCCGACCTCTGCGGTCCTTGTCTATTCGAAGATCGTGGTACAATCTCATCCCTGATGGACTGTTTATGTTCCATTAAGGATTGTGTGCCAGGAATAGTATCACTTCGATTTTCATCGAGTTCTACTTTCCTCCCACTTATCACTGCATTTAGGAATTCCTTCTCAAGGAAAACCGCATGAAGAGCAACAAATACTTTGTTCTCTTGTGGGTGATAGAAGTAATATCCTTTGGTTTCCCTAGGATATCCTACAAATAGGCATTTATCCGATTTGGGTTCTAGTTTGGTACCTTCCAAACGTCTGACATATGCCCAGCAACCTCAAATCTTCAGGAATGAGAAACCCGGTTTCTTTCCTGTCCATATTTCATACGGAGTCTGTTGAACAGACTTTGACGGAACCCTATTCAAAATAAGTATTGCACTGTGCAATGCATATCCACAGAAGGAAATAGGTAGCTTTGTACGACTCATCATAGACCTTACCATGTCTAATAAAGTTTGGTTTCTCCGTTCGGACACACCGTTTAATTGCGGTGTTCCTGGAGGAGTCCACTGTGAAAGAATACCATATTCTTTCAAGTAATCAAGAAACTCATTGCTTAAATATTCGCAACCACGGTCCGACCGTAATGTCTTAATACTTTTACCGGTCTGTTTTTCTACTTCGTGTCGAAACTCTTTGAATTTCTCAAAATTTTCCGGTTTGTGTCTCATAAGATACATATAACCATAATGCGATGCATCATCCGTAAAGGTTACGAAGTATTTGTAGGGGTATTTAGGGGGTGAATCCGGTAACGCAGCGGAAGCGGTGAAAATCCGATTTTCAGATTTCAAAACTTTTTCTCGGATTAATTAAATAAACATATTTATTTAATATTCCAATAATCAAATTATGAAAATAAATTCAATAAAACAATTTTAAGTGAATTTACCGAAATGCCCTTGCTTTGTATTTTTGTTCATTTTAATCCGAAATTGATCAAATAAATTTTGAATGATTCTAAATCATTTCCAAGATGAACTTAGCATGTTCAAAACATCAAAACACCAAAGCAACCAAAATCCCCAATATCTCACATCAAGGCGAGAGCCTCACTAAGGTTCCAATTGGAACACTTTGTCATTTCATGCATCAAAACACATCAAGATGTAATCCAATGAACATGAAACTTTATATGCATCATATACACACACAAATACACAACATATATGAAAATCCCCAAATTTGGAATTGGTCAAGAACCCTAATTTTTTCAATTTCCACAAATTGAACAAATTAGACCAAATACATTAAATCAATTACTTCAATCATCATTCTTACATCCAATCCAAGTCTCAACACAATGAAACAACTCAAGATCAAATCTAGGTCATTTAAGAGTGGGTCAATAGCTCTAGATTAGTAACATGGTTTCCAAAAACCTTAAAAGAATAGTTATAACTACAATAGTTACAAGCTTTCTTCATCACACATGCTCAACACTTTCAACCAAATTTCCATCATCAAAAACACAAGAAATAATGAAAAGAATAACTTAAGAACATCACAAGATGTTGCCTAGATCCTAAGGAACAAATTCCTTTCTAATAGTAAGTTTGAAAAACTTACAAAATCCAAGCTTTTCTTTGAGTTTTTCCTTTTCTTCTTCACTTGCTTTCTTTGTTTTCTTTAATGGTGTTTCTTGTAAAGTGTATTAGGTTATTATGAAATGAAAAAATGAAAACAATATATACTTGTGCACAAATGGCCTTTGGCCGAAATTCACAAAAATATATCAAGGATTTTCATTTCAATTTCATTTCAAAATTATGTTATCAACTTGCATAAATATCCTAATACAACTTTATTAGATATTTATTTAAGTCAAAAAAAGCAACTAACATCATTTACTTTAAATATCCTAATGTAAGATATTTATATTTTAATTAATTTAATCATTTAACAATTAAATAATCAATTAATTAATCAAATACAAATATATTAAATATATGTATAATATTTACATTAAATATTAAAAACATATACTCATATAGGATATAAGTCAAATAACTCATTTTGACTATTAATTAATGTGTATTTAAATTAATCAAGTATTAAATGTAAATACACAATAATTAGGCAAATGACTATCTAGTCCTTTTAGCACGTACCTTGCGTTTAACCTTTAAACGACTTTATAAATAATCAATATTATTTATTAATGTTGCTCTAGTGCTCTACGAGTATGTTTCATTATTGAGACTCTCTAGATTCAGGTATATCCGTCACGAAATCAAATTTCGTGTCCATAATCTATCCATCCGTAGATTATGACGATCACGGATAATCTCGCTGAACCATACAGGTCGAGGTCATGGAAAATGTATAATTCCTCCGTCACAGGTATCCGGATAAATCCCAGAGATATAGATGTAAACGTCAAATCTCTATCGGGATTATCCAGTCGACTATTCTATTAGCAATCTCTAAAAGATGTTTAGAACTAGCTTCTAAACTTTACCACGGGCCCATGGTTTTATCTGATTGCTAATCATATGGACTACCTATGCTCTGATACAAAGAACTGACGGATCCTATCTTGACACACATAGGACACCCTGAGGATCTATCTACACCCAACGAACAGGCGGAGGTCTGATCTAAATAGATCGGTGACGTGACTGCCGTCTAAGTGTAGAAGATGTCTCATGTGCCCACAATGGCATCTCAAGTCTAAGAATCACAAGTTCTACTCAAACCAAGAAGATTCTTATTGACGCTGGTGTACCATCCATTAAGAATCTTCGGTGAGTCGTTCAGTGTTTATCCGCTATAAACACCTACACGTCTATACTAGTCTCCAAGACTAATGGTTCATTGAGAAACCATTGGAATCATATATTCTAGTATATGACATGTACCGGTCTCAACAGGTTTACTATACTGACCAAGTAGTGTAAACCTTGACCAGGAACTGTCTGAGAATGACAACGTCATGATACATCTCAATGTCCGTTGCGACGCTTTTGCAACTGTATCATGACTAATCATTCTAGGGTCATTACGTCTTTACCATATAGTAAGATAGATTATATTATAGAAACTGCATATATTATTCGTAATAATAATGTTTTACAGAAGTATTTAACAGAAATACAACCGGGAATTGGCGCTCTGAGCACCAACCCCAACAGTATTCATATCCACCTCTGGCCTGGCTAGACATGGGCCCACAAACGACACTATGAACGAGGGCTAAAGTTCAGTGGCACGTATACCTTTACCGCTAAAAGGTGATTTAGGTATCTTGCCTAATCAACAAGATTCGCAGACGTCATATGAATTTGGATCAAATCCGTCCAAGTACCCACTCTTCGAAAGTATAGATATACGTGTCTTGTTTATGTGTCCCAGACGACAATGCCACATGTAAGTTTCATCTTTGTTACTTACTTTAAGCCTTTTGTTTGTTACATTATATGTTTGAGATTGATTCATATTCAAAATATCTAGACCATTATTTACATCAGCAGTGCAAATTTCCATATCATTTTTATACATAAAACACCCAGTGTTTCTAAATACAAAAGTATACCCACATTGGGCTAACATAGATACAGAAATAATATTCCTAGTCAAACTAGGTACATAAAAATAGTCTGTAAGTTTAAGTACATGCCCCGAGGGCAGTTCCAAAACAAAAGTGCCAACGGCCAAAACGGCGACCTGTGTCCCATTTCCAACGCGAAAGTCAATCTCTCATGTGGCTAGTCTCCTGCTAATCTGCAGATCCTGCACATCAGTACATATATGAGTTTCACAACCAGAATCAAAAATCCAATTTTTAAAACTAGTAGTAGACATGTTTATTTCCATAACAAACATATCTGAAGACGGTGCCTTGCCCGCTTTGATTTCCTTCATGTGTTCCTTGTACTCGCGGCAGTCACGCTTCCAGTGACCCCGCTTGCCGTACTGGAGACAAACATCTTGGGATTTGTCCTTAGGTTTCCCAGAACCTTTTGACGATTTGGCCTTGCCCTTCTTCTTATGCTTATTCTTCTAAACACCTCCAGTCGCCTTGGGCCAAGCCCTCGGAGTCTGAGATGTTGAAGCAAAGTGCGCCTCGTGCTTCTTGCCCTTAAAGAGCTCATTTTCTGCCTCACGCAGAGTGGACATCAACTCTCCAAGAGTTTGATCTTGGTTCAACATGTTGTAGTTCATGATGAACCCACTCCAAGTGTCGGGGAGAGACTGTAAGATCAAATCTACTGAAGTCTCAGCCTCGAAGACTATGCCCATCTTTCCGAGCTGCTCAATGTCAGCAATCATCTGTGACATATGGTGCTCAACAGATATACCCTCTGACATTTGAGCGCGGAAGAGCTTCTTCTGCAACTCATATCTTTGCGATCTAAGGTTAGATCGGTGAAGATCATACAACTTCGCCATCATCTCATAGGGATCCAACCCCTTGTTTTGACGACGGAATTACAGAGTCATAGCGGCAAGCATTACCGATTGAGCAGTCGCATTGTCATCGCTATGAGTCTTCCAAACCTCTAGCTCAAGAAACTGATCAGGTCGGGGCTTAGGCCCAAGAGGTCGCTCTAAAGTGTAGAGTAACTTCTCGGATCCCAGAACAATTCTGAGATTCATATCACAGTCTTGAAAGTTTTTTCCATTAAAGACGTTGTCGCCCATGACAATATCCCTAATGCTTAACTTTTCTGTCATCTTAACCGCAATAGTCCAACTATTCGATTAACGATGTATGGGTACAGTCTAACTGTTACAAGAAAAATAATAATATATTAGTCCAACTAATAAAATAATTGACGAAATAATTTTGAAAGCGCGTAAAGCTAAGTATTTGAACGAAATTGCAAATTCAATACTAGCCTCCCACTATTTTTCGGCGAGCCTCCAACCCTCTGTTGAGTACTCAGGAAACCTAGTTTCCTAGTGGGCTAGGATCCCGTTAAATAACACACAACCTTGACTTTGGCCAACAAGCTGTATGATATTTAACTAGGTAGATCTCTAAGATCAATTGGATCTCATCCAATTCCTAGATCCGGTAGGTGGACCTCCAAGTCCGAAACATATATACAATATATATGCCAATATATCCAATATATTTTCCTAACCTTTTTCCTCTGAATCAACTAAGCCTTGGCTTTGGCACAACAAGCTTAATGATTCCAGTTAAGTGGAACCCATTGACTTTGGAAAGCTTCGAAATCGATGTCGATGGACAAGAAGTGATCTTGACTTTGGCCAACAAATCACAACTTGGACAAGAGACACGATATGCAAAAAAGCCTTCATGATTCAAACACATCCGCGATGGACAAAGGTCTTGACTTTGGCCAACAAACCACTGCCAATATTGGATCTTGAGTAAGAATCACTCAATCGAAGGAAAACGCTTAATATTTATTGAGGGTTTTTTCGCGTAAATTGGCAACCAATTTATTATATTTGTTAGGTCTCATCATACACCCTTAAGCATGCATTCTAAAAGCATAATAAGACGCATAAATAAATTAATAATGATATGCGGATGGATATCTCACAGATTGTTCCTAGAACAAATCACTCACTTTCCTCTCCCCGGCTAGCACTATTCTAACTTCTACCCAATTACATAATACAATGAAAGAAACCTCATTAACATTGAGGGGAATTAGGTGAGAGGAGAATTACAAAAAAACCAAGATTGATAAGGCTGGACACGTAGGTCCAATTTATAAATTCTACAACAATTTCCAAAATTGCCCTTTTCCCTTCAAATATCCATCTGATATACATTATTCATTCAACACATCCATGTATTCACACAAAGCATGTTATTCAATCAATCTAATCTAATTAATTAATCTTTGAATAAAGTGATCATCCAATGTTCAAACAACGATTTCATTTTGCGCGAGTCCAACTCGTTTAAGAATAAGTATTCAAAGTACGAATTCTTGAATTATATCGAACTACAATTTAAATCTAATTTAATTCGTATTCAATACTAATTCCATATTTAATTCTAAATTAAATAACTACACTATTTAATGTGCCTTTACGACTTAGATTCCAAATCTAATCTAAATGGGTCTCAAAGCCCAATTAACATCCAATGTAGTTTAATTAAAGTCCAATGGGCTTTCAATTAATTTCTTAAGGCATGGACTTTGGTCAATATGGGTCAAACCCAAAGCCCAATTAAGGAATCACCCTATTTGCCAAGAAACCAATTTCGGTCCATAAGGCCCAATTAAACATAAAAGGCCCATTTGTCATATTTGGCCTTAATGGAATGATTTAGGCCCAATTTGGATCCAATCCAATTGACCTAAACCAACTTGGTCCAACCAAGCCCATTAGGCCCAAATACAACATTTTAAGCCCAATTCTAAATTAAGCCCAACTAATTAAATTTTAAAATTCCAAATTTCATAATTTAATTAATTAAAGTATATTACATTAATTAATTATCTAAATTAACATTTCCAAAATATCAATTCAATCAATTAATCATGCTTGAATTTGTCCAACACATGTCCAACATTATTGAAACAAAAAATCATCTCATTTCCATGCTTACTAGGTCACGACATTTTGAGGGTTTTTATATTCGATTCCGATTTCAATTCGATTGAATCTTAAATCAATATAACCATGTCTTTCAACTCATCCAATGATCAAAAAAATAAAAAATACCATGACATTAGGGTTTATTATACATTCGGCCATCATGCATAAAATTGGGGAAAATTAATCCAATTCAATTTTCTTCAAATTGATCACATATAACTCCAAGTTATCCATATACAAGCATGCTCAAACAAACAATTTGGTTAAATCATGCTCAAATCAAATTTACCCAAATTTTACCCTAAATTCAATTTTCATGCTTATTCAAGGCTCATGATACCATTGTTGGTCTCTAAGACTCATCCAAGATCAATATAAGCAATGAAAAATTTGTGAATACATAAAGAAGTATTGTGGAATCATACTTACAATGAACGGATTTAGGATGCGACAAATACAAAAAAATTTCTTCCAAGTTTTCGGCCAAGCTCCTCTTTGGGAAGAAGTCCAAGCTCCAAGCTTTATGCTTTGATTCCAAGCTTTTGGGATGGTTTCCCTATCACCTTGGATGATTCCTTGATGTGCTAGCAACTTGAAAATTTGCAACAAATTTTCACCTTCTTCCTTGTGAAGCCCACGGCAATTGAAGGAAAAATGAGGGAAAGTGTTTTCTTTGTGTTGAAACCGTGAGGGAGAGAGAATGGAGAAGAAAAGAATGACTTGTATATTATGTTTTCCAAAAACAAAATATCATATACCAAATCTCAAAATTTTGTAAAAGTCCATCTAATGATTACACACAAAATGTGTAATACAAGTCATCACCATTCCTTTCACCAAAACCCATCACCAAAAAGTAACTTAAAGTGACAAGTGATGTGACATGTGGGCCCCACTTGATTCAAAATCCGAGTGGGCCCGCAAACACTCCCGGGCTCGGGTTCGCTAATTCCGAATTAACGAATTATCCGTTACGAAGTAATTAAATCAAATTTAATTAAATAATTATGTCAAGCAAAATTACTATTCACGTCCCTCGCGAATTAATTCTAAATTAATTCGTTTGCCCGAATTAAAATCCAATTTTAATTCCGCGTCGAAATCTAATTTCGTTTAATATATCGAATATATTATTTTATCGATTAATTCCAAATTAATCGTTCTCTCTCTTCAAATAGTATTTTATCCTAGATAAAATCTCTCCGTAATTAATCCCAGATTAATTATGCTCGAATCATACGTCATCGGTGAATCTTCGGGAAGCGACCCAAGAGATCCCTGGATATGTTGGCAGTAAATCCGTTCGTCGGACTATCCGAACATGTACGTACCTCGTACTACGTTTTTACCGATTTATGAGACATGGTTGGCTTCTAGCAAAGCACCGTGCCTACCCAATTCTCCAGAAATATTCTTAATGTAATATATAATCTGTATCAGACGTAGTATACATAGTATTGCGTATTTCGATCCAGTATCAGATGTCACATGCAAGGCCTGGGGCTGGAATAGTGTCTGCCCCGTACGAAGCATATATCAGATTACAAGCAACTAGTCTCTTTAATCGGATAATCATGACCATGTCATATTATCCCGATGGTTACAACCAATTTAGAGTACCAGTTCTGTATCCCTACATGATCATCATCTCCATATGAATGAAGTCATACTTACATCTTGACATCTCACCCAATACACTACGATTCTCAATAAACCCAGAAGAGGCGTACATATAACCTGTTAAAGTCCTGGATGACCAAAACCAAAGCGTATTGATTATCGCAAGTACTAGCGATGCAAGTCTCAGGTTAAGACCAAATACATCTACCCTGATGCGGACTCCCATAGACACATAGTCATACTACCAATGGGATTCTGCGGGATCTATCTAGAGCGAAGCTGTTTCCGTACCATCGGTAAACACAACCTCCTATCACACTTGCATAAGTATCCAATACTTAAATATATGAGAACTATGCTGTTACGCTTCCATAACACGCACAAGTGCAATACTAGTCTATTCCGCATTATCGATGTCCAATCTCGATAATACTATGACTAGGGATATTTAATGATTAAACATTTATTGATTGATACTGTCTCATATCTTATAATCCGGAACTAATCATATGGACTTTTATCATTTATATATTTAAGTAATCAAATTACAAAATGATAAAATGCAATTTCCTTTGCTACATAATTAATTTGTACAAAAACCACAATGTCTTTTACAAATAGTGACGCTATGGGTCATAATTGTCTAACAGAATTAATATATATATTCTATTTAGAGATAATTTTAATGTCTTTTTTTTACCATTATAAAAATCTTTATTTTGTTTTGCTTTTGAGGTACGAAATTCCTTATTGGGTAAGTTTTGACCTACACGAAAGACGTAATGATTTGGACATTGTCTCATATAGAGATTCAGTGAAATAAACATATTTATAAGGATGTATGCCACATTTACTGGACAAAAAGCTCTTATATAAAAAAAGTAAGATATCTTATTATCCGTCGAACATAATTAGGAAATATATATCAATTAAAGATTATAGATCTATATTTCAGTAGAAAATCTCACTAGTATTTGGAAAAATAAAATTTAAGAGGAAATTTTTTTTAATGACATGTTTTTCATTCTTACTTGTAAAACACTATTTGTTTATATATTATTCCATTTTATGAATGAATGTTACATTATTAAAGCAAGATTTAAATTCTGTTTGAAACTATTTAAAATTATTTTAAAAATATTTTTTTTGAGGTTATCAAGTTCAAAAATAAGTAAGAGCAACTCTAAAAGACTCTATTAAATTTACTCTTCAAATACTTGTAACATCCAGCCAGAGGCGAGATGCTACCAGCAGAAGATGGTAGAACCCATTTCCCTGCATCTCAGAACACATACAAATCATTACATTCATATATATAGAAACCATAACATATTCATACATTCTAACATACATATCAAGTCATATCATGTCAACACATCCAAAGTAGATCTTGCATCCAGATAGCATACCATTGTTGGTTTCTATTACCAAGCCCCAAGATCAACAAGAGCAAACAAAATATATATAAATGAATGAACAATATTGAAGTATGGCGGAATCATACTCACAAAAATCGGAATGCGGATGCGTTGATGAAATGAAAATTTCTCCTTTGTGCAGTGATGAATTCGGCCAAGGTGGAAAGTGCAGCTCCAAGCTTTGTTTGATCCTCCCAAGCTCAAGGATTAGTTTCCCATATCACCTATGTATGATCCCTTGAAGGTGCTAGCCTTTGTTGTGATTTTGAATGCACAACTTCTTCAAATCTTGCCACAAAAATGAAGAAGAAGAAATGGAGAGCCCAAAACTGCATGTAGTTTCGGCAATGTGAGAGAGAGGAGAGTTCTATGATTTTTTTTACAAAAAATCAATTTATATTTATGCCATAATATTTATTAAATTAATAATAAACTTATGACACAAATCATGCAATGGCTTAGAGTGTCAAACACTCAATTTCCATGCAAAACCATGAGTGCATTGTACACTATCTCCATGCAATGCATTAGAGTTAAATAATGCATAATATGACATGTGTCATGTGGGCCCCACACGTTTCTAAATGAAAGTGGGCCCACGTGCACTCACGCGTTCGGGTTCGATATTTCCGAAATACCGAACTTACGTCGCGACGTTAATTAAATCGAATTTAAATAAATAATTGCGCCTAGCGAAATTATTATTTACGTCGCTAACGAATTAATTCTAAATTAACTCGTTTGCCCGAATTAAAATCTAATTTTAATTTCGCGTCGAAATCGAATTTCGATTATTATATCGAATATAATAATTTTACGATTAATTCCAAATTAATCGTTCTCTCTCTATGTATAGTACTTTATCCAAGATAAAGTCTCTCCGTAATTAATCCAAGATTAATCGAGTTTGAATCATACGTCATTGGTGAATCTTCGGGAAGCGACCCAAGAGATCTCCGGATATGTTGGCAGTAAATACGGTCGTCGGATTATCCGAACACGTACGTACCTCGTACTACGTTTTTACCGATTCACAAGACAAGGTTGGCTTCTAGCAAAGCGCCATGCCTACCCAATTCTCCAGAAATATTCTTATAGGAATATAAGATCTATATCAAGCGTAGTATACCGTAGTATTGCGTATATCGAACCAGTATCGGATGATCACATGTTAGGCCTGGGGCTGGAAATGTGTCTGCCCCGTACGAAACATATATCGGACATCAAGCAACTAGTCTCTTTAAATCGGACAATCCTGACCTGGTCATATTGTCCCGATGGTTGCAACCTTTTATAGAGTACTAGTTCTGTGTCCTGCGTGATCATCACCTCCATATGTCTGAAGTGATACTTCCATCTCGACATCACATCCAGTACACTACGATTCTCGATAACCCAGAAGAGGTGTACACAGAACCGGTTAAGGTCCCCAACCACCAAAACCAAAGTTTACCGATTGTCGCAAGTACTAGCGATGTAAGTCTCAGGTTAAGACCATATACACCTACCCTGATGCGGCCTCCCATAGACACGCAGACATACTACCAATGGGATTCCGCGGGGTCTATCCAGAGCGAAGCTGTTTTCCGTACCATCGGTAAAACACAACCTCCTATCGCACTTGCATAAGTATCCAATACTTAAATATATAAGAACTATGCCGTTGTGCCCTCACAACGTGCACAAGCGCAATACTAGTCTATTCCGCATTATCGATGTCCGATCTCGATAATACTCCGACTAGGGATATTTAATGATTAAACCTTTATGGATTGATACTGTCTCATATCATCTCAATCCGGTATTAATCATATGGACTTTCGCCATTTATATATCAAAGTAAATAATATTACAAAACGGCAAAAGGCAATTTCATTATCACATAGTTAATTTTGTACAATAATACAATATCATTTACAAACAGTGACGCTATGGGACATAATGTCTAACAATCTCCCACTTGGCCTATAACCAGTCACTCAAGCATCTAATACCCGAACTATGTATGTGTCGTTCAAAAACTTGCTGAAGAACAGCCTTCGTCAGCGGATCTGCAATGTTGTCATCTGATGTGACCTTCTCGACCTTTACATCGCCACGATGTATAATCTCCCGAATCAGATGGTAACGTCGAAGAACATGCTTGGACCGTTGATGAGACCTTGGTTCCTTAGCCTGTGCTATAGCCCCGTTATTGTCACAATACAATGGAACGGGCTCAGCTGCTAACGGAACTACTCCTAATCCGATTAGGAACTTTCGGATCCAAACTGCCTCCTTTGCTGCTTCAGATGCAGCGATGTACTCCGCTTCTGTTGTTGAATCGGCAACAGTATCTTGCTTGGAAGATTTCCAGCTCACTGCTCCGTTATTCAAACAAAAAATGTACCCGGATTGCGACTTGTAGTCATCCTTGTCGGTTTGGAAACTTGCATCGGTATACCCAGATACCGCAAGTTCTCCACCTCCATAAATTAAGAAAGCATCCTTAGTTCGTTTAAGATACTTAAGGATATTCTTAACTGCTATCCAGTGACCTTCACCTGGATCGGCCTGATAGCGACTGCACATGCTCAAAGCATATGAGACATCAGGTCGTGTACATATCATGGCATACATGATCGATCCGACTGCCGAGGCGAACGGTATCCGACTCATGTTGTCTCTCTCTTCCTGAGTCTTAGGACACATGTCCTTAGACAGAGAGGTACCACGTACCATTGGAACCAATCCCCTCTTGGATTGTTCCATGTTGAATCGCTTCAACACTTTATCAATGTATGTACTCTGGGAGAGTCCAAGCAGCTTTCTAGATCTATCCCGGTAGATCTTTATTCCAAGAATAAAGGCTGCTTCTCCCAGATCTTTCATGGAGAATTTTAATGAAAGCCAAGCTTTCACCGACGTTAGCATGGGAATGTCATTGCCTATAAGCAATACGTCGTCGACATAAAGGACAATAAAAGTAAGTGCTCTCCCACTAACCTTCTTGTATACACAAGGGTCATCTGCGTTTTGCACGAAATCATATTCTTTTATGATCTCATCAAAACGCTGATTCCATGACCGTGATGCTTGCTTCAATCCATAAATGGATCGATTTAACTTACAAACCTTGTTTGCAAGTCTAGGTACGATAAAACCGTCAGGCTGTTGCATATAAACATCCTCCAAAAGGTTTCCATTAAGGAAAGCGGTTTTAACGTCCATCTGCCATATCTCGTAATCGAAATATGCAGCAGCTATTGCAAGCATTATCCGAATGGATTTAATCATGGCAACGGGTGAGAAGGTTTCGTCATAATCAATACCATATTGTTGACGATACCCCTTCGCTACAAGCCTAGCTTTGTACGTTTGTACGTTGCCATCCATGTCGGTCTTCTTCTTGAAGATCCATCTGCATCCAATAGGCTTTACGCCTTCTGGTGCATCAACCAGTGTCCAAACTTGGTTGGCGTACATGGAATCCATCTCGGACTTCATGGCTTCTTGCCATAAAGCGGAATCGATATTTTGTATCGCTTCCTCATACGTAGCCGGCTCATTATCCTCAATAAGATTAATATCTACATGAGGTGAGATCAGGAACCCATACCTCTCAGGTACTGTTCTGACTCTCTTCGACCTACGCGGTCCTTGTGTATGTGAAGTTTATGGTACAGACTCATCCCGGATGGTCTGTTCTTGTTCCGTCGTTGATTCATTGCCAGGAACAGTATCACTACGATCTTCATCGAGTTCTACTTTCCTCCCACTTACCACTGCATTTATAAAATCCTTCTCAAGGAAAAATGCTTGTAGAGCAACAAATACTTTGTTCTCTTGTGGGTGATAGAAGTAATATCCTTTGGTTTCCCTAGGATATCCTACGAAAAGGCATTTATCAGATTTGGGTTCAAGTTTGGTACCTTCCAAACGTTTAACATATGCCCAGCATCCCCAAATCTTCAGGAAAGAGAAACCTGGTTTCCTTCCTGTCCATATCTCATATGGAGTCTGTTCAACAGACTTCGACGGTACCTTATTCAAAATAAGTATAGCACTGTTTAATGCGTATCCCCAGAAGGATATTGACCTTACCATGTCCAACAAGGTGCGGTTTCTCCGTTCGGACACACCGTTTAATTGCGGTGTTCCAGGAGGAGTCCACTGTGAAAGAATACCATATTCTTTCAAGTAATCTTGAAACTCATAACTTAAGTATTCGCCACCACGGTCTGACTGTAATGTCTTAATACTCTTCCCTGTTTGTTTCTCCACTTCGTGTCGAAACTCTTTGAATTTCTCAAAAGTTTCCGACTTGTGTCTCATAAGATACACATAACCGTAACGAGATGCATCATCTGTGAAGGTTACGAAGTAGTGAAATCCACCTCTAGCCTGGCTAGACATGGGCCCGCATACGTCAGTATGAACGAGAGCCAACAGTTCTGTGGCACGTTCACCTTTACCGCTAAAAGGTGATTTAGGCATTTTGCCTAAAAGACAAGATTCGCAGACGTCATATGAATTGGGATCAAATTCGTCCAAGTACCCACTCTTCGAAAGTGTGGATATGCGAGTCTTGTTGATGTGTCCTAGACGACAATGCCACATATAAGCTTCATCTTTTAGATTACTCCTTTTGAGCCTTTTGTTTGTCATTTTAGGAGATTCATTTATATTCAAAATATAAAGACCGTTATTTGCAACAGCTGTGCAAATTTCTGCATCATTTTTATATAAATAACACCCCGTGTTTCTAAATACAAAAGTGTAACCCTGCTGGGTTAACAAGGATGCAGATATAATATTCCTAGTTAAACTAGGTACAAAATAACAGTTCAAAAGTTTAAGTACATGCCCTGAGGGCAGTTCTAAAACAAAAGTCCCTAATATTCTTACATGCAGATATAATATTCCTAGTAAAACACGTACGTACCTCGTACTACGTTTTTACCGATTCACAAGACAAGGTTGGCTTCTAGCAAAGCGCCATGCCTACCCAATTCTCCAGAAATATTCTTATAGGAATATAAGATCTATATCAAGCGTAGTATACCGTAGTATTGCGTATATCGAACCAGTATCGGATGATCACATGTTAGGCCTGGGGCTGGAAATGTGTCTGCCCCGTACGAAACATATATCGGACATCAAGCAACTAGTCTCTTTAAATCGGACAATCCTGACCTGGTCATATTGTCCCGATGGTTGCAACCTTTTATAGAGTACTAGTTCTGTATCCTGCGTGATCATCACCTCCATATGTCTGAAGTGATACTTCCATCTCGACATCACATCCAGTACACTACGATTCTCGATAAACCCAGAAGAGGTGTACACAGAACCGGTTAAGGTCCCCAACCACCAAAACCAAAGTTTACCGATTGTCGCAAGTACTAGCGATGTAAGTCTCAGGTTAAGACCATATACACCTACCCTGATGCGGCCTCCCATAGACACGCAGACATACTACCAATGGGATTCCGCGGGGTCTATCCAGAGCGAAGCTGTTTTCCGTACCATCGGTAAAACACAACCTCCTATCGCACTTGCATAAGTATCCAATACTTAAATATATGAGAACTATGCCGTTGTGCCCTCACAACGTGAACAAGCGCAATACTAGTCTATTCCGCATTATCGATGTCCGATCTCGATAATACTCCGACTAGGGATATTTAATGATTAAACCTTTATGGATTGATACTGTCTCATATCATCTCAATCCGGTATTAATCATATGGACTTTCGCCATTTATATATTAAAGTAAATAATATTACAAAACGGCAAAAGGCAATTTCATTATCACATAGTTAATTTTGTACAATAATACAATATCATTTACAAACAGTGACGCTATGGGACATAATGTCTAACAACCATATCATTTCATACTTTCATATAGAACACATAGCTTGGCCTCAAGGCCTGACATAATAAACACATATAAATACACATGGGCCCAGACTCAGACAACATAAGGACCGTGGTATTAACGACTGTTGTGTGGCTCTCATCTCCTCCAAAGCTCATCCTCGAAAGTAGGAACCTGAAACCAGCAACACAAACACTAGAAAGTGGGGAAGGTCAGATCTTTTAGAAGACCTAGTGAGTGAACACAGAAAAGAACGTCAAACGATATCATATACATATACATATTCATATATAATAAATTACATCAAACTTGATCAGATGAACTTGACAGAACTGAGGATCATAAACTGGAGTCATACACATATACAAATCGTAATAGAAGTTGTAATCCATACACCGATACATACTGAAACATATACGGATAGCCTAAAACAAGACTAAAACCTATAACAGAAATCAATAAACTACATATGACAGAGTACAAAAACTGAAACATGATAGGAGATCTGAAAACATGACGTGATATTACTAAAAACTAAAATAACGTTAGCAGAAAACAAAACTTATCATTTGTCAAAAGAATCGAAATCCAAAATCTTATAAATTTCTTTCAGAAAATCATAATAAAAACAAAGTTGACGTCCATTGTTGATCGTCCACATAGATCGAACAATGTCTGTAACATGACCATATCAACAAAGGGTAACAGGCTGCCATTTTCCGATGGTCAGAAACCCCAGATCAGTTAGGTGTCACAGAGGGTCAAAAACCATAAAACTATCATCAGACACCGTTCCAGAAATAAATTTTTAGGCGTCTCGATGGAAACATAATTTACAATTTTAAAACTCAAAAATAGATTTTATGCGCCAAGACGAAAACACATCATTTTCACATAGCCAAAAATGAGTTATCCGAAATCTTTTTTGTCAAATCTCTTTTAAAAATATAATCTAAAAACATGGATAAAATTTAAAAAATAATATCATAAAACCTATAAATCAGAACTGACATGTAACAGAGACTGGAAACTGAAAACTAACGTCAAAACTTATACGAACGTCAACTGAAAGTACACATAAATAAATGACTTCTTATAAACTGCATAGAAAACGTAAATCAGGAACACATGACATATATTCATAAGTAAGAAAAAACATAAAAATGTATATTGAAACATATACAGATAACTTAAACTGTTAACATGTAACACCCCGCTAGAGGCAGGATGCTACCTGCAGGAGATATGATTAACCCATCTCCATAAGCCTCTAAATTTATAGAAAAACGGACATGATGTATCCTAAAATGGGACAACATGGATCACAATCTAGCATCAAAACGAAACCTGAAAAGAACATCCAACATATAAAAAGACCTCAGGTCCACACAAAACACAACAAAATCAACACTTAAGGGCTCTGTGCCCATAACATCATAAACAATCAAAATTTTTACTTAATAAATATATAACAGCGGGCTTAGCACGACGAATAACATAATAATCATATATCCTAAACCTCTAAGACTTCTCCCAAGATATTTACAAGGGTGACTGCAACTTAGGAGATCAGCATCTCAAGCATGGCTCCAAAAACTGAAGTGATTGACTCATCTTGTAGCCACCATGCAAAACTTGTAAACTGATTTGGTGTGAGTTATAAAACTCAGTAAGTAACCATGCTAGTACTACAAACAAAACATACAAGTCAAGCATAACAATATTTTATCAAAATTACTAAATTATTACAAGTTCAGATTAATCAACTTTTTATTATCCTTATATTTTACCATGTCAAATTCTCATATCTACATATTCACATATATGCCAATCTATTAGTCAAATATTCAAATCACACAAGGCATCAATACGAATATCCCAAAAAATTCTTTTTCTATCGAAACTATTTCAATCATAAGAAATATGAAGTCAAATACTTAAACTTTATTGCGAATGCGCATCTTTGAAATATCCTCAAATCGATAAGTCAAACAACCTTCCTACATTTCAAAAAAAACTTTCTTCCATTTCGATAACCTTACGTTAGCTTAACATTCGTGACTTATACACTTTCACGCATATCAGTTCAGAAATCATAGCCCACTTCTCTTACATTCATGCAAATCCAATTTCAGACTTCTACAACACATTATCTGAAATTCTACAAACACATTTAGTCTCTTACACAATGTACGCACATACAATAACAAACTTAGCAAACACACTTATAACTGTTTATACTCACACCAGTTTTCAAGTCATTCATTCATTCCCCAATAGCATACATATTCCATACATATCACTGATTCTATCACACACAGAAACACTCAAACACATATACAGTCATCTTGCAACTAATAATGAAGCATACATAACAACCAATACATCACAAAACACATAACTAAACAAAACATACATAGGGTTGGCTTACACATACGATGCTCATAAGAGACTCATTACCTATTTTAGAATAGGTATGAGATGAATTTCATCCGAACAGATCCCTACCCAGCTCGACTACTACACCACAAGATTATCAACCAATCAAACATACACACATGCACACATATCACGTGACACAAACTCATCACATGATTTCACATACACAAGCATATACATGAAAAACATTACTTTATTATCTGAATAGCAGTACACATGCGTATAAACATCAAAACCCTTTTTGGTATATGCTTTCCAAAAGCAATTTGGAGAGAAAAGAGCATTAATTGCTCTCAACCACCTCCATCACCAAAAAGTGACATGACACACATCACAAAAATTGGATGTGACATGTGAGTGACTTGCGATGTGATTTGTGGCCGCACTTGATTCAAAATCGAAGTGGCCTCGCAAACACATTTCGGGCTCGGGTTCGTTAATTCCGAATTAACGAATTTTCCGTTGCGACGTAATTAAATCAAATTTAATTAAATAATTATGGCTAGCAAAATTACTATTCACGTAGCTAACGAATTAATTGTAAATTAACTCGTTCGCCCGAATTAAAATCTAATTTTAATTCTGCGTCGAAATCTAATTTCGTTTAATATATCGAATATATTATTTTATCGATTAATTCCAAATTAATCGTTCTCTCTCTTTAAATAGTATTTTATCCCAGATAAAATATCTCTGTAATTAATCCTAGATTAATTTTCTCTCTCTATTAATTAATCCAAGATTAATAATGTACGAGTCATACGTCATCGGTGAATCTTCGGGAAGCGACCCATGAGATCTCTGGATATGTTGGCAGTAGATCCGGTTGTCGACTATCCGAACACGTACGTACCTAGTACTACATTTTTACCGATTTACAAGACATGGTTGGCTTCTAGCAAAGCACTGTGCCTACCCAATTCTCCAGAAATATTCTTAAAGGAATATGTAATCTGTATCAGGCGTAGTATACGTAGTATTGCGTATTGCGATCCAGTATCGGATGTCACGTGCTAGGCCTGGGGCTGGAAATGTGTCTGCCCCGTACAAAGCACATATCAGATCTCTGGTAACTAGTCTATATAATCGGATAAACATGACCTAGTCATATTATCCCGATAGATGCAGCATACAAGAGCACCAGTTCCGTATCCTACGTGACCATCATCTCCATATGACTGAAGTGATACTTCCATCTTGACATCACACCCAATACACTACGATTCTCAATATACCCAGAAGAGGCGTACACATAACCTGTTAAAGCCCTAGATGACCAAAACCAAAGTATATTGATTGTCGCAAGTATTAGCGATGCAAGTCTCAGGTTAAGACCAAATACACCTACCCTGATTCGGACTTCCATAGACACATAGTCAAACTACCAATGGAATTCCAATGGGTCTATCCAGAGCGAAGCTGTTTCCGTACCATCGGTAAACACAACCTCCTATTACACTTGCATAAGTATCCAATACTTAAATATATGATAACTATACTGTTATGCTCCCACAACGTGCACAAGTACAATACTAGTTTATTCCGCATTATCGATATCAAATCTCGATAATACTACGACTAGGGATGTTTTAATGATTAAACCTTAGTGGATTAATACTGTCTCATATCTTATTAATCCAGAACTAATCATATGGACTCTTATCATTTATATATCCCGGTAATCCAATTACAAATGATAAAAGAGTAATTTCCTTTGTCACATAGTTAATTTGTACAACAACACCATGTTCTGTACAAATAGTGATGCTACGGGTAATAATTGTCCAGCAATCTCCCACTTGGCCTATAGTCAATCACTCAAGTGTCCTACACTTGAACTATGTACGGTTCGCTCATACTTCTGCTGAGAAAAAATGCTTTCATCAGCGGATTTGCAATGTTATCATCTGATGCGATTTATTCGATCATCACATCGCCACGGTGTATGATCTGAACGAATCAGATGAATAGTTGAAGTATATACTTGGATCGTTGATGAGACCATTAATTCTTTAGCCTGTGCTGTAGCCTAGCTCAGCTGCTAACAGAACTATACCTAATCTAATTAGGATTATTACAGATCCAAAATTGCTTCTTTTGCTACCTCAGCTGCAGTAATATTCCGGTTTTTGTTGTTTATTCGGCAACAATATCTTGCTTGGAAGATTTCCAACACACTGTTCCGTTATTCAGACTATATAGTACCCTTATTACGACTTACAGTCGTCTTTGTCGGTTTGGAAACTTGCAGTAGTGAACCCAGTCACTTCAAGTTCTCCTTCTCCATAGTATAAGAAAGAATCCTTAGTTCATCTAAGATACTTAAAGAAGTTCTTAACATCAATCCAGTGACTATCACTTGGATTGGCCTGATTGTGACTCCATATGCTCAAAGCATATGAGACATCAGGTCGCGTACATTTATTTCAATGCATGAGTTCTCGGAGAGTGCTAACAACTTTTAGATCTATCCCGATAGATCCTTATTCCTAGAATAAAGGTTGTCTCTCCCAAGTATTCTATGGAGAATTATTATGAAAGCCAAGCTTTCACCGATTGTATTATGGGAATGTCATTTCTAAGAAATGATATATCATCATTTTATAGGACGATCAATTTTAGTGCGCTCCCACTAACCTCCTTATATACACAAGAATCATTTTCGTTTTGAATTAAATCATATACTATTATGATTACATCAAAACGATAGTTCCAAGAACGCAATGCTTGCTTCAATCCATAAATGGATCGATTTAACTTGCAAACCTTGTTTGTCTATTTTGGTACGACAAAACCGTCAGGATGTTGTAAACATCCTCCAAAAGGTTTCCGATTAAGGAAAGCGATTTTGACGTTCAGCTGCCATATTTCATAAATGAAACATGCAGCATCAGCAAGCATTATCCAAATGGATTTAACCATGGCAATTAGAAAAAGGTTTCGTCGTAATCGACAAAATGTTGATAACGATACCTTTTCGCTACAAGCCTAGCTTTGTACGTTGGTATGCTGCCATCCATGTTTGTCTTCCTTGAAGACTTATATTGTACCAATAGGCACAATGTCTTCCGGTACATCAACTAGTGACCAAACTTAGTTGGTATTCATGGAATCCATTTCGGACATCATGGCACTTTTCCATAATAAGGAGTCGATACCTTGTATCACTTCCTCATACGTAGCCAGTTCAGATTCCTCAATAAGATTAACATCTTTATAAGGTGAGATCAGAAACCCATACCTCCCAGGTTGTTTTCTGACTCTCTCCGACTTGCGCGGTTCTTGTGTATTCGAAGATTATTGGTACAATTTCATCCCTGATGAACTGTTTGTGTTCCATTAGGACTCGGTGCCTGGAACAGTATTACTCTGATTTTCATCAAGTTTTAATTTCCTCCCTCTTACAATTGCATATAGGTATTCCTCCTAGGAAAACTGCATGGAGAGCAACAATTACATTGTTCTCTTGTGAGTTGTATAAGTACTATACTTTGGTTACCCTAGGATAACCTACAAATTAGGCATTTATCTGATTTGGGTTCTAGTTTGGTATCATCCAAACATATGCCTAGCATACCCAAATCTTCAGGAATGAGAAAACCCGGTTTCTTTCCTGTTCATATCTAATATGAAGTCTGTCAAACAGATTTTTATGGAACCTTATTCAAAATAATTCTTGCACTATTTAATGCGTATCTCTAGAAGGAAAATGGTAGCTCAGAGCGACTCATAATTAACCTTATTATATCTAACAAAATTTGGTTTCTCCGTTTGGACACACCGCTTAATTGAGGTGTTCCGGGAGGAGTCCACTGTGAAAGAATACTATACTCTTTCAAGTAATTGAGAAACTTATTGCTTAAGTATTTTCCATCACAGTCCAATCGTGATGTATTAATACTCTTGCCGATCTTTCTGTCTACTTCGTGTCGAAACTCTTTGAATTTATCAAAAGTTTCTGATTTATGTTTCATAAGAAACACATAACCATAACGCGATGCCACATCCGTAAAGGTTACGAAGTATTCATATCCACCTCTAGCCTTGCTAGACATGGGCCCACTTACGTCACTATGAACGAGGGCTAACAGATCGATGACACTTGTACTTTTACCAAGAAAAAGGTGTTTTAGGCACTTTACCTAATAAACTAGATTCGTAGACATCATTTGAATAGAATCAAATCTGTCCTAGTACCCACTCTTCGAAAGTGTGGATATACGAGTCTTGTTAATGTGTCCCAAACAACAATGCCACTTATAAGTCTCATCTGATTTATTCAGTTTGAGCTATTTGTTTATCATATCATATGTTTGAGATTCATTTATATTCAAAATATAAATATTGTTATTCACATCTAATGTTCTTATCTCAATATCATCTTTATAAAGTAAAACACTTTAGTGTTCTAGAATATAAAGGTATACCCACAACGAGTTATACTCTGATATAGAGATAATGTTTCTAGTCAAACTAGGTACATTATAACAGTTTTCTAATTTAAGTACATACCCAAATGGTAGTTCTTAAATTTAAGTTTCTACGGTTAATACAATGACTCTCATCCCGTTTCTGACTCGTAGATAAATCTCAACTGAAGTTAGTCTCCTGCTAATCAGCAGATTCCGCACATCAGTACATATATATATACAACACTTAGTATCAAAAATCCAATTTTGAAACCAGTAGTGAACATGTTTATGACAAACATATTTGAAGCTGGAGACTTACCCCTCTTCACTTCTTTCATGTCTGCCTTGTCCATACGGCAGTCACGCATCCAGTGACCCTGTTTGCTACAGTTTAGGCAGACATCTTGGGATATGTCATTTGTCTTCCCAGAAGACTGTAATGATTTTGCCTTTGCCCCTTTTAGAAGCTCTGGCTCAACCTAGAGCATAGCCATCAACTCTCCAAGAGTTTACTCTTAGTTCATAATGAACCTGCCCTAGCTTTCGGGTAAAGACTATAAAATCAAATCTTTGGTAGTCTCGGCCACGTAGGTAATGCCTAGCTAACCTAGCTTATCGATGTCAGCAATCATCTGCGACACCTAGTGCTCAACAGATGTACCCTCTGACATACACGAGCTAAAGAGCTTCTTATGCAATTTGTACTTCTAAGATTTAAGAATAAATCTATGAAGATCTTTAATTTTATCATCATGGTACAAGGATCTAATCCTTAATTCTGACGACGGAATTAAAGTGTCATTGCATCAATTATAAAGGATTGAGCACTAAATTTATCATTACATGAATCTTCCAAAGATCATGTTTACTGTTTGCTCAACTCCGGGCTTAGGCCCGAGATGTAATTCTATCAAATAGAATAACTTCTCAGTTCCCAAGACTATCTTGAGGTTTTATTCCCAATCTGAAAATTAAAGCCGTTTAATGACATTTTCTCCCAGGATTATGTTTTAAACACTAATCTTTCAGTTATCTTGATTGCTATAGTCCAACTATCCAATCAACGATTTCGGGTACTATTGAAAATAATGATTACT
The DNA here is from genome assembly GCA_019454045.1 of Zanthoxylum bungeanum. Taxonomy (NCBI): domain Eukaryota; kingdom Viridiplantae; phylum Streptophyta; class Magnoliopsida; order Sapindales; family Rutaceae; genus Zanthoxylum; species Zanthoxylum bungeanum. The sequence goes on from SKCR01042113.1 coordinate 187,229, forward strand.
ATAGTCTAACTATATAATCAACTATAATTGGATTGGTTATATTCAAATATATTGATTACTATAATCTAATTATATAATCAACTATAAATGAAATAGTTTAAATATATTCCAACCGTTTAATTAAAACAACGATTAAATATTAGTCCAACTAATATGTTTATTAATTAATGACTAAAAATGAAATGAGCGCGTATTGCCAAGTATCTAAACGAAATTGTAAATTTAATACTTGCCTCCAACTATTTTTCGGCGAGCCTCTAACCCTCTGTTGAGTACTCGGGAAACCTTGTTTCCTAGTGGGCTAGGATCCCGTTAAATAACAGACAACCTTGAATTTGGCCAACAAGATGTATGATATTTAACTAGGTAGATCTCTAAGATCAATTGGATCTCATCCAATTCCTATATCCAGTAGGTGGACATCCAAGTCCGAAACATATATCTTATATATGCCAATATATCCAATATATTGCCTAACCTTTTTCCTCTGAATCAATTAAGCCTTGGCTTTGGCACAACAAACTTAATGATTCCAGTTAAGCGGGACCCATTGACCTTGGAAAGCTTCGTAATCGATGTCGATGGACAAGAAGTTATCTTGACTTTGGCCAACAAATCACAACTTGGACAAGACATGAGATATGGAACAAAGCCTTCATGATTCAAACACACTCGCGATGGACAAAGGTCTTGACTTTGGCCAACAAACCAGTGCCAATCTTTGATCTTGAGAATGAATCATTCAATGGAAGGAAAAACGCTTAATATTTGTTGAGGGTTTTTCGCGTAATTGGCAACCAATTAATTATCTTTGATTAGGTCTCATCATACACCCTTAATCATGCATTCTAAAAGCATAATAAGGCGCGATAAATAAATTAATAATGATATGTGGATGAATATTTAAAACAACTTGTTCCTAGAACAAATCTCTCACTTTCCTCTCTCCCGCTAGCACAAATCTTACTTCTACCCAATTACATAACACTTCTAAAGAAACCTTATTTACATTGAGGGGAATAGGTGAGAAGAGAAATAAAAAGATTCAAGAGGTAATAGGCTGGACACGCAGGTCCAATTTAATAAATTCTAAATTTATTACAACAATTTCCAAAATTGCCCTCACCCATCTAATATTCATCCGATATACATTATTCATACATCACATCCATGTATTCACACAAAGCATGTTATCAATCAATCTAATCCAATTAATTAATCTGAAATTAATGACCATCCAATGTTCAAACAACGATTTGATTTACGCGAGCCAAACTCGTTTTAAGAATAAGTACTTAAAGTACGAATTCTTGAATTATATCAAACTACAATATTAAATCCAATTTAATTTTTATTCAATACTAATTCTTTATTTAATTCCAAATTAAATAATTACACTTTATTAATTAGCCTTTGCGACTTAGATTCTAAATCTAATCTTAATGGGTCTCAAAGCCTAATTAACATCCAATGTCATTTTAATTAAAGTCTAATGGGCTTTTAATTAATTTATAAGGCATGGACTTTGGCAACCAAAGCCTAATAAGGAATCACCATTTGCCAAAAATCAATTTAGGCCCATTAGACCCAATTAAAATTTTAAAGGCCCATTTAATCATATTTGGACTTTTATGGAAATGGTTTTAGGCCCAATTGGATCCAACCAATTAACCTAAACCAAACTTGGCCCAACCAAGCCCATTAAGCCCAAATACAACTTTATTAGCCCAATTCCAAATTTAGCCCAATTAATTTAATCACAATATTCCAACTATCACAATTAAATTAATTAAAGTGTATTAGCCATAATTAATTATTCAAATTAACATTTCCAAAATTCCAATTTACATAATTAATCATGCTTATCATCATCAACACATGTCTAACATTATTGAATCAAAAATCATCTCATTTCCATGCTTACTAGCTCACGGCATTTTAGGGTTTTATTAATCGATTTTGATTTCAACCCAATTAAATCATTAATCAATTTATCCCAAGTCTTTAAACTCATCCAATGATCAAAAGAACAAAAAATACCATGACATTAGGGCACTACACACATTCAGCCAAGCCAAATTCTTGGGGAAAAAATAATCCAATTCAATTTTCATCAAATTGATCATGCATAACTCCAAGTTATCATCATTCAAGCATACTCAATCAATCAATTTTATCAAATCATGCTCAAATCAATTTTACCCTAATTTTACCCTAATTCAATTTCATGCTTAATCAAGACTCTGATACCATTGTTGGGCTTTCTAGGTCATCCCAAGATCATATTAAGCTATGAAATGTGTGAATACAACAAAGTAAAGTTGCGGAAATACTCACTTTGATCGGCTTTGCGATGCGAAGAACAAAAAAAAAAAAAATTTCTCCTCATTGAAGCTCTCGGCCATGCCTCTTTTTTTTTGCTCATGTTTGATCTCCAAGCTCCAAGCTTTGTGTGTGGATTCCATACTCATGAATGGGTTTCCCTATCACCTATGTAAGACCCTTTTGAGTGCTAGCTCTTAAGATTTTGCAACAAAATCATGAATAAGTGAAGCCTAGCTTCATGCCCAAGTGAGAAAAAGGCACAATTGCCGTGAGTTTGGGAGAGGGAGGGAAGAGTTGTGTATTGTTTCTAAAACAATTACCAAGTTATTTTCCAAAGTCAAAACCCTATTTGGTATATGCTTTCCAAAAGCAATTTGGAGGGAAAAGAGCATTAATTGCTCTCAACCACCTCCATCACCAAAAAGTGACATGACATACTTCACAAAAAGTGGATGTGACATGTGAGTGAGTTGCGATGTGATTTGTGGCCGCACTTGATTCAAAATCGGAGTGGCCTCGCAAACACATTCCGGGCTCAGGTTCGTTAATTTCGAATTAACGAATTTTCTGTTACGACGTAATTAAATCAAATTTAATTAAATAATTATGTCTAGCAAAATTACTATTCACATCGCTAGCGAATTAATTCTAAATTAACTCGTTCGCCCGAATTAAAATCTAATTTTAATTCCGTGTCGAAATCTAATTTCGTTTAATATATCGAATATATTATTTTATCTATTAATTCCAAATTAATCGTTCTCTCTCTTTAAATAGTATTTTATCCCAGATAAAATATCTCTATAATTAATCCTAGATTAATTTTATCTCTCTATTAATTAATCCAGATTAATAATGTGCGAGTCATACGTCATCAGTGAATCTTCGGGAAGCGACCCATGAGATCCATGGATATATTGGCAGTAAATCCGGTCGTCGGACTATCCGCACACGTACGTACCTGGTACTACATTTTTACCGATTTACAAGACATGGTTGGCTTCTAGCAAAGCACCCTGCCTACCCAATTCTCCAGAAATATTCTTAAAGGAATATGTAATCTGTATCAGGCGTAGTATACGTAGTATTGCGTATTACGATCCAGTATCGGATGTCACGTGCTAGGCCTGGGGCTAGAAATATGTCTGCCCCGTACGAAGCACAAATCGGATCTCTGGTAACTAGTCTCTATAATCGGATAAACATGACCTAATCATATTATCCCGATAGCTGCAGCATACAAGAGCACCAGTTCCGTATCCTACGTGACCATCATCTCCATATGACTGAAGTGATACTTCCATCTTGACATCACACCCAATACACTACGATTCTCAATATACCCAGAAGAGGCGTACACATAACCTGTTAAAGCCCTAGATGACCAAAACCAAAGTATATTGATTGTCGCAAGTATTAGCGATGCAAGTCTCAGGTTAAGACCAAATACACCTACCCTGATTCGGACTTCCATAGACACATAGTCAAACTACCAATGGAATTCCGATGGGTCTATCCAGAGCGAAGCTGTTTCCGTACCATCGGTAAACACAACCTCCTATCACACTAGCATAAGTATCCAATACTTAAATATATGAGAACTATGCCGTTATGCTCCCACAATGTGCACAAGTGCAATACTAGTCTATTCTGCATTATCGATGTCCAATCTCGATAATACTACGACTAGAGATGTTTTAATGATTAAACTTTAGTGGATTAATATTGTCTCATATCTTATTAATCCGGAACTAATCATATGGACTTTTATCATTTATATATCTCGGTAATCCAATTAAAAATGATAAAAGAGTAATTTCCTTTGTCACATAGTTAATTTGTACAACAACACCATGTTCTGTACAAATAGTGATGTTATGGGTCATAATTGTCGAACAAAAGTATGACACTTTCTTTTTGTCGCTCAAATTATTCTCCCCAATAGTGCTTGACACGCTTGTTTTTAACCTTGAATGTTTTGTTGGAGTCAGGATCATGTATCTCAACGGCTCTATCTGATAAAACCTTAGTGATTAGGAATGGACCTGACCACCATGATTTTGACTTCCATGGGAAGAATTTCACCTTTGATTTGTTTAACAATTCCTTCTGCCCTGGTTCCAGTTATATGCGCACTAACTTCTCATCATGTCTCTTCTTGGCCTTTTCTTTGTACAATTTAGCATTCTTAAAAGGCTGTATGTGAAATTCTTCCAATTTGTTGAGCTAGTGGAACTATTTCTCTTCTGTTGCTCGTAGTGTAAGAATCTGCATCTTTAATGCACAAGACGCTTTATCTTTAAGCTCCACAAGCAGTTGACATGCTTTAAGTTTGTCAGTAGAACTTTTCCTTTCATCATAATTCTGGATGGTACTATGTATTACATCAAGTCTGAAACATTCCTCATTTTTTTCATCATCTGGGAAATTCATGGCCTTGAAAACATTGAATGTTACTTCTTGGTCTTGTACCCTCATGGTTAATTCTCCTTTTTTTTACATCAATAATGGTTCGACCTGAAGCCTAGAACGGTCTCCTGAGGATGATTGGCACGTCTGCGTCTTCCTCCTTATCAAGGACAATAAAATCTACTAGGAAAATGAATTTTTCAACCTTGACCAGCACATCCTCAACTACGCCTCTTGGAAATACGAACGTTTTATCAGCAAGTTGTAGAGAGACTGAAGTGGGCATTGTTTCTCCAATCTGCAGTTTCCTGAAAATAGAAAAAGGCATCAAGTTAACACTTGCACCTAAATCACATAAAGCCCTACCAAAGTTATGTTCTCATATGATGCAAGGAATGGTGAAACTGTCAGGATCTTTCAACTTTGGGGGAAGCTTCCTCTGAATGATGGCGCTGCATTCTTCTGCCAATGCTACTGTCTCGTAATCTCCCAATCTCCGTTTTCATGAAAGAATGTCTTTCATGAATTTTACATAGTTGGGCATTTGTTCCAAGGCTTCTGCAAATGGAATGTTGATGTGCAGCTTTTTGAACACCTCCAGGAAACGAGCAAACTACTTGTCCAGTTTGTTTTTCTGAAGACACTGAGGAAAATATGGAGGTGGAGTGATCTGTTCTTTTTCCTTTGCTTCTTTTCCTCCATCTGTTGCTTTGTTTCTTTTGGAACTCCCTCAGCAGTTGTTTTGGCTCCAACATCTTTGTTGATTTTAGTACCGCTTTTTAACATTATGGCATGACACTGCTCATTCCCTATGTTCCTTGGATTTGGTTCTATGTTGCTGGGAAGATTCCCTGGCGGTCTGTAACTCTGAGCATTGGCCAGTTGTCCAATTTGATTCTCCAATGCTTTGATGGAAGCAGATTGGCTTTGAAATATAGCATAATATGCTGCTTGTTGCTTTTTGAACATCTCTGCAATCCATTCTTTCATTTCTGGTTCTTTTTCAAACTTCTGGCTTTGCTATTGGAATCCTGGTGGTGGATAGTTCTTTTGCCCTGAATTGTTGCTCTATGAAAATTAAGGTGATTCCTCCACCCTGGGTTGTAGGTGTTGGAATATGGATTGTTCCCCTGTTTGTTGAAATTATTGACATAATTCATCGTTTCTTCAAGTTGGTTTGGCTCTGGTGCTCTTCCAAAAGGTGAACTTGTGACCCCAATGTTGCTTTGAGTGCTGAGAGTCTCCATGAATTTGCATATCTGATCCAGCTTGGCGTTGACTACTGTATTGGCTCCAACTTGATAAATTCATGCAATTCTTTGGATCATGCTCCTTTCTGTTGGCCACAAGGAATTGTTGTTGGCCATTTCTTCGATTAGGTCTCAGGCTTGATCTTATCCTTTTGCCATTAAAGCTCCTCCAGCAACAGCATCGATTGTGGTTCTCATCAGTCCAGAAAGTCTATTATAGAAAGTTTGGACTTGAAACCATTTTGGAATCTCATGGTGAGGACATTTCCGGAGTAAATCTTTGTAGCTTTCCCAAGCTTCGTAGAGAGTTTCTGAGTCTTGTTGTACAAATGATGTGATGTCATTCCTCACCTTTCCAGTTCTGGCTGGTGGAAAGTACTTTGCAAGAAATTTGGTGGCTAAAGTGTTCCAAGTTGTGATGGAACCTCCTGGTAGTGAATGTAGCCAAGTTTTAACTCTGTCTTTCAAGGAGTATGGAAAAACCCGCAGTCTCATTGCTTCTTCAGCTTCTCGGTTGTAATTGAAAGTGCCGCAAACTTCCAAAAAGTTACTGATGTGGGTATTAGGATCTTCAGTTGCTTTTCCCCCAAACTGCACTGATTGTTGAATCATCTGAATGCATGTTTTGATGTCACACGCATTTGCTGGTAAATGAGGAAGTACAATACAAGAAATGAAGTCGTCGACCACTGGAATGGTTCTGTCTCGAATGGGTATTGCTTGTGCAACTTCCAGAGGTTCAAGTTCCGTGTTGACTAAAGCTTCTTGGCCTTCTCGCATTTCCCTTCTCAATTGTCTGATGGTTCTTTCAATTTCCGGGTCAAACGGTCGGAGTTCAAAGCTTCTGGTTCGTCTCATGTAGTTTCTGAGAACCTGAAACACAAGAAAAAAAATAATAAGCAAAAAGAAATTAGATACAAGTAAAGGTATCTAACCTCAAAACTAATAGTGAAAGATAAATAAGTCCCCGGCAACGGCGCCAAAAACTTGACCGGCGTAATCACACGCGTATAACGCAAGTGAACGTATCGTTCAAGTAGTATAAAAAGTATCGATTCCACAAGGACTTAATACCTAATCTATTAATTTTATGAGGTCAAATGATTACTAATATCTAATAGGTTGATTGATTGATTGGGAATGGTGATGATTTTAAATTTAAAAATAAGAAAATAAAATTGCGCAAAAGTAAGTTGAGGAAAATTCAAATTTATAAAACTATCTAGGGTTGTGATTTCTTCCAATATCTAATTAAAAATGAAGTGGTTATTTTATGTTTGTGTAATATATCGGTTTACTAACCTGGAACACGAAATTATGCGAAAGCCACTGTCGATGGTCAGACGCAAATACCCAGTATAATCCAATTGAACCATATGTCTATGTCAACTAAATTACCTGGATTCATTAAGTTTAAGTTCCAATTATGGCTACCCTCGCCCGACAGATATATGTCTATCCTGTAAGGAAATCTATTAAAGAGTTATCTATCCTTAAGGAAGATCGTGGGCTACTAAGTCTAAGGCTGAAACCTAAAATTCCTTTGTCAAGTTTATTTTAGATTTACCAGATCAATCTCATTAATGGCCAATTAACAAGACGCATTAAGCTTAAGACTTAATAAGTAAACCTTTAAATTACCCAAACTATAAAATAACCCCTTATAAACCGGTGATATTAGAATTCATCACAACCCTAGATAACTAACTTAGTTACGACGCATAACTAGGGCTAGTACAAACTTAAAAGTAAAAGACATAAAATAAAATGTTGAAAAGTAAATGAAGAAAATTACAATAAAAGAAAATGCTAGGGCTAGAGGATCTACTTTTATCACTACTATTTTAGATATCTCCCTTAATATAATATATTAACTTGTGTGATATTACCAACCAGCCATATAGGCGGTAACCTAATTAAGTCAAATTAAGTCCATAAACCAGCCATATAGGCGGAAATTACCAACCGACCAACCAGGCGGTATCCATGCTTAGTCAAATTAAAACCAATTTATTATCAATTACCAACCGGCCAATATAGCGGTATCCTTGTTAAGAAAAATTTTAAATAGTGAATATATTATAATTAGGGAGATTAATCTAAATAGCAGTAATAAAATTCTTACCTTTCACCCTAGCAGTGGGAAGTTACCTCCTCATGTTGAATAGTAAAAAATGAAAAAGTAAAGAAAGTAAATTATTATTACAGAACGTAATTAAAATTAATTACAAAACTGAAATTAAAAGAAACTAGATATAAAACTCCCTATTTACATCAGAGAATTCAGAGAGGAAGGTATATCTGAAACTGAAACCTCGAGCAGAATTTATAGGCCTCGGTAGGGTATTCGCGTCGCGACGCGCCACGTGTCGTACTTTGGTTGGCTGCTTCAGATTCTTATCCAATGACGTGGCGATGTGGATAATTGACTCAATAATTATGCTGACGTGGCAGTGACGTGGCGATGACGTGGCAACACATGGCGAAAGTGATTGTCGGCACCGTAGGATTGCGACACGTGGCACGCTGTGATTGGCTGATGATGACGTGGTGCTGATGTGGTGAGTTGACTTGGTCTACTGCTGATGTGGATGATGACATGGCTGGCATGTGGAGCGACACGTGGCGATGGCGAATGTCGGCACCATAGGATGATGACACGTGGCACGGCGCACGTTAGTAGATCGGCTGTGATGTTGACATGTAGCACAGTGCAGGTTAGCAAGTCAAACTTTTCAGATTCTGACATGTGTCCCCCGGCGCACGTTAGCAGCTCATGGCGCATGTTAGGCGTCGCGACGCAGAAGGCTTGCGCGTTGCGACGCCCAAAATTACCAAATTGTCGTTTTGTCCGTTTTTCACTATTTTAGGCCAAAATCACCTCCATAATGTCCTGAAACTTTATTTATCTACAAAATAACACAAAACACATCAAAATATTCACAAAACTCAATATACTATACAAAATATTAAGTTAAATGAGTGGCGAATAGTGATGTAATTACCACTCATCAACAGGTGTTTAAATCGGATAAACATTGAACGACTCACCGATGATTCTTAATAGATAGTACACCAACGTCAATAAGAATCTTCTTGGGTTAAGTGAGCAAAGTGATCCTCCGACTTGAGATACCACTGTTGATGTATGAGGTATCCTCCACACTTTGATGGCAGTCACGTCACCGATCTATTTAGATCAGACCTCTGCCTGTTCGTTGGGTGTAGACTGATCCTTGGGATATCCTATGCATATCAAGATAGGATCCGTCAATTCTGTGTACAGAGCATAGGTACCCAATATGGAATTAGCAATCTTTTAAATCCATGGGCCCGTGGTGCACTGTAGAAATAAGTTTTAAAGTGTTATTAAGAGATTGCTAATTGAATCGTCGATGGGATTATACCTATAGAGATTTGACGTTTATATCTATATCTCTGGGATAATCCAGATACTTATGACGGAAGGATTATATGTATGCAGTATCCTAGACCTGTATGGTTCAGAGATTTTATCTATGTTCGTCATAATTTACGGGTGGGTAGATTATGGACATGAAATTAGATTTCGTGACTGATATGCCTCAACCTAGAGAGTCTCACTATTGAAATATACTCGTAGGGCACTAGGGTAGCTTTTATAAATAATACTGATTATTTATAAGTTTTTTAACGGTTAAACGATAATATATGCGTTTGGGATCTTTCGGCCATTTATTAAATGTCAAATTGTGATATTTGATATTTATAATTAATATATGTATTTTGATTATTTAATATAAATATAATACATATATTTAAGATATTTATATTTAATTATTTGATTATTCAAATGTTGACTAATTAAATTAATTAAACAATAAATATCTTTTTACTTTATTAAAGTAAGATAAATGGCTTATTTTAATTGGTTGGAATGGCCATTTTTAATTGGTATAAATGGCTTGATTTAATTAGTCCAAGTGTGGTATTTATTGGATAGATACAACATTTTTAATTAAATCATTTTCCAACATTAATTAATGAAATAAAAAATTGAAAATATTTGGCTTATATGTTAGGGTTGGTGCTCGGAGTGCCAATCCAGATTGTATTTATGTCCGATTTATGAATACGAATAATACCTTTTTTCCATAATATTACTTATTTAATGGTAGCACCTCTTGTCTTTTATATACATATTCGATCTAATTACGATTAGATATCTAATTATGATTAGATTGAAACTAAATCTGATTTAGTGATACGTATATATTAGACAAAGACCCTAGGATTTACAATGTAGTGCGCAGTTACAACGTAGTTTGTAATTGACATTGGGAAGCGTCACTATAAGTTGTATATCCTTAAATAAAGTTTATGGTCAAGATTTACTAACATAGGTCAGTTAGTAAAATCCGCTGAGACCAGTACATGTCGTATATAGTGACTTGGTCCGATTGTTTATCCCAATGAACCATGAGTCTCGGGAGACTCGTATAGACATGTAGGTGTTTATTTGATAAACACTGAACGATTCACTGAAGATTTACTAATAGATGGTACACAACCATCAATAGGAATCTTCTAGAGTTGAGCGAGCATAGTGGTCCTTTGACTTGAGATACCACAGTGGATAAATGAGTTATCCTCCACACTTTGATGGCAGTCACGTCACCGATCTATTTAGATCGAACCTCTGCTTGTTCGCTGGGTGTCGACTGATGCTCATGATATCCAGTGCGTATTAAGATAGAATCTGTCAGTCCTGTATACAGGGCATATGTATCCTACATGTGTTTGCGATCTAGTAAATCCATGGCAGTGGTATAACTTCGAAAGCAAGTTTCGAGTGTTATTTAGAGATCGTAAATTTGAATGTCAACTGTATTATACCATAAGTATTTGACGTTTGATGAGCGGAAAATATATCAATATTTACCGCCCCTTTAACTTAATATTTTGTTTAGTTTCTCGGGTTTGATGAACGTTTTTATGTGTTTTAGTTTATTTTGCAGATAAAATAATATTGGGACTTAATAAAATCATTTAGGACGAAATATGGGTCAAATAAGGGCAATTATTGGACTTGATATTTTAATTTTGGAGATTGGAAACTTGAAAGGGCGTTTTTGACGAAGTACAGTTTTGGAAATTCCAGTTTTGCGTATCTGTCGTATTTTAGGCATAACTCTTTACTGCGATATCGGATTGAGCTGATTCAAGTTCCAGATTAAAGAAGACTCGAAGATCTACAGCTTTGAAAGACAAAATAATTTCGAATTCTGAAGATTTCATGCCCGAAATTGATGAACCATCCAGAAGTGTGTTGTGTGTAATTATTAAAGTCACTTTCAATCATTTTCAAAGTAAAAAAATAAATTAATAAATAAATAATAAAAATTAGCAAATCATCACCAAACATGATAAGAGATTAGTGGAGCAATTAATAATGGATTTGGTGGAGCAATTAGTGGAGCAATTAGTGGAGAAATTAATAATTGATTTGGTGGATGATTTGATGGAGGCAAAATTTTGCCTATAAATACCAAGCCATTTCATTTGTAAAATTCATACTTTCTTCTAAGGAATTCCTTAAGAATAATAAGAAGATTGTATCTTGTTTGTTTATTTATAGCTTTCAGTAATTAATTTCCGCTTTCGCACTTTCTTTTCTTTACTTTTCAGTTTTTACTTTCCGCAATTTACTTTTACGCACAGTACTTTTCTTTCTTTAATTTTCAGTTTTTACTATTCAATAATTTACTTTTCAGCAATTTACTTTCAGCAATTTACTTTTTAGTAATTTACTTTTCAGCATTTACTTTCAGCATTTAATTTTTAGTATTTAATTCCAGCATTTACTTTTCAGCATTTACTTTTCAGTATTTAATTTTCAGTATTTTACTTTATGTCTTTTATTTTATTTAAGTTTTTTTTACTACCCGTAAATATGTGTCGTAAATAAGCTAGTTATCTGGGGTTGTGATGAAATCCAATATCACCGGTTTATAAGCGGTTAAATTATAGTTTGGGTAATTTAAAGGTTTACTTATTAAGTTTTAAGCTTAATGCGTCTTGTTAATTGGCCACTAATAAGATTGATGTGGTAAATCTAAAATAAACTTGACAAAGGAATTTTAGGTTTCAGCCTTAGACTTAATAGCCCACGATCTTCCTTGAGGATAGATAACCATTTAATAGATTTCCTTACAGGATAGACATATACCTGTCGGGCGGGGGTAGCCATAATTGGAACTTAAACTTAATGAATCCAGATAATTTGGTTGACATAGACATATGGTTCAATTGGGTTAAACTGGGTATTTGCGTCTGACCATCGACAGAGGCTTTTGCATAATTTAGTGTTCCAGGTTAGTAAACCGATTTATTACACAAACATAAAATAACCACTTCATCTTTAAAATGATATTGGAAGAAATCACAACCATAGATAGTTTTTAATATTGAATTTTCTTAAAACCTACTTTCGAACAATTTTATTTACATGTTTTTAAATTTAGAATCGTCACCATTTCAAATCAATCAAACAACCTGTTAGATACTAGTAATCATTTGACCTCATAAAATTAATAGATTAGATATTAAGTCCTCGTGGGATCGATATTTTTATACTACTTGAACGATACGTGCGCTTGCGTTATACGTGTGTGTTTACGCCGGTCAACGTTTTTTATCTATATCCCAGGTATAATATGGATAGTCTGTGACAGAGGAATTATACGTATGCAATGACCTCGACTTGCATAGTTTAGCGAGATTATCTGTGGTCATCATAATTCATGAGTGGGTGAATTATGGACACGAAATTGGATTTCGTGACGGATAAACCTAAACTTAGAGAGTCCCACTATATGAAGTGTACTCGTTGAGCACTTGGACAACACATTATGAATAATACAGATTATTCATAATACTTCACCAGATTAAATGAGTCAATTCGAATCGTTTAAGCGGTTAAATGAAAACACATGCATAAGGGCATTTTTGGTCAATCGTAATTGTTGTGTATTTGTATTTGATAAATAATTTGATTAGATACACATTAATTACTTGTCAAATGAGACTTTGAGACATACCATTAATATATGTATTTTTTATTTAATGTAAATAAAAATACATATATAATAATAATTATATTAATTAATTATTTAGATATTTAAATGTTAAATATTTGAATAATTAAATAATATCCATATTATATAAATGTTATGCAATATGTTTAATTATTATTGATACATGTCGCGTGTTTTAATTAAGCTTAATGTGTGCAAATTTGATTTGCTAACATAAAGCTTGATTTTAATTGAATGAAATTAAATTATAAAAATGACCAAAATGCCCCCCCAAAGTCGATCAAGCCTTATCTAAATTAGAAAATTTTGTTTTCTTTTTCATTCAAGCTTACCCATGGCCGAAATACATCTTACAAATACTCTCTCAAATTTGCTTGATGATTCAAGGAAGAAAATTGAAGAAAATCAAGAAAATACCTTAGGAAATCAATAGATTAAAGGTAATCTTCAATATCCCTAAGCTTAGAAAGCATGTTTTATGTTCCTGATCATCTAGAGACATTCTAGGGTTTCTATTTTTCTTTAGAATTTGAGGTTTTTTGATTTGGAGGATGGAATTGAAGGCATGGTGCATGTGTGAAGTAGATTTGAATGATATTATTGTCATATTGGTTCAATTTGATCATTTGATGATATGTTGCTATTCTAGAGTGTTATGAACACTCTTGTAATGCCTAGAATTTTTCTTGGGTGCTTCATTGGTGGTGGCTTGGATTAGTGTTGTGATTATTTGGATTAATGTTAAGAAAATTAGATTAAAGCATGAAAAATTGATATTTTTGCTTTCTAGATCAGATCTGGAAAAACTGTTTTTATGGTGATGAAAATTATGTCATATAAATGTATTGGATGTGTTTTAGGTGTTGGAAGAATTTCTGGAAATTGTTTCGGAGTTGAAATATGCGAAAATGGCGAAAAACGGCGTTACCGGCTGACTTTTGAGCCAACCTGGTGACGACTGCCCAAACAGTGAATTGGTCACTGTTCGGGCTGACTTGGGTAGCCCCATGTGGATTAGGTAGTCGGTTCAGTCAAAAATGAATTTTATGTCATTTTACGGAAAAATATTTTCGTAAAAATTTCACGATGTTTTTTTAACTATTTATGTCATTATTTGATATCGAATAAATATGTTTAGGTGAAATATGAATGAATTATTCATATTGGATATTGAATAATTTATTCGGTAATTTAAAAAGTTTTAAAATTACGATTTCTCCCGAACCGTGAGCTTTCGCTGCGCCCGCGCCAAAAACCCCCACAAAAATGGTATCAAAGCAGGTCTGATCCTTCATCCATTACATTTGTCATGCTTGATATATGATATATAATATAATTTTGATGTTTGCACATGCATGTAATTTAGATATTTCTTGACTTTTCGGTTCTACGCTAACGGGAAACGTAACAAAAATTTAATGGTTAAGTTAAGTTATATTTTCTAAAGTAGAATTGAATTGTTTAGAAATTGATCTACATTATATTCTGCATTTGATGCAGAGTAACGATTTTTTGAGGAATATCCCCGCTTAAATAAGACAGTAAAGTGACATGTATTGGATGCATGTTTCTTGGTCCGTCTTGTCAATACGGTTTATGGGTATCCTTTTATTGCTGCATCCGAGAAAGTGCCAAAGCAGTGAGGGTGTACTTGATAGAATTTTATCCATGTCGGATGTATATTTGATACTAGATAAATTTAAGTGAAAGTGGAAATCCTGAACGTGCCAAAGCTGTCAGGACTACATCGGTAACGTGAGTTTTTCATTGGCAAGTGAAGCCTTGATACGCCTCCTTGTGAATGTGCCAAAGCTGCCAGTCAAAATATATTCATGGGGTCCACCTCTCACTATGGAATTCGATTTATTTATTGAATTCCCATTTTCCATTGGGGATTACGGTATTACGTAAAGTAGTGGGAGACACTATTGGGTTAAAAATCCATAACTAAAGCAGTGTGTAATATTATGGAAATTTCCGCTTGTTTGTTTTCCTTTATTCTATATTGTTAATAGAATTATACTTCTAATCCACTGCATGCATATTATTTGAATATGTTTTCTGACTTCACTTATGGTTGTGTTTTTCTAGAATAGGTTCTAGAATGTAAGTAGACTAGGATATTGTTAGATTAATCTAAACCATCGGGAACTGTTGTTCCGATTTTCTTAAAAATCAAGATAGTTAGTGGCTTAGTTACTAAGTCACGATAAGTAATCTAAATAGATATCTATTTTAGGATATAATTATCTAGAGAGAATAGTTTCTTATGAGGTAAGAATTGACGTGAATTTGTTCATGTCTCGAGATTCTTGACTGGCATTAAGAAAACTCCATTAGGTATTTGTTTATCTTATAATGACGTTTCTTGGCTTCAGTGACTTTTGGAAGTCGCATGTTTGACACAGTTTGCTAATCAATTATTTGCAATTGTTGTGAATAATTGAAGGCAAATTATAAAGCTAAAGAAATGAGATGTGTATAGTTATGTATAGAGAATATTGATTCTCACAGTACGACAACTATAGGTATTGGATACCAGATCTCCCGTCCAGTTATTTAAAATAATGTTTAATGATTGTTTTGATATTTGATATCAGAACTTGTGACTATTGGATAGTTACCTGTTCTACATAAACAGTTGTTACATATTTTAATATGACTAGTAGTGTCATTGATAAGAAGATAAACATTAAGAAATTATTCAGTTGACTAAATAACTTAGAACAGTGCTTTATGAGAATTTATCACATAAGCATTATATGTTTATTCCTTATGGTCAAAGATGGCCTGATACGAGATCACACCATATATCATTGTCCATTTAATGAATATTATATTCAGGATATGATTAAATCTCATTTAACCAATGATCGTCATTGGACCACAGATTTATTAAACTAATACATATGATGTATGTTGTTTAATGAATTATAAATGGCCTTAGATAGTTTTCTTCACTTTGTAATTTAGTTAATGAATTGTCATAACTTAGTTACGTGTTTCTAAAAGACTATATATATTGAACGTCTTAAATGGTTCGAGAACTTTCATTATGTTTCTTATGAAACGCAGATAGAATATTTTGAATGGTTCAAAGATATTCTATTTGAAGTGTTGAAAACTATAATTTTAAAATTCATCATGAGTCTTTGAACTGTTCAAGGATGTTTGATATGATCAATCATATGAATTTATGGCATTTAGTTCTAAAGTTATTTAATGAATGTGATTCTTACTCAATATTATTCTTCTACGATTCCATCGTGATGGAATTGATTTGTGGGAGAAATTGAATCTTATATGATCTGATTCGTTTGATATTGAGTGTTACCGAATTAGTTTTCAATACTCTTGGGGATATGCTCCAGTAACACTAATTCATCTTTTTAATGAAGGTTCCATTAGTTTCTACAGTTATGTATATGATATGTATAATTAGAGAATTTTAATCTTAAAAGGTTTGAGATTTAAATCTTTCTTTTGTATAATAGTTATATAATTGAAAGTATTTGCGCCTTGGAGGTACAAGTAAAATTTTATCATTTATTATATTTAATAGAATATTGTATTCTATTTGATAGAGTATATTTTCTACGATCCCGAGTAATAAAATTATTTTATTACTTAGTGTGTAACATCGGATGTTGACCTTTGTAGAAAAGACTTGACTTAGTGAAGTCAAATGTGAGAATGATAACCTATAAATGGAACTACATAATTAATAAGATGAAAAGACCCTTAGACAACTTTCGTATAAGTTCAAGAGGATGTCAGAATCATTAGCGCAGTATTTGATACTTAATGATTCTGTTGTTTTCTTTTCGAAGAAAATTATCCTATAACTTATAGTGGGAGCGATATTTGATATCGATTTCGGAAATTTCCATTGAACCATAGATCTAAGATTGTTCATAGCTTACTACGATCAAGTTTTGAACTTGATTAAGCTTTCATTATGAATTGTTCATGAAATATGCAAACTGTTTTCGTAGTAAAAGCAAAATGGGCTTGTTAAAGGTTTGACCTTTATAATATGACAGTGAGAAAAGTTATACTCAGTAATCTATTGTAGATTCTGAGAAAACTTGTCTCTAGTCGCACTAATTGAACAATTAAAGGTCTGTTGGTTAATGTTGATATTAAACTATGTATTTTTGTTAAAGAATGTAAAGTGGCATTCCAGAATGGTTTCTTCGTATGAGAGATCCATTATGGTTTCTTTGTTTGAAGAATTCATTCTAGAATGGCCCTAGAGTTTGTATTTTGTTGAGATCACAGTTTGATATACTGGCTTATAGAGCCTATTGTAGACTCAGATAAGCTTTCTGGAAATCTGTGTTTTCTGATTTTGATAACAGTCAGATTGTCTGATTTTATCAAAGTTTAGAGACTACATATGTGATAGTAGGGTCAGTGGGAGCGTACAAATTTCTTTCTAGTGTTATATATCCTAAAGACATTATCATTATTAATATAATAATTAGATGTTTAGTAAGGTAAAAGGTTTACCTAAGTCTTCTTTTCTCCGTGAAAGCAGTGGGAGTAGTCTCTGTTATATTTGATATAAGGTTTTATATATGATATAAAATAAGAGACTTGTGAGATATTCTCATTAGTCGTGCATTAGATATGATTTAATAAAAGACACAGCAAGACTATCTGTATGACCGTTAGTATAACTGTTTGACAGTTATTGTGTCTCTTGTATATAATATTTATCTTTCTTAAATGATGATTCATTTGTCGAAAGAGAAATTGATTAGAATGTCTAATCAATCTTATGCATCATAGGATGATGTTATAATGAATACTATATTATGTGCGATTAAAGATATCAATTTAATCGTAATTGTTACGAATTATTTGTTTGGGATATGCCCTATACCCAACTTGTGGATGGGCTATATGTACATGTATTTGTAATATTTTCATTAATTAATAAAATGGAAATCTTTATTATATGTGTCTTACATAGATTATATAAATCATCAAACACTGTAATAAAGCCCTTGGAGTAATAAGATGATGGCTTCCACGCCTTATGAGAATCATTACTCTTAAACGTTCCTAGTCATAGTTTTGTGAATAATCTGGGCGTTCACAAAGCGGAGAGACTAGCATGATGATATGATCCGCCCTTAAATGGGGTAGCCGATCTCATAGGCTACTAGCGGAGATCCGTCCGCTTGGTGTATTACATGGATGCATGAGTTGCTCATGTCCATCGAACTGACCGCCGAAAGTTTTCACATGGAGTGTTTATCCTATGAGTCTGTGAGAACTTTCATGTATCGATTATATGACTAGTCCTTAGACTTGAGGTCTTTACAATCTTATGTGTGGATCAAATAACTTTGACATTCTCCTTCCCTAGTTCAAAAGATCCGGTCATAAGGGTATGATTGGGTCATTTGTTGAAACACATGAAGTTTGTAAAGATACAACAGAGAATTGCCACTCTCTCGGATAATATTTTCTTATAAGAGTAGTATTCCAGTTCGCGGGTTGATATGTGTGATCAGTACTTGAGACTGTGGCCGCAGCGGAAGAATCATGTGAGATTCTTGGGTTAGCACGATTCATGACACTGTCAACATCATACCTTTGACTATATGGGTAGACACTTTCCATACCCTAGGTCAAACGGTGGAGATACAGTGAGGCGAATGACCGTATCACATGTAAATCGCATACATAATGGGTATATATATATTTCCTTCTCATTTGGGGGCCTTGGCATGTTGCTAGATGTCAACCTTGGTCATTGAAATCGAACGACCATCTGATCGGAGGATAATTTATGTTCGATTAAATTATCACGATTCATTTCATGTCCAACTTGAGGGGAACCCAAAAGGTCACACACAACAAAGTCGAAATCAATGGTTAACAGTGCACAATACAAATTTAACAACATATATGATTGCTGTAGGAATTGTTCATAAATGGTTCAAAATGTTTAATTATTGAACATATCATTTATGATGTTCCATAGTAGTTTAGGGATTGGTGAATGACAATAGGGGCACTTTGGAATAAATAAATTTAAAAAGAAATGTGAATAGTAACATGAATAGTAATGTGAATAGTAACATGAATAGTAAATTTTTTTATTTGTTATTTGTTTTGAATTCCAATTCGGCCCAAACTCTTATTAGGGTTTTATAATCTCATTAAACCACTAAATTAAGATCCAATGGCTAAGATTAAATTAACATTTATCTCACATCGGATTCTTAAGTAATTTTGTTGTCTTTGGAGCACCTATATAAACCCAATGCATTCTTTACAAATTTTTGCACCAAACCTTTCATATCTTGGGTTTATATAAGTGAGCAACTCTAAAGTTTAAAAGTAAGCCACTGATTTTGAGGATCCTTAAGTCTAATTGACTAGAGGAACCTCGAGTTAAAAGTTTTGAGGCATTTTCCTAGGCTAATACCAAGGGCAAAATACCCGTGCACTCAAGGCGTAGTCTTGCCGTTGAGTTTTGGCTTTGGTGTGTGCATCTTTGGAGGCCACACACTTGGGTGGCTCTTTGGAAAGTGGAAGAGCTTGTTGAGTTCGAGAAAAGCTTGTAGATTGGAGGGAGGACTGGATGAGTCTTTGGTTCAAGTAAGTCTTTTTCTTTCTTTATTTTAATTAGAGTTCTTATGATAGTTAGCATGTTTAGGTTTATGTTCTTTGCATGTTTTATGAGTTCTTATGCTTACAATATATATTAACATGCATAGGCTTGTAGAATAATCAGAACAAATGGGTCTTGGGGAAATGGATAGTCGCATCATAATTTCGTAATTTTTGATTTTCCGCTGCGCACTCGCGGCCGCTTCCCAACAGTGGTATCATCGCGACATTTTTGTTTTGATTAGTTCTATCTCATTTGAACTCGAAATTGGGTGTGTAAAAGCTCGTTGGAAAGCTAACACGCTAAACTTAATTTTAGGCACAAGTTTTGCATGATTTGGTTAAAATTGGAATTGTGAATTTACATTTAAATTTCACACATCTGTAAAAAAAATGTGAATAGTAAATTTATTTGAATAAAATAAAATGCAATATCATAATTAAATATTAATCAAAGTATTTAATGCCTAAAATAATTCCAACATATTAAAACTCATATGCTTGATGATTCTATGTATGATTAGAATTGACATGATTATTTTAGGATGCAAACATCTAGAGACTTTCTAAGGAAATAGAGAGTGTATTGCTTATCCCTTAGCTAAGTAATTATTCCGTGATCAACTTATAGATTTATTACCTTTAAGGCTAATAAATATAAATCATTTGTTTATAATAAAAGACATTATAAAAGATACAAGTGGGGTGGGACCAATGTGTTAATAAAACTTTCCAAACTAAAGTTAATTTAACCAAAGGTATTACTAGAGTTAGATAATGATTTGGTGTCTTCCTTCACTCACTACCTTTTTATAGCCAAAAGGAAAAGCTGTGAAGACATCTAGATAATCATTTACTCAAAATTTACCTTAAAGTATATTTAAAGTGTTGGACTAATTTGGAGGATCTATTGTTTATTCCTGTCACCAAGGCAAAAAGAGCCTAAGAGGTAAGGGTATTTAAGAGAGTTCGCTCCACCCTCCCTCTGGGGAATTTTCAATGGAGGAATCCATTTGACGGTTATTCACTTAAACTTGCTAAAATCATCAATAATAATTTAAGTCTAAAATTTTCCTCCCATTGTAAAGTATAGACCCAAAGGGCTTAAACCGTATTGGCAAGACTAGGCTTTACCAGACTGACCAATACCAATTTGTCCATAAATCAAACTATTGACAATGGTTTGAATTTTCTGAGTCATAAGACGCAGCGACCCTTAGGCGTGGTCTTATAACTTAGTGGCAAAGATTGGGTTTCCACAAGGACTAGCATAAGCTATGACATGTTTGATTGCCCAACCCAATGATCAAGGAATTGTGATTTATATTATAAATTGGTTGGGAACCTACCTAATTATCGTATTTTATAACGGCCGGCCCTAGTCGGAGTTATGAAATGATGATAATTGGATCCTTGCCCATAAGAAATCCATCATATTGGGGTTGATATGATTTGCTTAAAATTTTAAAATAATTGAGTAGGAGCAACTTCATAATATTAAAAGCCCATGTTATTATGAAACATTAATGAAAACATATTCCTAATTTTAACATTCTCTCTTAACAGGTGGGTTAAAATATTTCACAAACATTCAAATGGCAAATAGAGTATCACTTCATTCCATCCTTTTTGAGCATAAGCTCAAAGGGGACAACTACAATGACTGGTTTAGAAACCTTAAAATTATCTTACGACAAGAAAAGATTTTATCTGTTCTTGAATGACCATTTCCCCTGAACCCGCAGAAGATGCTGACCAAAATACATTTGATGCTTGGAAGAAACACGTCGATGATGATGAGCAAGCAGTTTATATAATGTTTGGCTCTATGTCGGACGAACTTCAGAAAGCTCACGAAGATATGGATGCTAAAACCATCATCTTTCACTTGAAGGAGTTGTATGCAACTTCCGTTCATACCGTGAGATTCCAAGTGTCATGTGCCTTATTCCAAACATGGTATAAGGAAGGATCTGTTAGTGGACATATGCTTAAGATGATTGGTCACATTGAAAAATTGCCCAACCTCGGGTTTATCATGGATAATAAGATAGGTCACGATCTAATTCTTCAGTCCTTACCAAAAGGCTTCTCTAACTTTATTATACAGTTTCATCTGTCTGATAAAGAAGCTACTTTAGCAGAATTGGACAATTTGATAAAGCAAGCAGAGAAGGACTTGAAACCGGAGCTTAAAACCTCCGTCAGGCTTACGAGTACGGACCTGAAGCCACGAGGCCCAAAGAAAAATAAGGGTAAGGCCAAGGCTCCAGATCACCTAAAGCCCAATGGTAAGGTGGAGAAGAAAAATGGAAATGGAGAATGTTTCTTTTGTGGAAAGAATGGTCATTGGAAGAAAGACTGCAGATCCTTGAAAGCCAAGGAAGCTAGGGAAGCCCAAGAGGCCAAGAAGCCCAATGCTTCAGGTATGTTGTATATGATTGAACTATATTCTCAAAAATCTAAACCTTCTACTTTGGTGCTTGACACCGGTTATGGGACTCACTTGTGTAACAATGTGCAGGGCCTGAAAAACAGTAGGAGACTTCATCATGGGGAGGTTGACTTACGCATGGGTAATGGAGTAAAACTGGCTGCATTGTGCGTGAGGACTTATTCATTAGTTTTACCGAATGGTTTAGTTTTAGACTTAGAAGATTGTGTTTATGTACCTTCACTCGTAAAGAACATGTTGGACAATTGTCACTATTTGTAAAAGACATTGTGGTTTTTGTACAAATTAACTATGTGACAATGGAAATTGCTATTTTATCATTTTTTTAATTAGATTCATTGAATATATAAATGATAAAAGTCCTTGTGATTAGTTCCGGATTATAAGATATGTGACATTATCAATCCACCAAAAGTTTAATCATTAAATATCCCTAGTCGTAGTATTATCGAGATTAGACATCGATAATGCGGAATAGACTAGTATTACACTTGTGCGCGTTATGGAAGCGTAACAACATAGTTCTCATATATTTGGTTATTGGATACTCATGCAAGTGTAATAGAAGGTTCTGTTTACCGATGGTACGGGAACAGCTTCGCTCTAGATAGACCCCGCGGAATCCCATTGGTAGTATGACTATGTGTCTATGGGAATCCGTATCAGGGTAGGTCTATTTGGTCTTAACCTGAGACTTGCATAGCTAATACTTAAGACAATCAGTACGTTTTGGTTTTGGTCGTCCAGGGCTTTAACAGGTTCTTTGTACGCCTCTTCTGGGTTTATTGAGAATCGTAGTGTATTGGGTGTGATGTCAAGATGGAAGTATCACTTCAGTCATATGGAGATGATGATCACGCAGTGATACATAATTGGTACTCTATTATATTGCAACTATCGGGATAATATGACAAGGTCATGATTATCCGATTAAAGAGACTAATTTCTAGTGATCTGATATATGTTTCGTACGGGACAGACACTATTCCATCCTCAGGCCTTGCATGTGACATCTGATACTGGATAGCAATACGCAATACTATGTATAATACGTCTGACAAAGATTATATATTCCTTAAAAGAATATTTCTGGAGAATTGGGTAGGCACGGTGCTTTGCTAAAAGCCAACCATGTCTTGTAAATCGGTAAGAACGTGGTACAGAGTACGCACATGTTCGGATAGTCCGACGACTAGATTTACTGCCAACATATCCAGGGATTCACCGATGATGTATGACTCGAACAGAATTAATCTAGGATTAATTATGAGAGAGAGAAAATTAATCTAGGATTAATTACGGCCAAAATTTATCTGGGATAAAATTCAAATAGAAGAGAGATAACGATTAATTTGGAATTAATCGATTAAATAATATATTCGATATATTAAATGAAATTAGATTTCATGGCGGAATTAAAATTGGATTTTAATTTGGGCGAACGAATTAATTTAGAATTAATTCGTAAGCGACTTTAATATTTAATTAACGTCGCAACGAAAAATTTGTTAATTCGGAATTAACGAACCCGAGCCCGATATGTGTTTTGCGGGCCCACTCGGATTTTGAATTAAGTGGGGCCCACATCAAGTCATATCACTAGTCAAACACTTACCTTTATGGTGATGGAAGTTAGTGAGGATATTAGTTGGTAACTTGTAAGTTACACAAGTTAGACTTGTGATAGACATTTACCAACTTGACTTTTGTAAATGATTTTTTTGATTTTTGAAATAAAATATACATTAAACAAAATTGAAACACAACATACTCTCTCATTACTCACCAAGGCCGAATCATTCCCCCTATTTTCTCTCAAATTGTCGAGACCTAGGGTTCTAGGTTAAGTGATTTTTGCTTCAAAAATCTTGGTTGCTAGCACATTAAGGAGTCTATAAAGGTGATAGGGAAACTTTCCCATTGAGTTTGGAATTCAAAGATAAAGTTTGGAGCTCAACATACAATCAAAGGAGAGCTTGAAGCACTTCTCAAAGGAGGAAAATTTTTTGTTATCTCAACATCCATATTGCCGACCAAAGTAAGTATTTTTTTCCGCAATCTTACTTTGAGTATTCAGACAATTTATGCTAATAGATCCTTGGCATGTTCTAGGAGAACCCAACAATGGTATCAGAGCCAAATTAAACACGAAATGGATTAGGGTTCATAGACTTTAATTTGGGTATTTTGCTTGGAGCATGATTTCGTCAAATTGATTGTTTGAGTATGCTTAGATTATGATAACTTAGAGTTATACATGATTAATTTTGAGAAAAAATTGATTAGATAACTTTTCCCAAATTGGATAGCATGGCCGAATACTTAGAGCCCTAATGTCATGGTGATTTTTGATTTTTTAGACCATTGGATGTGTTTAAAATGCATGAATATATTGATTTGTGATTTAATTGGATTGAAATCAAAATGGAATATAAAATGCCCAAAATACCGTGAGATATAGAAGTATCTTATGAGTTGATTTTGCTTCAATTGTGTTGGACATGAATTGAATATAATAAAGCATGATTAATTAATTAAATTGGTTTTTGGGAAATGTTAATTTAACTAATTAATTTTGGCTATACACTTTAATTAAAAAATTGTGATATTTGGAATATTGAAATTTAATTAATTAGGCTTCAATTTGGAATTGGGCTAAAATTGTTATATTTTGGCCTAATGGGCTTGGTTTGGCCAAGTTGGTTTAAGACAATTGGATTGGATCCAAATTGGGCTTAAAACCATTCCGTTAAGTCCAAATATAATAAATGTGCCATTAAATATTTAATTGGGCCTAATGGGCCGAAATTAATTTTATGGCAAATAGGGTGATTCCTTTATTGGGCCTTGGCATTTGGGTTTGACCCATATTGGCCAAAGCTTATGCCTTATGAATTAATTAAAAGCCCATTGGACTTTAATTAAATTGACATTGGATGTTAATTGGGCCTTTGAGACGCATTAAGATTAGATTTAGAATCTAAGTCGTAAAGGCACATTAATAAAGTGTAATTATTTAATTTGGAATTAAATATGAATTAGTATTGAATACAAATTAAATTGGATTTAAAATTGTAGTTCGATATAATTCAAGAATACACATTTTGAGTACTTATTCTTAAACGAGTTGGACTCGCGTAAATCAAATCGTTGTTTGAACATTGGATGATCACTTAATTCAAAGATTAATTAATTGGATTAGATTGATTGAATAACATGTTTTGTGTGAATACATGGATGTATTGTATGAATAATGTATATCGGATGGATATTAGATGGGTGATGGCATTTTTGGAAATTGTTGTAATAAATTTAGAATTTATTAAATTGGACCTGCGTGTCCAGCCTTTATCTCTTGACTCTTTGTACTTCTATTCTCACCAATGCCCCTCAATATTAATGAGGCTTCTTTAATGTATTATGTAATTGGGTAGAAGTTATAATAGTGCTAGCCAGATAGAGGAAAATGAGAGATTTGTTCTAGGATTAATTTGTTCAATATCCATCCGCATATCGTTATTATTTTAATCGCGCCTTATTATGCTTTTAGAATGCATGCTTAAGTGTGTATGATGAGACCTAATCAAAGATAATAAATTAGTTGCCAATTTACGCGAAAAACCCTCAAACTAATATTAAGCGAATTCCTTCCATTGAGTGGTTCTCTCTCAAGATCCAAGATTGGCATTGGTTTGTTGGCCAAAGTCAAGATCAATGTCCATCGCGGATGTGTTTGAACCACGAAAGCTTTGTTCCATATCGTATGTCTTGGGCAAGTTGTGATTTGTTGGCCAAAGTCAAGGTCACTTCTTGTTCATCGACGTGGATTACGAAGCTTTCCCACTGTCAATGGGTCCCGCTTAACTAGAATCATTAAGCTTGTTGAGCCAAAGCCAAGGCTTAGTTGATTCAGAGGAAAATGTTAGGAAAATATATTGGATATATTGGCATATATATTGTATATATGTTTCTGACTTGAAGGTCCACCTACCGGATCTAGGAATTGGATGAGATCCAATTGATCTTAGAGATCTACCTAGTTAAATATCATACATCTTGTTGGCCAAAGTCAAGGTTGTGTGTTATTTAACGGGATCCTAGCCCACTAGGAAACTAGGTTTCCCGAGTACTTAACAGAGGGTTAGAGGCTCACCGAAAAATAGTCGGAGGCCAGTATTGAATTTGTAATTTCGTTCAAATACTTGCCAATACGCACTTTCAAATTATTTTCGTCGTTATATATTTATTAGTTGGACTAATATTTTATTATTTTTATTGTAACAGTTGGACTGTACCCAAAAATCATTAATTGAATAGTTAGACTATTGCAATTAAGATGGCTGGAAAGATCAACGTTAGGGACATTATCATGGGCAAAAAATGTCTTTAATGGTGCGAACTTTCCTGAATGGGATATGAACCTCAGGATTGTCCTGGGGGTCGAGAAGATGCTCTATACGATAGAGAGAGCTCCCGGGCCTAAGCCCGGAATTGACCACCCGCTTGAGCTTGAGCTTTGGAAGACTCACAGCGATGAGAATTCAACTGCTCAATCCGTCATGCTCGCTGCAATGACCCCTCAATTTCGTCGCCAGAATAAGGGATTGGATCTCTATACTATGATGGAAAAATTAAAGGACCTTCATCGATCTAACCTTAGATCACAAAGGTATGAATTACAGAAGAAGCTCTTTCGCTCTCGAATGTTAGAGGGTACATCTGTCGAGCACCATGGGTTGCAGATGATTACTGACATCGAATAGCTGGGTCAGCTAGGCATAACCTTTGAGGCTGAGACTTTTATAGATTTGATCTTGTAGTCTCTTCCTGACAGCTGGAGCGGGTTCATCATGAACTACAATATGATGAACCAAGACCATACTCTTGGAGAGTTGATGGCAATGCTGCGTGAAGCAGAAAAAGAGCTTTTGAAGGGCAAAAAGTGCGAGGCGCACTTCGCTGTTGAGTTTCTATATTAGGTCCCAAGATCATGAAATCAAGCATAAAAACGCATGAATACTTCAAGGAGTAAGGCGGAATACATACTCACATTGAATGGTTTGATGCTAGGAAGAACAAAATCCATTTTGCTCCTTGTTGAAGCTCAATTTTTAGCTGCTGTGAGCTGCTGGACTGCACGGTGGGGGGCTGTTTTGGCTCCTCCAAAAACGGCCATGAGTGACCTCCATGGAAGCTCAAAGCTTCAAGCTCCAAAATAAATCCAAGCTCACAAGATTCGTTTCCCTATCACCATAATATAACCTAAGGTGTGCTAGCACTTCTCCTTCTTCTTCAAATTCGGTCTAACCAGAATTTTTGGGAGAGATTTGGCTCAAAGCCGAGAGAAGGGAAGAGAGAAAGAGGAGGGAAAAGGGTTTTCTGCAAAACCGTAAAAGAGAGAGAGAAAAGGTGAAAAGAAAAAAATGTATATGGCTTTTTATATTTTCCAAAAAATTAAAACCATTTACCAAATTTTTACTTTTCCTTAAATGCTAAAGTCAAAAGCAAAAGCAAAAGTTAAAAAAGCAAATGCCTTTAATGCTTTTCAACTACCACATCAATCACTCAAATCAATCAATCAAATTGTCACATCACTCAAACTGACATGTGATTTGACGCTTGATGTGACTAGCGATTTGACGCTTGATTTGACTTGCATGCCGCACTCGAATTCGAAATGCGAATGCGCTCACAAATAATCTCGGGCTCGGGTTCGCTAATTCCAAATTAATGAATTTTCCGTCGCGACGTAATTAAACGATTACGCCTAGCGAAATCACCTCGCTAACGAATTAATTCTAAATTAATTCTTTCGCCCGAATTAAAATCTAATTTTAATTCCGCGTCGAAATCCAATTTCGCATAATATATCGAATATAATATTTTATCGATTAATTCCAAATTAATCATTCTCTCTCTTTAATTAATATTTTATCCCAGATAAAATATCTCTGTAATTAATCCCATATTAATTTTCTCTCTCTTCTAATTAATCCCAGATTAATAAAGTGCGAGTTATACGTCATCGGTGAATCTTCGGGAAGCGACCCATGAGATCCCCGGATATGTTGGCAGTAAATACAATCGTCGGACTATCCGAACACGTAAGTACCTCGTACTACATTTATACCGATTTACAAGACAAGGTTGGCTTCTAGCAAAGCGCCATGCCTACCCAATTCTCCAGAAATATCCTTATAGGAATATGTGATCTATATCAAGCGTAGTATACCGAAGTATTGCGTATTTCTGTCCAGTATCGGATGTTCACGTGCTAGGCCTGGGGCTGTAATTGTGTCTGCCCCGTACGAAGCACATATCGGATGTCTAGTAACTAGTTTCTATAATCGGATATTCATGACCTTGTCATAATATCCCGATAGCTCGAGCATTTAAGAGAACAAGTTCCGTATCCTACATGACCACCATCTCCATATGACTGGAGTGACACTTCCGTCTTGACATCACACCCAACACACTACGATTCCCAATATACCCAGTATCGGCGTACACAGAACCGGTTAAAGCCCTGGACGACCTCAACTAAAGTATAACGATTGTCGTAAGCATTAGCGGTGCAAGTCTCAAGTTAAGACCAAATACTCCTACCCTGATTGTAGACTCCCATAGACACATAGTCATACTACCAATGAGATTCCGCGGGGGGTCTATCCAGAGCGAAGCTGTTTCCCGTACCATCGGTGAAACACAACCACCTACTACACTTGCATGAGTATCCTATACCCAAATATATGAGAACTATGCCGTTGTGCCCTCACAAACGCGCACAAGTGTAATACTAGTCTTTTACATATTTATCGATGTCTAATCTCGATAATACTCTGACTATGGATATTTAATGATTTATCCTTCGTGGACTGATACTGTCTCATATCATTCTCTGTCCAGGAACAAATCATAGGGACCACTTTTCATTTATATATCTAGGTGATCTAATCGCAAATGATAAGAGTGCAATCTCCTTTGTCACATAGTTAATTTGTAAAACAACACCATGATCTGTACAAATAGTGACGCTATGGGTCATAATTGTCCAACAATCTCCCACTTGGCCTATAGCCAGTCACTCGAGTCTCTGACACCCGAACTATGTACGGTTGGCTCAAACTACTGAGAAAAGCTTTCGTCGGCGGATTTGTATGATTATCATCTTGATGCAATTTATTCGATCATCACATCGCCAGGATGTATGATCCGAACGAATCAGATGAATATGGAAGTATATATCTGGATCGTTGATGAGACCATTAATTCTTTAGCCTGTGCTGACGCCTAGCTCAGCTGCTAACAGAACTATATCTAATCTAATTAAATTTGTTATTGACCCAGATGGCTTCTATTGCTGCTTCAGCTGCTGCAATTAACCCGCATTTGTTGTTTATTCGGTAACAGTATCTTGCTTGGAAGGTTTCCAGCTCACTGTACCGTTCTTCAAATTGTATAGTACCGTTTGCGACTGTTAGTCGTCTTTATCGGTTATATGGAACTTGCTACATTGATCCCAGTCACTTCAAGTTCTCCTTCTCCATAGACTAAGACAGCATCCTTAGTTCTCTAAGATACTAACGGATGTTCTTAACATCAATCCAGTGACTTTCACTCGGATTGGCCTGTTTGTGAATCCATATGCTCAAAGCATATGAGACACCAGGTCTCGTACATTTTTCAATGTACGGTTTCTCGGAGAGTCTTTCGAAAGCCAAGCTTTCGCGATATTTATTTTATGGGAATATCATTTCCATGAAATGACTTATATTATTATCATTATTTATATAGGACATCCACTGTCAGTGCGCTCCCACTAACCCTCTTATATACACAAGAATCTTTTCGTTTTTGAATTAAATCATAAATCATTATGATTATATCAAAATGAAAGTTCCAAGAACCTAATGCTTGCTTTAATCCAAACATGGATCGAACAACAATCATTATCCAAATGGATCTACCATGGCAACAGGTAAAGGGTTGAATCGTAATCAACACAATGTTGATAACGATACCTTTCCGTTAAAAGCCCAGATTTATATGTTGGTATGTTGCCATCCATGTACGTCTTCCTTGAAGACTTATAAAGTACCAATAGGCACAATGCCTTGTGGTAGATTAACTAGTATCCAAACTGGTTAATTTACATGGAATCCATTTCGGACTCATGACACTTTGTCATAATAAGGAGTCGATACCTTGTATCACTTCCTCATACGTAGTCAGTTAAATACCTCAATAAGATAGACATTTTTATGAGGTGAGATCAGAAACCCATACCCAGGTTGTTTTCTGACTCTCTCCGACCTACGCGGTTCTTGTGTATTCGAAGATTAATAGTAATAGTCTCATCCTTGATGAACTATTTATGTTCCATTAAGATTCGGTGCCTTGAACAGTATTACTCCGATTTTCATCGAGTTATACTATCCTCCCACTTACCACTGCATTTCGGTATTCTTATCAGGAAAACCGCATGGTGAGCAATAATCTAATTATTCTCTGGTGAGGTGTATAAGTACAATACTTATGGTATCCCTAGGATAACTTATATTTGGCACTTATTCAATTTGGGTTCTTGTTTGGTATCATCCAAACGTATGCCTAGCATCCCAAATCTAACAGGAATGTGAAACCCGGTTTATTTTTCCGTTCATATCTAATATGTTATCTGTCAAACAGATTATTATGGAACCTTATTCTAAATAAGTTATTGCACTGTTTGGCGTATCCGTTGAAGGAAATGGTAGCTCAGAGCGACTCGTGATTAACCTTATTATGTCTAACAAAATTCGGTTAATCCTATTCAAACACATCGTCAAACTGACGTGTTCCGGGAGGAGTCCTCATTTGAAAGAATACTATACTCTTTCAAGTATACTAGAAACTTATTACTTAAGTATTTTCCATTACGGTCTTACCGTGACAGTTTCATACTTTAGTCGATCTGTTTGTCTATTTCGTGTCGAAACTTGAAAGTTTCTGATTTGTGTTTCAAAAGAAACAAATAACCATACGTGATGCCACATCCGTAAAGGTCACGAAATATTCATATCCATATCTAGCCTAGCTAGACATGGGCCCACTTACTTCACTATGAAGTAGGGCTAGCAGGTCGGTGGCAGTTACACTTTTACCAAGTAAATAGTGTTTGAGGCACTTTGCCCAATAAACTAGATTCGTAGACTTTATTTGAATGAAATCAAATCAGTCCTAGTACCCACTCTTCGAAAGTGTGGATATACGATTCTTGTTTAATAGTGTCCTTGACAACTATGCCACATTTTAGTTTCTTAACTGATCAAATCAATTTGAGCTATTTATTTGTCATGTTATATATTTGAGATATTATTTATATTCAAAATATAAATTCTGTTATTCACATCTAATGTGTTTATCTCAATATCATATTTATATAATGAAACACTTTAGTGTTCTAGAATATAAAGGTACACCCGCAACGGGTTATACGCGATATAGAGATAATGTTTCTAGTCAAACTAGTTACATTATAACATTTTCCAATTTTAGGTACACACCTGAGGGTAGTTCCTAAACTTAGGTATCTACGGTTAAAACAGCGACTTTCGTCCCATTTCCAATTCGCAGATAAATCTCAATCGAAGTCAGTATCCTGTTCAAAACAGATTCTGAACATCAATATATTATGACAATGATTTTTGAAGTCACAGCCTTGCTCGTCTTCAATTCCTTCTTGAGATATGTCCTTTTATCTTCCTAGAAGATTATAATGATTTTACCTTTGCCATTTTCAATATTCCGGTAGCCTTCGGCCAAGCTTAGGGTTTCTAGAATATGGAAGTAAGGTGTGTCTTGCACAACTTGCCTAATTGCAAACTTTGACTTTGTCTCATTGAGAATAGTCATTAATTCTCCAAGAATTATTTATTGCAATTTTAAAAGTACTTATAAGATCTAATCTTTGAATATCCTTCAATTTCAATATCATACTTTAAGAATCTAATTCTTAGTTCTGATAAAGAAATTAAGGAGTCTATATGACAAGTATTATGGATTAAGCACTAAAGTTATCATTACATGAATATTCCAAATATCATGTTCCACTTATTTGTTTAACTCCAGGCTTAGGCATAATATATTATTTTATCAAATAAAATAACTTATTATTTTTCCAAGACTATCTTGAAATTTATTCCCAATTTGAAAATTAAACCATTTAAATACATTTTCCCCAGGATTATGTTTTAAATGTCAATATTTCTATTTATATATTGATTCTAATAGTCCAACTAATTAATCAACGATTTGTGGTACTATTTATTATAATGATTATAATAGTCCAACTATATAATCAAATATAATCTAAATTAATTAACCTCAATTACATTGATTACTATAATCCAATTATAAAATCAACTGTAAACTGAAATTAATTAATTCAAATATATTGATTAATATAATCCAATTATATATAATCAACTATAATACAGTCCAACTGTTTATTAAAAACAACATTTTAAATATTAGTCCAACTAACATTTAATCTAACGACGAAATAATTTTAATGAGCACATATGGCGAGTAATTGAACGAATATTGCAAATTCAATTCTTGCCTCCCACTATTTTTCGGCGAGCCTCTAACCCTCTGTCGAGTACTCGAGAAACCGCGTTTCCTAGTGGGCTAGGATCCCGTTAAATATCACACAATCTTGACTTTGGCCAACAAATTGTATGATAATTAACTAGGTAGATCTCTAAGATCAATTGGATCCAATCCAATTCCTAGATCCGGTAGGGGGACATCCAAGTCCGAAACATATATCTTATATATGTCAATACATCTAATGTATTACCTAACCTATTTCCTCTGAATCAACTAAGCCTTGGCTTTGGCACAACAAACTTAGTGATCCCAGTCAAGTGCGACCCATTGACCATGGAAAGCTTCATAATCAATGTCGATGGACAAGAAGTGGTCTTGACTTTGGCCAACAAACCACAACTTGGACAAGACACCGATATGGAACAAAGCCTTCGTGATTCAAACACATCTTCGACAGACAAAGGCCTTGACTTTGGCCAACAAACCAATGCCGTCTAGGATCTTGAGTGAGAATCAAATATACATTAATAGACTTATGATAGACATTTACCAACTTGACTTTTGTAAATGATTTTTTTGATTTTTGAAATCAAATATACATTAAACAAAATTGAAACACAACATACTCTCTCATTACTCACCAAGGCCGAATCCTTCCCCCTCTTTTCTCTCAAATTACCGGGACTTAGGGTTCTTGGTTAAGTGATTTTTGCTTCAAAAATCTTGGTTGCTATCACATTAAGGAGTCTACAAAGGTGATAGGGAAACTTTCCAATTGAGTTTGGAATTCAAAGATAAAGTTTGGAGCTCAACATACAATCAAATGAGAGCTTGGAGCACTTCTCAAAGGAGGAAATGGGCCCGTGGTACAATTTAGAAGCCGGTTCTAAATGTTCTTTTTGAGATTGCTAATAGAGACGTCGACGAGATAATCCCTATAGAGATTTGACGTTTACATTTATATCTCTGGGATATATCCAGATACCTGTGACTGAGGAATTATACATTTGCCTTGACCTCGACCTGTATGATTCAGTGAGTTTATCCGTGATCGTCATAATTTACGGGTGGATAAATTATGAACACGAAATTGGATTTCGTGACGGATATGCCTGAATCTAGAGAGTCTCACTAATGAAATATACTCGTAGAGCACTAGGGCAACATTTATAAATAATATTGATTATTTATAAATTCGTTTAAAGGTTAAACACAAAATACATGTGTAGGGACCCGATAGTCATTTCCTTAATTTTTGTGTATTTGTATTTAATATAAGATTAATTCAAATACACATTAATTAATTTTAAAATTGAGATATTTGACTAATATAATAAATATATATGTTTTTGATATTTATTGTAAATATAATACATATATCAAATATATTTGTATTTAAATAATTATTTAATTGTTAAATGATTAAATTAATTAAAATAAAAATATTTTAAAGTTATGATATTTATTTTAATGACTTGAGTTGCTTTTTTTGACTTACTTTAATTCATTAAATGGTTTGATGATTAAAAATGCAAGTTGATAAAAGGCATTAAATGAAACAAAAATTGAAAAATATCTTGATATTTTGCATACCAAATTTTCGGCCAAGACTAGATTTTTTGGTATAAATTATTTTGTTTTCATTTAGGGTTTTATAACCTTCAACACTTATAAAAAATACTCCATTAAAGAAAACAAACGAAGCCTGGGAGAAAAGAAAAGAAAACAAAACAAAGGAAAGCTTGGTTTTTAGTAAGTTTTTCCAACTTGCTATTAGAGAGGAAAATGTTCCTTGAGTTATACGCTTCATGCTATGAGTTTCTTATGTTTTTCTATTCTTTTATTCTTTGTGTTTTTTGTGGATGGAAGTTTGATGATAGGGTTGAGCATGTGTAAAGTTGATAGAATGCTTCTAATATGTTAACTAGCATTCTTATGAAGTTCTTAGAAACTTGTTGCCAATCTAGAGTTATTGACCGACTCTTAAATGACCTAGATTTATTCTATAGTTGTTTCATTATGGTGAGGCTTAATTGGAATGTAAGAAACATGATTGAAGTATTGGATTTAACCAATTTGGTCTAATTTGTCCAATTTGATGAAATTGAAAAATTAGGGTTTAAGACCACTTCCAAATTTGGGGCATTTCATTTATGTTGTGTATTTGGATATGTATATGATACATATAAAATCTTATGTTGACTGGATTTCATCTTGATGTATTTTGAACATGGAAAGTGCAAAATGCACATTATGCTCCCTTTGGAGGCTCTCGGCCATGATGATGATTTTCGGGGTTTCATGATGCAATTTGTTTTTTAATGTGTAGGAAATGTTAAATTCATATTTTCAAAGATTTAGAATCATCAAAAATCGTTTCGAACAATTTCGGATTAAAATGAACAAAATGTAATGTTTAGGGGTAATTTGGTAATTACACAAAAATATGATTTGTTGTGTAAAATTTCATAATTTGATAATTGGATAATTAAATAAATATGTTTATTTAATTAATCTGAGAAAAATTTTTGAAATTGGAAAATTTTGATTTTCCACTGTTCCGCTGTGTTACCGGATTTCCGCTATAAAACCCATTCACTATTTACGATTAGATATCTAATTATGATTAGATTGAAACAAAATCTGATTTAATGATACATATATATTAGACAAAGACCCTAGGATTTACAATGTAATGCGCAGTTACAATGTAGTTTGTAATTGACATTGGGAAGCGTCACTATAAGTTGTATATCCTTAAATAAAGTTCCTGGTCAAGATTTACTAACACAGGTCAGTTAGTAAAATCCATTGAGACCAGTACATGTCGTATATCATGACTTGGTCCGATGGTTTATCCCAATGAACCATGAGTCTCTGGAGACTCGTATAGACATGTAGGTGTTTATTTGATAAACATTGAACGACTCACTGAACATTTCTTAATATATGGTACACCAACGTCAATAGGAATCTTCTCGAGTTGAGCGAGCATAGTGGTCATTTGACTTGAGATACCACAGTGGATATATGAGTTATCCTCCATACTTTGATGGCAGTCACGTCACCGATCTATTTAGATCAGACTTCCACCTGTTCGTTGGGTGTGGACTAATGCTCATGATATCCAGTGCGTATCAAGATAGAATCCGTCAGTCCTGTGTACGGGACATATGTATCCTACACGTGTTTGTGATCTAGTAAATCCATGGCCGTGGTATAACTTTGGAAGCAAGTTCCGAGTGTTATTTAGAGATCGTAAATTTGAAAGTCGAGTATATTATACCATTAGGATTTGACGTTCTTATCTATATCCCAGGTATAATATGGATAGCCTGTGACGGAGGGATTATACGTATGCAATGACCTCGACTTGTATATGTTGGACAATTATGACCCATAACGTCACTATTTGTACAGATCATGGTGCTGTTGTACAAATTAACTATGTGACAAAAGAGATTGCACTCTTATCATTTGTGATTAGATCACCTAGATATATAAATGATAGGAGGTCCTTGTGATTGGTTCATGGATTGAGAATGATATGAGACAGTATCAGTCCACGAATGATAAATCATTAAATATCCCTAGTCAGAGTATTATCGAGATTGGACATCGATAAATACGTAAGAGACTAGTATTACACTTGGGCGCGTTGTGAGGACACAACGGCATAGTTCTCATATATTTGGGTATAAGATACTAATGCAAGTGTAATAGGAGGTTGTGTTTTACCGATGGTACGGGAAACAGCTTCGCTCTGGATAGACCCCCTCGGAATTCCATTGGTAGTATGACTAATTGTCTATGGAAGTCTGAAATCAGGGTAGGTGTATTTGGTCTTAACCTGAGACTTGCACCGATAATACTTGCGACAATCAATATATTTTGGTTGCGGTCGTCCAGGGCTTTAACAGGCTCTGTGTACGCCAATGCTGGGTATATTGAGAATCGTAGTGTTGGGTGTGATGTCAAGACGGAAGTGTCACTCCAGTCATATGGAGTTGATGATCGCGCAGGGATACAGAACTGGTTCTCTTAAAAGGTTGCAACCGTCGGGATAATATGACTTGGTCATGATTATTCGATATTAAAGGGACTAGTTGCTCGTAATCCGATATATGCTTCGTACGGGGCAGACACTGTACCAGCCCCAGGCCTTGCATGTGATCATCCGATACTGGACAGAAATACGCAATACTACATATACTACGTCTGATATAGATCCTTTATTCCTGTAAGGATATTTCTGGAGAATTGGGTAGGCATGGTGCTTTGCTAGAAGCCAACCTTGTCTTGTAAATCGGTATAAACGTAGTACTTGGTACTTACGTGTTCGGATAGTCCGACGACCGAATTTACTGCCAACATATCCGGGGATCTCATAAGTCGCTTCCCGAAGATTCACTGATGACGTATGACTCGCACTTTAATTAATCTGGGATTAATTAGATGAGAGAGAAAATTAATCTGGGATTAATTGTGGAGATATTTTATCTGGGATAAAATATCAATTTAAAGAGACATAACGATTAATTTAGAATAAATCGGCAAATTAATATATTTGATATATTAAACGAGATTGGATTTCGACGCGGAATTAAAATTAGATTTTAATTCGGGCGAACGAGTTAATTTAGAATTAATTCGTTAGCGACGTGAATAGTGACTTCGCTAGGCTTAATCATTTAATTACGACGCAACGGAAAATTCGTTAATTTGGAATTAGCGAACCCGAGCCCGAGATTATTTGTGAGCTCATTCGCATTTCAAATTTGAGTGCGGCACGCAATTCAAATCAAGCGTCAAATCCCTAGTCGCATCAAACGTCAAATCACTTGTCACTTTGAGTGATGTGACTTGACAACTTGTGATTGATGTGATTGAGTGATATGTGTGGTTGGCGTTTATGGCTTTAAATTGTTTGACTTTTTGAAAGCCAAAAGTGTGTATATGTTTTGAAAAACCAATTACACAATTTTAATCTCTTTCTTTCTTCTCTTTGCTCAAGTTTGGAGCAACCATTTCTCTCCTCATCTCACGCCCATTTTTGGCAGTTTTGTTCTTCTGTTCTGTTGGGCAGAACCAAAAATGAAGGGAGGCTAAGTGCGATTTTGTGGCAAAATCGAGAGTGCTAGCACACTCCGGGATCATGCGAAGGTGATAGGGAAGTCCATCCATGAGCCGGGAATAATTCGACGAAGCTTGGAGCTTGACGAAGGACCAAGATGAGGCCAAAAATCATGCAGTCCAGTAGCCCACTGCCGCAGTTCACAGTGAGCAGAATTTCAGTTTTTGTTGCCTCCCGCATCGCTCAACCGATCAATGTGAGTATTCCGCGACTTTCTCGATTGTATTCACACATGTTCATACTTGTTTATTGATCCTTGGGACCTTAGTAAACTCCAACAATGGTATCATGAGCAAGGAAAAGCATGAAAAAGTTTAGGGCTTAAAATTTGGGTAAACTTGATTTTGAGCATCTATAATGAAATTGGATGAATTAGTATGCTTAAATGTGTTTTAATTGATGATTGATTGGATCAATTTGATTAAAAATTGTTTGGAACAAATTTGCACAAATTTTGTTGTGTTGGCCGAATGTCCACCTTGCCCTATTGTCATGGAATTTTTGATTTTTGATCATTGGATGTGTTGGAAATCATTTGGGAATATGATTTAATGTCGATTGTGGAATTAATTGGATTGAAACCGAATCGGACGTTAAATCCCCAAATTGCCGAGAATGATATAGCATGAAAATGGGTTTGATTTTTGTTAAAATGTGTTGGACATGTTTTAATGTTAATGTCATGATTAATTAGTGCTAATTTGATGTTTTGGAAATATTGATTTGGGTAATTAATATACACTTTATGTAATTAAATTGGGAAAATTGGATTTTTGGAATTTAATTATTTGGGCCTTAAATTGGATTTGGTCTTGTTGTGTTGTAATTGGGCTTATTGGGCTTGGTTGTACTAAGTTAGGTTTAGGCCAAATGGATTGGATCCAATTGGGCCCAAAAACTGCATCCATAAAGCCCAAATGCGACTTAATGGACCTTTAATGTTTAATTGGGCCTAATGGGCCAAAATTGATTTCTGGGCTTATGGGGTAATTCCCGGATTGGACTTTGGTTATTGGGTTCGACCCGAGTTGACCAAAAGTCCACGCCTTAAAGAAATTAATTAAAAGCCCATTGGACTTTAATTAAATTAACGTTGGACGTTAATCGGGCTTTGAGACCCGTAACGATTAAATTTGGAATTTAAGTCGTAAAAGTTTATTAATAAAGTGTGATATTTAATTTGGAATTAAATAATGAGTTAGTATTAAATACATATTAAATTGGATTTAATTTTGTAGTTTAATTTAATTCAAGAATTCGTACTTTGAGTACTTATTCGCAAAACGAGTTTGACTCGAGCGAAATCAAATCGTTGTTTGAACATTGAATGATCACTAATTATCAGATTAATTAATTGGATTAGATTGATTGATAACATGCTTGTGTGAATAAATGGTTGTGATGCATGAATAATGTATATCGGATGGATATTAGATGGGTGAGGCAATTTTAGAAATTGTTGTAATAAATTTGATTTATTAATTGGACCTGCGTGTCCAGCCTTATTGCCTCCTTATTCTTTGTATTCTCTTCTCACCTATTCCCCTCAATGTAAATGAGGTTTCTTTAGAAGTGTAGTGTAACGGGTAGAAGAAATATTTGTGCTAGCGGGAGAGAGAAATGGAGAGATTTGATCTAGGATCAATGTGTAAAGTATCCATCCGCATATCATTATTACTTTATTTATACGCGCTTTATTATGTGTTTAGAATGCATGTTTAAGGGTGTATGATGATGAGACCTTAACAAAGATAATAAATTGGTTGCCAATTTGCACACGAAAAACCCTCGCAAAATATGAAACGTCTTTCCTTCCATTGAGTGATTCTCACTCAAGATCCGAGACTGGCATTGGCTTGTTGGCCAAAGTCAATGCCTTTGTCCGTCGAGGATGTGTTTGAATCACAAGAGCTTTGTTCCATATTGGTGTCTTCTCCAAGTTGTGGTTTGTTGGCCAAAGTCAAGATCACTTCTTATCCATCGACATTGATTACGAAGCTTTCCATGGTCAATGGGTCGCGCTTAACTGGGATCACT
Source organism: Zanthoxylum bungeanum (assembly GCA_019454045.1). Taxonomy (NCBI): domain Eukaryota; kingdom Viridiplantae; phylum Streptophyta; class Magnoliopsida; order Sapindales; family Rutaceae; genus Zanthoxylum; species Zanthoxylum bungeanum. The sequence continues at coordinate 227,141 of SKCR01042113.1, forward strand.
AAGTTTGTTGTGCCAAAGCCAAGGCTTAGTTGATTCAGAGGAAAAATGTTAGGTAATACATTGGATGTATTGGCATATATAAGATATATGTTTCGGACTTGGATGTCCCCCTACCGGATCTAGGAATTGGATTGGATCCAATCGATCTTAGAGATCTACCTAGTTAATTATCATACAATTTGTTGGCCAAAGTCAAGATTGTGTGATATTTAACGGGATCCTAGCCCACTAGGAAACACGGTTTCCAGAGTACTTGACAGAGGGTTAGAGGCTCGCCGAAAAATAGTGGGAGGCAAAAATTGAATTTGCAATATTCGTTTAATTACTTGCCATACGCGCTCAAACAAATATCATTCGTCAAATAAATTAAATGTTAGTTGGACTAATATTTAAATGTTGTTTTAATAAATAGTTAGACTATATTCAAACTATTCATTTATAGTTGATTTTATAATTGGATTATAGTAATCAATATAATCGATTTTAATCTATTAAATTATAGTTGATTAAATAGTTGGACTATTGTAATCATTATAACAAATAGTACCTAAATCGTTGATTAAATAGTTGGACTATTAAAATCAAGATAAAATTGAAAGATTGACATTTAAAACATAATCCTAGGGAAAATGTATTTAAATGGTTTAATTTTCAAATTGGGAATAATTTCAGGATGGTCCTGGAAAATAATAAGTTACTTTATTTGATAAAATAACATATTAGGCCTAAGCCTGGAGTTAAACAAATAGTAGAGCATGATCTTTGGAAGATTCATGTGATGATAACTTTAGTGTTTAATCCATTAAGCTTGTCGCAGTAGACTCCTTAATTTCTGAATCAGAACTAAGGATTAGATCATTAAATTATGATAATGAAATTGAAGGATCTTCATAAATCTATACTTAGATTTTAGAAGTACTAAAATTGCAATAAATAATTCTTGGAGAATTAATGACTATTCTCAAGGAGACAAAGTTAAACGTTGCAATTAGGCAAGTAGTGCAAGGCGCACCTTACTTCGATATTCTAGAAGGCCAAGGCTTGGCCAAAGGCTTCTGGAGTGTGAAAAAAGGCAAAGGCAAAATCATTATAATCTTTTAGAAAGATAAAGGACATATCCCAAAATGTCTGCCTAAAATGTGGCAAACGGGATCGCGGAAGCGTGACTGCCGTTTGGACAAAGCAGACATGAAGGAATTGAAGACGAGCAAGGCTCTGACTTCAAATATGTTTGTCATAAATATATTCACTACTAGTATTAAAATTGGATTTTAGATACTTAGTGTGATATATATATATATATATATATATATATATATTGATGTTAAGAATCTGCTATAAGCAGGATGCTGACCTCAATTGAGATTTAATCTGTGGATTGGAAACGGGATGAAAATCGCTGTTTCAACCGTAGATACCTAAGTTTATGAACTACCCTTCAGATTTGTACTTAAATTAGGATACTGTTATAATGTAACTAGTTTGACTAGAAACATTATCTTTATATCAGTGTTTAACCCGCTGCGGGTGAACCTTTATATTCTAGAACACTAAAGTGTTTTATTATATAAATATGATATTGAGATAAACACATTTAATGTGAATAATATAATTTATATTTTGAATATAAATAAATCTCAAACGTATATAACATGACAAACAAATAGCTCAAACTGATTTGATCAGAAGAAACTAATTGTGGCATTGTTGTCTAGGACACAATTAAACAAGACTCGTATATCCGCACTTTTGAAGAGTGGGTACTCGGACTGATTTGATTCCAATCAAATAAAGTCTACGAATCTAGTTTATTGGGCAAAGTGCCTAAAACACTATTTACTTGGTAAAAGTGTAAATGCCACTGATCTGTTAGCCCTAGTTCATAGTGAAGCAAGTGGGCCCATGTCTAGCTAGGCTAGAGGTGGATATGAATATTCCGTGACCTATACTGATGTGGCATCACGTTATGGTTATGTGTTTCTTTTAAAGAAACACAAATCGGTAACTTTTATAGTTTCGACACGAAATAAACAAACAGATCGGCTAAAGTATTAAACTGTCACGGTAAGACCGTAATGGAAAATACTTAAGCAATAATTTTCAAATATACTTGGAAGAGTATAGTATTCTTTCAAAGAGGACTCCTCCCGGAACACGTCAAAGTGACGGTGTGTTCGAACTGAGTAACCGAATTTTGTTGGACATGATAAGGTTAATCATGAGTCGCTCTGAGCTACCATTTCCTTCAACAGATACACATAAACAGTGCAGAACTTATTTTGAATAAGGATCCATTAAAATCTGTTTGACAGATATCATATTAGATATGAAAAGGAAAGAAACCAGGTTTCTCATTTCTGAATATTTGGGTATGTTGGGCATATGTTTGGATGATACCAAACTAAAACCCAAATTGGATAAATGCCAAATTGTAGGTTATCCTAGGGATACATAAGTATAGTACTTATACAACTCACTAGAGAACAATGTAATTGTTGCTCACCATGTGGTTTTCCTAAGAGGAATACCGATATGCAGTGGTAAGTGGGAGGATAGTAAAACTCGATGAAAATCGGAGTAACACTATTCAAGGCACCGATTCATAATGGAACACATATAGTTCATCAAGGATGAAACTGTTAGACATTATGACCCATAGCGTCACTGTTTTGTAAATGATATTGTATTATTGTACAAAATCAACTATGTGATAATGAAATTTCCTTTTGCCGTTTTGTAAAATTATTTACTTTAATATATTAATAGCAAAAGTCCATATGATTAGTTTCGTATTGAGATGATATGAGATAGTATCAATATAAAAGGTTTAATCATTAAATATCCCTAGTCGGAGTATTATCGAGATCGGACATCGATAATGCGGAATAGACTAGTATTGCACTTGTGCGAGTTGTGATGGCACAACGGCATAGTTCTCATATATTTAAGTATTGGATACTTATGCAAGTGCGATAGGAGGTTGTGTTTTGCCGATGGTACGGAAAATAGCTTCGCTCTGGACAGACCCCGCGGAATCCCATTGGTAGTATGTCTGCGTGTCTATGGGAGGCCGCATCAGGGTAGGTGTATATGGTCTTAACCTGAGACTTGCATCGCTAGTACTTGCGACAATCGATAAACTTTGGTTGTGGTGGTTCGGGGCTTTAACCGGTTCTCTGTACGCCTCTTCTGGGTTTATCGAGAATCGTAGTGTACTGGATGTGATGTCAAGATGGAAGTATCACTTCAGACATATGGAGATGATGATCACGCAGGATACAGAACTAGTACTCTATAAAAGGTTGCAACCGTCGGGACAATATGACCAGGTCAGGATTGTCCGATTTAAAGAGACTAGTTGTTTGATGTCCGATATATGTTTCGTACGGGGCAGACACATTTCCACCCCCAGGCCTAACATGTGATCGTCCGATACTGGATCGATGTACGCGATACTACGGTATACTACGCTTGATAAAGATCTAATATTCCAGTAAGAATATTTCTAGAGAATTGGGTAGGCATGGCGCTTTGCTAGAAGCCAACCTTGTCTTGTAAATCGGTAAAAACATAGTACGAGGTACGTACGTGTTCGGATTATCCGACGACTGTATTTACTGCCAACATAGCCGGAGATCTCTTGGGTCGCTTCCTGAAGATTCACCTATGATGTTTGATTCGAACTTTATTAATCTTGGATTAATTACGGAGAAACTTTATCTTGGATAAAATGACTTATTAGGAGAGAGAGAGAGAGATCTATTAATTTGGAATTAATCGATAAAATAATATATTCGATATATTAAACGAAATTAGATTTCGACGCGGAATTAAAATTGGATTTTAATTCGGGCAAACGAATTAATTTAGAATTAATTCGTTAGCGATCTGAATAGTAATTTCGCTAGGCGTAATTATTTAATTCTCGTCGCGACGGAAATGCGTTTATTCGGAATTAGCGAAATCGAGCCCGAAAGTGTTTGCGGACACATTCGTATTTTGAAACGGGTTGGATCCGCAAATCACATCGCGATATCTCATCACTTGACAAGACTAGTTGATGGATGTATCTAGTCACCTTTATGGGATGATACATTGTCTCTATTCTCAATGTAAGATGATGATGCCATTTAATGAATTTTTAGGAGGGAAAAAGCTTTTCACGGTTTTTGAAGAGTTTTTATCAAAAAAATTCATTTTGGTATATGATACATCATTATTGCTTTTCATTTGGTCTCTCACGTTTTTTGAAACAAAAAGAGAACAAGAAAATTGAAAAGTCTCACTCTCCTCTCCTTCTTCTTGCTCACGCCGTGAGCTTCATCCATGGCAGAAAAATTGTTTTTCTTTTCTCCATTTTGCTAGCACAATCAGGGATCAAAGGAGGTGATAGGGAAACAACCTTGGAGCTTGGAATACTAGAAGACTTGGAACTTCTCTCACTGTTGTTCTTGGCCGAAAAAAGCTCCAAGACTTGAAGCTTCTCTCATTCTTGTTCTTGGCCGAAAAACATCCACCTTGAAGACTCAAGGATCCTCTTCATCATTTTCGTCACAAAGCTTAGTAAGTATGATTCCGCCATGCTTCAAGCTTTGCATGTATGATATTTGTATTTCTATGGCTTAATCTTTCTTTGGGACTAATTATAGAAACCAACAATGGTATCAGAGCCATGTTTAAGCATGAAATACATTAGGGTTAATTTGGGGAAAATTGATTGAAGCATGTTCTTGTGAAATTTGTTGCTAAAGTATGCTTATATGTATGTTATATGATATATTACATGATCAATTTTAAGAAAAATGCATTGGATGATTTTTCCCCAAAATGATTGCTTTGGCCGAATGTGAGGTACTTCCACTGGGTTGTATTTTTGCATGCACAAGTTCATTAGATGACTTAAGTATGCTTATATGTATGTTATATGATGTTATACATGATCAATTTTGAGAAAAATGCATTGGATGAATTTTTCCCCAAAATTGTTTCTTTGACCGAAAATGGAGGTCCTTGTAATGGATTATATTTTTCTGTTTATAAGTTCATTTGATGACTTAAAAATAAACGGGTAATAGATTAGTGATTCAATTGGATTGAAAAACAAATCGAACCACAAAAATCCCTCTTGGCCGAATGCAACATGACATGTTAAAGGACTTGATTTTTGTTCAAATAAATGTTGGACATGTGTTTTGAACAAGTGATGATTAATAAATTAAATTGGTGTTTTTGAAATATTTTGGTTTAATGAATTAATCATGGATTTACACTTTAATTTATTGAATTTTAAAATTTGGAATATTAAAATTTAATTAATGGGCTTTAATGTTTAATTGGGCCTTATGGGCTTGAAATTGATTTTATGGCATTTAAGGGTGATTCCTTATTTGGGCTTGGTAATTGGGTTTGACCCACATTGACCAAAGCCCAAGCCTTTATAAATCAATTGAAAGCCCATCGGACTTTAATTAAACAAACATTGGATGTTAGTTGGGCTTGGAGACCCAATTAGATAAGATTTAGAATCTAAGTCTTTAAAAGCACATTAAAAGTGTAAACATTTAATTTGGAATTGAATAAATTGAATTAGTATTGAATACGACTTAAATTGGATTTAACGGGTAGTTCGATATAATTCGTGAATTCGTACCTTATGTACTTATTCTCAAACGAGTTGGACTCGCGCAAAATCAAACCATTGTTTGAACATTGGATGATCACTTAAACAAAGACTAATTAATTGGATTTGATTGGTTGTATAGCATGTCTTGATTGAATATATATGTATGTGATGAATGAATAGTGTATATCGGATGGATATTAGAAGGGAAAGGGTAATTTTAGAAATTATTGTAAATTTAGAATTTATAAATTGGACCTGCGTGTCCAGCCTTATCTCTTTTATCTCTTTGTATTCTCTTCTCACCTAATTCCCCTCAATGTAAATGAGGTTTCTCTTATTGTATTATGTAATTGGGTAGAAGTAGAATATTGCTAGCGGGGAGAGGAAAGGGAGTGATTTGTTCTAGGAACAAGTTGTTTTATATATCCATCCGAATATCACTATTAATTTACTTTTCGCACTTTATGATGTTTTAGAAGCATGCTTAAGGGTGTATGATGATGAGACCTAACAAAGATAATAAATTGGTTGCCAATTACGCAAAAATCCCTCAATTTATATTAAGCAATTATCCTTCCATCGAATGATTCTTGTTCAAGATCCAAAATTGGCATTGGTTTGTTGGCCAAAGTCAAGACCTTTGTCAATTGAGGATGTACTTGAATCATGAGAGTTTTGTTCCACATCGGTGTCTTGTCCAAGTTGTGATTTGTTGGCCAAAGTCAAGATCACTTCTTGTCCAACGACATTGATTACGAAACTTTCCTTGTCAATGGGTCCCGCTTAACCGGAATCATTAGGTTTGTTGTGCCAAAGCCAAGGCCTAGATGATTCGGAGGATATGGTTAGGAAAATGTATTAGATACATTGGCATAAATAAATATACATATGTTTTGGACTTGGATGTCCACCTAACCGGATCTAGGAATTGGATTGGATCCAATTGATCTTTGAGATCTACCTAGTTAAATAGCATACAATTTGTTGGCCAAAGTCAAGATTGTGTGTTATTTAAAGGGATCCTAGCCTACTAGGAAATAGGATTTCCCGAGTTCTCAACAGAGGGTTAGAGACTTGATAAAAATAGTGGGAGGCTAGTATTGAATTTGCAATTTCATTCAGATACTTAGCCTTACGCGTCTTTCAAAATTATTTCGATTATTAATTAAAATTAGTTGGACTAATTCATTGTTATTTTGTAACAGTTTGACTGTACCCATTTTATCGTTAACTAGATAGTTGGACTATCGTAGTTGAGATGGCAAGCAAGGTAAATGTCCGAGACATCATCATGGGTGACAATGTCTTTAAGGGCACAAACTTCGCTGATTGGGAAATGAACCTGAGGATAGTCCATGGGGCTGAGAGGATGCTGTACACTATACAGACACCTCTCCCGCCTAAGCCCACTGACCCACTTGAGCTGGAGTTATGGAAAACTCACAGCAATGATTGTGACACTGCTCAGGCTATTATGTTAGCTTCGATGACTCAGCACTTTCGTCGCCAAAATAGGGACTTGGATCCTTATAATATGATGGCTAGACTGCGAGATCTCCACCGCTCCAACAAGCGGATGGAGGTTACGAGTTGGTGAAGAAACTCTTCCGCGCCCGAATGACTGAAGGCGCATCAGTTGAGGCCCACGGGGCTCAAATGATCGCCGATATTGATGAGTTGGCCAATATGGGAATAGTCTTGGAGGCTGAGCTGACCGTAGATTTGATCTTACAGTCACTTCCTGATACTTGGAGACAAATCATAATCAACTATAAGTTGATGGATACGGATGACTCTCTTGGAGAGCTGTTATCCATCTTGAAGGAGTCTGAAAAAGAACTCCTTAAAGGGGGCAAGCGCGAGGCGCACTATGCATCGATCTCTCAGAGGCCAAGGGCTGGGCCCAAAGCAACTGGAGGGGTGAGGAAGAAGAAACATAAGAACAAGGGTAAAGGGAAGTCGACAAAAGCTTCTGGGAAGCCAAGGAACAAATCTCAAGATGTCTGCCTCAATTGCGGCAAGAAGGGTCACTGGAAACGTGACTGCCGAATGGGCAAGGGACATAGGGAGGATATCAAGGCAGGCAAGGCACTAGCGTCTGGTATGTTTGTTATTGAGATAAATATGACTACTTCTAGTTTTAAAAATTGGATTTTTGATTCTGGTTGTGCTGCTCATATATGTACTGATTTGCAGGATCTGCAGAATAGCAGGATGCTGACTTCAGGGGAGGTTGATCTACGAGTCGGAAACGGAACTCCGGTTGCTGTTTTGGCTGTAGGGACTTTTGTTTTGGAATTGCCCTCGGGGCATTTACTTAAACTTTTGAACTGTTATTATATACCTAGTTTGACTAGGAATATCATATCTGTATCTTTGTTAACCCAGCATGGGTACACTTTTTTTTTTAGAAACACTGGGTGTTATTTATATAAAGATGATGCAGAAATTTGCACTGCCGTTGCAAATAATGGCCTTTATATTTTGAATATAAATGAATCTCCTAAACATAAAATAACAAACAAAAGGCTCAAAAGGAGTAATCTAAAAGATGAAGCTTACATGTGGCATTGTCGTCTATGACACATTAACAAGACTCGCATATCCACTCTTTCAAAGAGTGGGTACTTGGACGGATTTGATCCTAATTTATATGATGTCTGCGAATCTTATCTTTTAGGCAAAATGCCTAAATCACCTTTTAGTGGTAAAGGTGAACGTGCCACAGAACTGTTAGCCCTCGTTCATAGCGACGTATGTGGGCCCATGTCTAGCCAGGCTAGAGGTGGATATCATTACTTCGTAACCTTTACGGATGATGCATCTCGTTATGGTTATGTGTATCTAATGAGACACAAGTCGGAAACTTTTGAGAAATTCAAAGAGTTTCGACACGAAGTAGAAAAACAAACAGGAAAGAGTATTAAGACATTGCGGTCGGACCGTGGTGGCGAATACTTAAGTTATGAGTTTCAAGATTACTTGAAAGAAAATGGTATTCTTTCACAGTGGACTCCTCTTGGAACACCGCAATTAAACGGTGTGTCTGAACGGAGAAACCGTACCTTGTTAGACATGGTAAGGTCGATGATGAGTCGGACTGAGCTACCAATATCCTTCTGGGGATACGCATTAACCAGTGCGGTACTTATTTTGAATAAGGTTCCGTCAAAGTCTGTTGAACAGACTCCATATGAGATATGGACAGGGAGGAAACCAGGTTTCTCTTTCCTGAAGATTTGGGGATGCTGGGCATATGTTAAACGTTTGGAAGGTACCAAACTAGAACCCAAATCGGATAAATGCCTTTTCGTGGGATATCCTAAGGAAACCAAAGGATATTACTTCTATCACCCATCAGAGAACAAAGTATTTGTTGCTCTACATGCATTTTTCCTTGAGAAGGAATTCCTAGATGCAGTGGTAAGTGGGAGGAAAGTGGAGCTCGATGAAAATCGTAGTGATACTGTTCCTGGCAATGAATCAATGACTGAACATAAACAGACCATCCAGGATGAGTCTGTACCACAATCTTCATATACACAAAGACCGCGTAGGTCGGAGAGAGTCAGGACAGTACCTGAGAGGTATAGGTTCCTGATCTCTCCTCATGTAGACATTAATCTTATTGAGGATAATAAACCAACTACGTATGAGGAAGCAATACAGAATATTGATTCCGCTTTATGGCAAGATGCCATGAAGTCCGAGATGGATTCCATGTATGCCAACCAAGTTTGGACACTGGTTGATGCACCAGAAGGCATAAAGCCTATTGGATGCAGATGGATCTTCAAGAAGAAGACCGACATGGATGGCAACGTGCAAACGTACAAAGCCAGGCTTGTAGCAAAAGGGTATCGTCAGCAATATGGTATTGATTATGACGAAACTTTCTCACCCATTGCCATGATTAAATCCATTCGGATAATGCTAGCAATAGCTGCATATTTCGATTACGAGATATGGCAGATGGACGTTAAAACCGCTTTCCTTAACGGAAACCTTTTGGAGGATGTTTATATGCAACAACCTGACGGTTTTATCGTACCTAGACTTGCAAACAAGGTTTGTAAGTTAAATCGATCCATTTATGGATTGAAGCAAGCATCACGGTCATGGAATCAGCGTTTTGATGAGATCATAAAAGAATATGATTTCGTACAAAACGATGATGACCCTTGTGTATATAAGAAGGTTAGTGGGAGAGCACTGACTTTTATTTTCCTTTATGTCGACGACGTATTGCTTATAGGCAATGACATTCCCATGCTAACGTCGGTGAAAGCTTGGCTTTCATTAAAATTCTCCATGAAAGATCTGGGAGAAGCAGCCTTTATTCTGGGAATAAAGATCTACCGGGATAGATCTAGAAAGCTGCTTGGACTCTCACAGAGTACATATATTGACAAAGTGTTGAAGCGATTCAACATGGATCAATCCAAGAAGGGATTGATGCCAATGTCGCGTGGTATCCTTCTGTCTAAAGACATGTGTCCTAAGACTAAAGAAGAGAGAGATAACATGAGTCGAATACCGTTCGCCTCGGCAGTCGGATCGATCATGTATGCCATGATATGTACGCGACCTGATGTGTCATATGCTTTGAGCATGTGCAGTCGCTATCAGGCTGATCCAGGTGAAGGTCACTGGATGGCAGTTAAGAATATCCTTAAGTATCTTAGACGAACTAAGGATGCTTTCTTAATTTATGGAGGTGGAGAACTTGAGGTGTCTGGGTACACCGATGCAAGTTTCCAAACCGACAAGGACGACTTCAAGTCGCAATCGGGGTACATTTTTTGTTTGAATAACGGAGCAGTGAGCTGGAAATCTTCCAAGCAAGATACTATTGCCGATTCAACAACTGAAGCGGAGTATATTGCTGCGTCAGAAGCAGCAAAGGAGGCAGTTTGGATCCGAAAATTCCTAATCGGATTAGGAGTAGTTCCGTTAGCAGCTGAGCCTGTGCCGTTGTATTGTGACAATAACGGGGCTATAGCACAAGCTAAGGAACCAAGGTCTCATCAACGATCCAAGCATGTTCTTCAGCGTTACCATCTGATTCGGGAGATTATACATCGTGGCGATGTAAAGGTCGAGAAGGTCGCATCAGATGACAACATTGCAGATCCGCTGACGAAGGCTGTTCTTCAGCAAGTGTTTGAACGACATATACATAGTTCAGGTATTAGATGCTTGAGTGACTGGCTATAGGCCAAGTGGGAGATTGTTAGACATTATGACCCATAGCGTCACTGTTTTGTAAATGATATTGTATTATTGTACAAAATCAACTATGTGATAATGAAATTGCCTTTTGCCGTTTTGTAAAATTATTTACTTTAATATATTAATAGCAAAAGTCCATATGATTAGTTCCGTATTGAGATGATATGAGACAGTATCAATATAAAAGGTTTAATCATTAAATATCCCTAGTCGGAGTATTATCGAGATCGGACATCGATAATGCGGAATAGACTAGTATTGCACTTGTGCGAGTTGTGATGGCATAACGACATAGTTCTCATATATTTAAGTATTGGATACTTATGCAAGTGCGATAGGAGGTTGTGTTTTGCCGATGGTACGGAAAATAGCTTCGCTCTGGACAGACCCCGCGGAATCCCATTGGTAGTATGTATGCGTGTCTATGGGAGGCCGCATCAGGGTAGGTGTATATGGTCTTAACCTGAGACTTGCATCGCTAGTACTTGCGACAATCGGTAAACTTTGGTTGTGGTGGTTCGGGGCTTTAACCGGTTCTGTGTACGCCTCTTCTGGGTTTATCGAGAATCGTAGTGTACTGGATGTGATGTCAAGATGGAAGTATCACTTCAGACATATGGAGATGATGATCACGCAGGATACAGAACTAGTACTCTATAAAAGGTTGCAACCGTCGGGACAATATGACCAGGTCAGGATTGTCCGATTTAAAGAGACTAGTTGTTTGATGTCCGATATATGTTTCTTACGGGGCAGACACATTTCCAGCCCCAGGCCTAACATGTGATCGTCCGATACTGGATCGATGTACGCGATACTACGGTATACTACGCTTGATAAAGATCTAATATTCCAGTAAGAATATTTCTGGAGAATTGGGTAGGCATGGCGCTTTGCTAGAAGCCAACCTTGTCTTGTAAATCGGTAAAAACGTAGTACGAGGTACGTACGTGTTCGGATTATCCGACGACCGTATTTACTGCCAACATATCCGGAGATCTCTTGGGTCGCTTCCTGAAGATTCACCTATGATGTTTGATTCGAACTTTATTAATCTTGGATTAATTACGTAGAAACTTTATCTTGGATAAAATGCCTTATTAGGAGAGAGAGAGAGAGATCGATTAATTTGGAATTAATCGATAAAATAATATATTCGATATATTAAACGAAATTAGATTTCGACGCGGAATTAAAATCAGATTTTAATTCGGGCAAACGAATTAATTTAGAATTAATTCGTTAGCGATCTGAATAGTAATTTCGCTAGGCGTAATTATTTAATTCTCGTCGCGACGGAAATGCGTTAATTCGGAATTAGCGAAATCGAGCCCGAAAGTGTTTGCGGACACATTCATATTTTGAAACGGGTTGGATCCGCAAATCACATCGCGATATCTCATCACTTGACAAGACTAGTTGATGGATGTATCTAGTCACCTTTATGGGATGATACATTGTCTCTATTCTCAATGTAAGATGATGATGCCATTTAATGAATGTTTAGGAGGGAAAAAGCTTTTCACGGTTTTTGAAGAGTTTTTATCTAAAAAATTCATTTTGGTATATGATACATCATTATTGCTTTTCATTTGGTCTCTCATGTTTTTTGAAACAAAAAGAGAACAAGAAAATTGAAAAGTCTCACTCTCCTCTCCTTCTTCTTGCTCACGCCGTGAGCTTCATCCATGGCAGAAAAATTGTTTTTCTTTTCTCCATTTTGCTAGCACAATCAGGGATCAAAGGAGGTGATAGGGAAACAACCTTGGAGCTTGGAATACTAGAAGACTTGGAGCTTCTCTCACTGTTGTTCTTGGCCGAAAACAGCTCCAAGACTTGAAGCTTCTCTCATTCTTGTTCTTGGCTGAAAAACATCCACCTTGAAGACTCAAGGATCCTCTTCATCATTTTCGTCACAAAGCTTAGTAAGTATGATTCCGCCATGCTTCAAGCTTTGCATGTATGATATTTGTATTTCTATGGCTTAATCTCTCTTTGGGACTAATTATAGAAACCAACAGAAACTATGACCATTAATCTTCGAATACACAAGAACCACGTAAGTCGGAGAGAGTCAGAAAACAACCTAGGGTATGGGTTTCTGATCTCACCTCATAAAGATGTTTATCTTTTGAGGTATACCAACTGACTACGTATGAGGAAGTGATACAAGGTATCGACTCCCTATTATGACAAAGTGTCATGAATCCGAAATGGATTCCATGTATATCAACTAAGTTTGGATACTAGTTGATGTACCGCAAGGCGTTATGCCTATTGGTACTATAAGTCTTCAAGGAAGACGTACATGGATGGCAACATACCAACGTACTAAGCTAGGCTTGTAGCAGAAAGGTATCGTTATCAACATTGTGTTGATTACGATTCAACCTTTTACATGTTGCCACGGTAAATCCATTTGGATAATGCTAGCTAAAGCTGCGTGTTTCATTTATGAAATATGACAGCTTTACGGGAAAATCGCTTTCCTGAAAAGGAAACCTTTTGGAGGATGTTCACAACATCCTGACAGTTTTGTCGTACCAAAACTAGCAAACAAGGTTTGCGGGTTATTCGATCCATGTTTGGATTGAAGCAAGCATAGGTTCTTGGAATTTTCATTTTGATGTGATCATAATGGTTTATGATTTAATTCAAAACGAAATGATTCTTGTGTATATAAGAGGGTTAGTGGGAGAGCACTGTCAGTGGTTGTCCTATAAAATAATGATAATATATCATTTCTTGGAAATGATATTCCCATAATACTATCGTTGAAAGCTTGGCTTTCGAGAAAACTCTCCGAGAACTTGTACATTGAAAAATGTACGCGACCTGGTGTCTCATACGCTTTGAGCATATGGATTCACAAACAGGCCAATCCGAGTGATAGTCACTGGATTGAAGTTAAGAACATACTTAGTATCTTAGAGAACTAAGGATGCTGCCTTAAACTATGGAGAAGGAGAACTTGAAGTGACTGGGATCACTGTAGCAAGTTTCCTAACCAATAAAGACGACTAAAAGTCGCAAACGGTACTACAAAGTTTGAATAACGGAACAGTGAGCTAGAAATCTTCCAAGCAAGATACTGTTACCGAATAAACAACAAATGCGGGTTATTGTTGCAGCTGAGGCAGCAATAGAAGCCTTCTGGGTCGATACAAAATCTAATTAGATTAGATATAATTCTGTTAGCAGCTGAGCTAGGCTTCAGCACAGGCTAAAGAATTAAGGGTCTCATCAACGATCCAGATACATACTTCGACTATTCATCTGATTCATTCGGATAATACATCGTGGCGATGTGATGATCGTATACATCGCATCAGATGATAATCATGTAAATCCGCTGACGAAAGTTTTTCTCAGCAAATTTGAGCCAACCGTACATAGTTCGGGTGTAAGACACTCGAGTGACTGGCTATAGGCCAAGTGGGAGATTGTTGGACAATTATGACCCATAGCGTCACTATTTGTACAGATCATGGTGTTGTTGTACAAATTAACTATGTGACAAATGAGATTGCACTCTTATCATTTGTGATTAGATCACCTAGATATATAAATGATAGGAGGTCCCTGTGATTTGTTCCTGGATTGAGAATGATATGAGATAGTATCAGTCCACGAAAGATAAATCATTAAATATCCCTAGTCAGAGTATTATCTAGATTGGACATCGATAAATACGTAAAAGACTAGTATTACACTTGTGCGCGTTGTGAGGGCACAACGACATAGTTCTCATAAATTTGGGTATATGATACTCATGCAAGTGTAATAGGAGGTTGTGTTTTACCGATGGTACGGGAAACAGCTTCGCTCTTGATAGACCCCCTCGGAATTCCATTGGTAGTATGACTAAGTGTCTATGGAAGTCCGAAATCAGGGTAGGTGTATTTGGTCTTAACCTGAGACTTGCACCGCTAATACTTGCGACAATCAATATACTTTGGTTGCGGTCGTCCAGGGCTTTAACAGGCTCTGTGTACGCCAATGCTGGGTATCTTGAGAATCGTAGTGTGTTGGGTGTGATGTCAAGACGGAAGTGTCACTCCAGTCATATGGAGTTGATGATCGCGCAGGGATACAGAACTGGTTCTCTTAAAAGGTTGCAACCGTCGGGGTAATATGACTTGGTCATGATTATTCGATATTAAAGAGACTAGTTGCTCGTAATCCGATATATGCTTCGTAAGGGGCAGACACTGTACCAGTCGCAGGCCTTGCATGTGATCATCCGATACTGGACAGAAATACGCAATACTACGTATATTACGCCTGATATAGATCCTTTATTCATGTAAGGATATTTCTGGAGAATTGGGTAGGCATGCTGCTTTGCTAGAAGCCAACCATCTCTTGTAAATCGGTATAAACGTAGTACTTGGTACTTACGTGTTCGGATAGTCCGACGACCGAATTTACTGCCAACATATTTGGGGATCTCATGGGTCGCATCCCGAAGATTCACCGATGACGTATGACTCGCACTTTAATTAATCTGGGATTAATTAGATGAGAGAGAAAATTAATCTGGGATTAATTGCGGAGATATTTTATCTGGGATAAAATATCAATTTAAAGAGAGATAACGATTAATTTAGAATTAATCGGTAAATTAATATATTCGATATATTAAATGAGATTGGATTTCGACGCGGAATTAAAATTAGATTTTAATTCGGGCGAACGAGTTAATTTAGAATTAATTCGTTAGCGATGTGAATAGTGACTTCGCTAGACGTAATCATTTAATTACGACGCAATGGAAAATTCGTTAATTTGGAATTAGCGAACCCGAGACTGGGATTATTTGCCAGCGCATTCGCATTTCGAATTCGAGTGCGGCACGCAAGTCAAATCAAGGGTCAAATCGCTAGTCGTATCAAGCGTCAAATCACTTGTCACTTTGAGTGATGTGACTTGAAAACTTGTGATTGATGTGATTGAGTGATGTGTGTGGTTGGAATTTATGGCTTTAAATTGTTTGACTTTTTGAAAGCCAAAAGTGTGTATATGTTTTGAAAAAACAATTACACAATTTTATTCTCTTTCTTTTTTCTCTTTGCTCACGTTTGGAGCAACCATTTCTCTCCTCATCTCACGCCAATTTTGGGCAGTTTTGTTCTTCTGTTCTGCCGGGCAGAACCGAAAATGAAAGGAGGCTAAGTGCGATTTTGTGGCAAAATCGAGAGTGCTAGCACACTCCAGGATCATGAGAAGGTGATAGGGAAGTACACCCATGAGCCGGGAATCGTTCGACGAAGCTTGGAGCTTGACGAAGGACCAAGATGAGGCCGAAAATCATGCAGTCCAGCAGCCCACTGCCGCAGTTCACAGTGAGCAGAATTTCAGTTTTTGTTGCCTCCCGCGTCGCTCAACCAATCGATGTGAGTATTCCGCGACTTTCTCGATTGTGTTCACATATGTTCATGCTTGTTTATTGATCCTTGGGACCTTAGTAAACTCCAACAGTATAGTTTAGCGAGATTATCTGTGGTCGTCATAATTCATGAGTGAGTGAATTATAGACACGAAATTAGATTTCGTGACAGATAAACCTAAACTTAGAGAGTCTCACTATATGAAGTGTACTCGTTGAGCACTTGGGCAACGCGTTATGAATAATACAGATTATTCTTAATACTTCATCGGATTAAATGAGTTAATTCGAATCGTTTAAACGGTTAAACGAAAACACATACATAAGGGCATTTTTGGTCAATCATGATTATTGTGTATTTATATTTGATACATAAGTTATTTATATTTGATACATAATTTGATTAGATACACATTAATTACTTGTCAAATGAGACTTTGACACATGCCATTAATATATGTATTTGTTATTTAATGTAAATAAAAATACATATATAATAACAATTATATTAATTAATTATTTAGATATTTAAATGTTAAATATTTGAATAATTCAATAATATCCATATTATATAAATGTAATGCAATATGTTTAATTATTATTGATACATGTGGCATGTTTTAATTAAGCTTAATGTGTGCAAGTTTGATTTTCTAACATATAGCTTGTTTTTAATTTAATGAAATTAAATTGCAAAAATGACCAAAATCCCCCCCCCCACAAAGTCGGTCAAGCCTTGTCTAAATTAGAAAATTTCTTTTTCATTCAAGCTTACCCATGGTCGAAATACATCTTTCAAATACTCTCTCAAATTTGCTTGATGATTCAAGGAAGAAAAGTGAAGAAAATCAAAAAAAGGCTTTAGGAAATTAAAAGATTAAAGGTAATCTTCAATATCCCTAAGCTTAGAAAGCATGTTTCATGTTCTTGATAATCTAGAGACATTCTAGGGTTTCTATTTTTCTTTAGAATTTGGGGTTTTTTTATTTGGAGGATGGAATTGAAGGCTTGGTGCATGTGTGAAGTATATTTGAATGATATTATTGTAATATTGGTTCAATTTGATCATTTGATTATATGTTGTCATTCTAGAGTGTTATGACCACTCTTGTAATGCCTATTGTTCTTGTGTGCTTCATTGGTAGTGGCTTGGATTGGTGTTGTGATTAATTGGATTAATGTTAAGAAAATTAGATTAAAGCATGAAAAATTGATATTTTTACTTTCTGGATCAGATCTCGAAAAATTGTTTTTATGGTGATGAAAATTATGTCATATAAATGTATTAGATGTGTTTTGGGTGTTGGAACAATTGACAGAAATCATTTCGGAATTGAAATATGCGAAAACTGTGAAAAACGACGTTACCATGTGACTTTTGAGACAACCGAGTGACGGCTGTCCAAACAGTGAATTGGTCACTGTTCGAGCAGCCCATGAACTGCCCCTGCCATGTGCATTGGGTAGTCGGTTCGGTCAAAAATGTATTTTATGTCATTTTGTGGAAAAATATTTTCGTAAAAGTTTCGCGATGTTTCTTAACTATTTATGTCATTATTTGATATTGAATAAATATGTTTAGGTGAAATATGAATGAATTATTCATATTGGATATTGAATAATTTATTCGGTAATTTAAAAAGTTTTAAAATTACGATTTCACTAGAACCGCGAGCTTCCGCTGCGCCCACGCCAAAAATCCCCAACATTATATAAGCCTTATTTTTCATTTTTGTTTCATTATTCAAGAACCCTAAAAACATATACAAAGAAAGCTTGAGAGAGAAAATGAAAGAAACCAAAAGAAAGCTTGGATTTTTGGAAATTCAGTAAGTTTTTTCTTACTTTCTTCTTCATGAAAAATGTTTCTATCATTCTAGGCTTCAATATGTGTAGCTTAGATTTTTCTCTACTCTTTTGTGTATGTATTTTGATGGTTGGGAACTTGAAAGAAAGATGGAAGCATGTATATGTGTTAAGAATGCATGAAATTAGTATATATGTATTCTTTTAACCATTTGATGGTGTTGTACCCATTCTAGAGTTAATTATCCACTCATAAATGACCTAGAATTGTTCTTGAGTTGTTTCATGATGGTGAGACTTGTTTGGTTTGGTAAGAATTGAATTAAAGTGTTGAATTTAATTAATATGGTGCTAATTTGTCAATTTGTGGAAATTGTAAAATTAGGGTTTCATATATGTGATGTAATTTGATGTATATATGATGTATATTAAATTTGGGATTTTTTGATTTGATCTTGACATGTTTTGAACTAAAAGGACCAAATTGTAAATTCTTGAAAGTTTGGGGACCTCTCGGCAGTATGAGGGAAATCTGTTTTCTTGATTTGCAAATTGTATTTTCATGTATAAGACATGTATAAATCATTTTTGGATTGATTTGGAATCAATTAAAATTATATTTGACAATTTAGGACTAAAATGATAAAAATACAAAGTTTAAGGGCTAAACGGTAATTAATGAAAAATCTGATTTTTGGGTAAAAGTTTCAGTTTTTAAGTATTGAGTAATTTATTTTAATTACCCAATAAAATTTATTGAAATCGAAAATTTCAATTTTTCGTGTTCCGCTGCGTTTACCCGGAATTGCCGCCTAAAACCCCAACACACACAACAGTAGGGCCTCAGCGGTTTTAGAGTTGGTGCTTGTAGCGCCAATCCAAATAATATATTGTACATTATATTTTATTATTTATTAATAAAATAACTACTTTTCATTTCAATCTTGTTAATGGTAATTATTTTGTCATAATGCATATTACTTTATATTGTTGCGATATTTTATATCGTACCGCAAGTGTACGGTGTCAAGTTTTAGTAAAGATGAGTGAAGAGTATCGAACCCACATGGATTGTGTTCAACTCACACTAAGTACTATAATTAGTAAACCTAACTTTATTTAGAAAATATTTAATTAAGATTAAACTAAATAAATAAGACATGAAAATAGTTAAGTAGGAGAAATCAATACGAGAGAGATTATAGAGTCTGATTTCATCTAACTGTCCCTTATGTATTTGTTATGCCAATCAATCCTTATTCAGTTGCATTGTTTATAAGTCAAGAATCCTAAAGTATTCAACTCCCTCTCCCGAGCAATAGTGAAAATATTATCAATTACAGACTTGGTATCCAAATAAAAATCTAGTAATCAATAACTTATTATTCTTTGTGATTCTTTGTTAATGACTTCAAACGAACTATAGGTTCTCCCGAACTCTATAAAACTCCTAAGTTATATTCTCTAGATCCTATTCAAAATCCCTCTCTCCCGAGTGATAGATTCTAAACATTCATCATCTCAATTTGTGGCCAACAAATAATAAGCGTTAAACGCAAGAGAATACAAATAAACTGAATCAAAACTTTATATAAATCAAATTAGCAAACAACACATAGGTTCAAGGATTAGTTACACCATCCTCTAGAATAATGGAGTTAGTTCATGACTAAAGATAAAAACAATGACAATAGGGTCATGAACATAATGGACATCATTAGAGTTTAAAGAAAGAAAACTATATGATAAAACCGGAATTGAATCACTTCCTATTCAGACGTCACCGCATTCGTCTCCTCTTGTCGCTCTTCAATCCTCATATTTGGATCTCTCTAAAATATGAGTTTTTTGTTTTTGTGTTGTGTATTAGCCTCTCTTCCAGGGTTTTGGACGAGCTTATGTATTTATAAGAAAGTCTTGTTGTCCTTGTGCATGTAAAACCCAAAAAATTGGTGGATCTGAGAGTCTAAACAGCGCCGCGGCGCCGGAAAGTGACACCGCGGTGCCCAACTTGTTGGATTTTATATGTGAGATGCTGAGGAGGCGCCGCGATGCCAATGAGTGGTGCCGCTTCGCCAGTTATATATATTATTGTCCTCAAAGAATGCCTACCAATGAAATCATAGAACCTTTAAAGTACTCAATGCAACTTAAATCCAAGTTATTGAATAAAGTATCTAAGCCAGACTCACAGTGTGTGTGTGTGTGTGTGTGTAAAGGTTTGGTCACAGCTCGACTCATAAGTAAGCCAACTCGATGATTTCGTCTCAAAAATTAAGATCTGATGGGTCAAACCAACCTAGATATCTCAAAAGTACTCTGTAATTTCCTTTCTTTGCTCCGTATGGTATGATTTTTTTCTTCTTTTCCCTTTTTTTCTTTTTTTCATTTATTTTTTTTAACACACATACCCTTTAAGGTAGCAATTTACTTCATGGTGGTCCTAACACTCGCCCATGGGTAGCTCAAGCTTATCGGTTATATGTGGTTTATCTCTTTCTTTCTTTTCTCATGCTTTCATTCTTTTGCAATCAATTTTTTTTTTACCATACATCATAACACTAGCAATTCGAAATAGACATCTAAGCAAACGATCATTCATCGGCAAACAATTTCTTCAATTAGTCACTTTGCCAACTACCCAGGTTCTTACTGCTTAACAACCTATTATTAAGTGCTTACGAGTCTAACCTAGATCACCTACTCAAGGCATCATATGAAAATCAATTGGGAACTTATCGTTTCTAAAATTTCATCGAAAGCAAATAAAATTCATCATTATACTTATGTTGTATTATTAAGGAATAAAAACAAAAAACAAAATTTTTTTTGAAATAGCAGGAACTATCACTACATGCACACACCCCCAAACTTAAAACTTGTATTGTCCTCAATGTAAGATAAACATAAAGAACATGAATGAGGCATAATACTATCGTGCATGGAGTTGATCAGGCTCTTGCTGGACAGATTTTGGTTGCGCAGGCTTTGTGTGTTTCGTGTTACCTGCATAAGTAACATGTAAACTAATAAATAAACAATAGCACACAATAAAAAAATTAAAATAAAATAAAATAAAGAAAATGTTAATAAAACAAATGCAAGGGTTGCCTCCTCGCTAGTGCTAAGTTTAACATCTTCAGCTAGACGCAACCACCCAAGTAATCATGGTGGCTTCTTCTTTGGTATCCACTGGTTATTATGACATGAAAAGGATTGCTTGACACTGCTCTTTAGGGTTGGTCTCAGTATTACTATGAAGTGCCCCTTGCTATTGATTAGTCATGGAGGAAGCAATCTACCCAACCTATACTTCTAAAGACTTTATTGTTGCCTCTATATTTCCCATGTGTGTCTCAATACTATTCAGTCTTGACTCATTCTTCTCAAACCTCGTTGAAGTATTAACAACCAACATGCTTATGAGGTCTTCTAAGGGAGGTTTCTACTTAGCTTTTGGATATTTGAAGCTAGATGAAGGTTGCAAGACATTATTTATATTAGCATATGACAAGTTTGGATGAGAGTAATTAGGCATATGATTGCCTCTATAGTTTTTGAAGTTTCGATTATTCGCATACTGGACTTGCTCATATCCTCCGTCAGGTAAAATCATTCTATTTGCAGCAGCAGCTTCAATAGATGGTTGGCCTTATTGATTGGTCAATGCTACTAAATGAGTCGTGAGGGATGACATTTGAGCTGTAAGTATAATAATATGATTCACCTCATATCTACCGGCCACCTTAGTCAAAGTCGGGCGTTCACTTGGCCATTGATGGTTATTGATGGCCATCTCCTCTAATAAAGAATAGGTGTCTTCGCCAGATTTCTTGAATAAAATTCCTCCAGCAGCTGCATCGACCATGGTTCTATTATGACCATTCAACCCATTGTAGAATAACTGAATCTGAACTCAGTCTTTGAAATTATATTGTGGGCATCTCCTGAGTAAATCCTTAAAGCGCTCTCAGGCCTCGTACAGATTCTCAGTCTCCAACTGCCTAAATATGCTAATTCCTGTTCTCAGTTGGGCTAATTTAGCTGGTGGAAAGAACCTTGCAAGAATTTTAGTAGTTATGTCCTCCCATGTCAGGATGCTTCCCATCGGTATTGATTGCAGCCAACCCAATGCCTTATCCCTTAAAGAGAATGGGAATAAGCGTAGCCCGATGGCCTTTTTAGTCACGCCATTCATCTTTATGGTATCCGCCATCCGCCATCTCAAAGACATCCTTAAATGCATATTGGGATCCTCTACAACTGAACTCCCAAACTGGTTCTTTTGCACCATGTTGATCAATGCAGGTTTCAGCTCAAAATTATTGGCATTGATTGGTGGATGCATAATCCCTGAATAGTTATCATCTACGACTGGCTTGAAATGATCTATGATTGCCACATGGCGTGGGTTGTTCTCTCTATTTTCAGCTGTCATTGTTTCTTTTTCAAGTTCCTTCTCTTTCCTTAGTCTCCTCGTTGTTCTTTCTATTTCACGATCAAATAGGAGAGAGTTGAGACTTGTGGATCTTCACATTCACTGAAGCCCAGAAAGTCAAAAATCAATAATCAAATAGAAACCAAAACAAAGATAAACATAAAACACAAATAAATTACAAATAAAAATAAAAATCCAAATTAAAGCTAAGGTTACTTGGTAATAGTATTAATGTGAATTAGAATAACAATCCCCAACAACGGCGCCAAAAGTTTGTTGCGATATTTTATATCGTACCACAAGTGTACGGTGTCAAGTTTTAGTAAAGATGAGTGAAGAGTGTCGAACCCACAGGGATTGTGTTCAACTCACACTAAGTACTATAATTAGTAAACCTAACTTTATTTAGAACATAATTAATTAAGATTAAATTAAATAAACAAGATATAAAAATAGTTAAGTATGAGAAACCAATACGAGAGAGATTCCAGAGTCTGATTTAACCTACCTATCCCCTATGTATTTGTTATGCCAATCAATCCTTATTCAGTTGCATTGTTTATAAGTCAAGAATCCTAAAGTATTCAACTCCCTCTCCCGAGAAATAGTGAAAATATTATCAATTACAGACTTTGATATCCCTATAAAAATCTAGTAATCAATAACTTATTACGCTTTGTGATTCATTATTAACGACTTCAAACGAACTATAGATTCTCCCGAACTCTATAAAACTCATAAGTTATATTCTCTAGATCCTATTCAAAATCCCTCTCTCCTGAGTGATAGATTCTAAATATTCATCATCTCAATTTATGGCCAACAAACAAGAAGCGTTAAATGCAAGAGAATATAAATAAACTGAATCAAAACTTTATATAAATCAAATTAGCAAACAACACATAGGTTCAAGCATTAGTTATATCATCCTCTAGAATGATGGAGTTAGTTCATGACTAAAGATAAAAACAATGACAATAGGGCCATGAACATAATGGACATCATTAGAGTTTAAAGAAAGAAAACTATATTATAAAACCTGAATTGAATCGCTTCCTCTTCGAACGTCACCGCATTCGTCTTCTCTTGTTGCTCTTCAATCCTTCTATTTGTATCTCTCTAAAATATTTGTTTTGTGTCTTTATGTTGTGTATTAGCCTATCCTCCAGGGTTTTGGACGAGTTTATGTATTTATAAGAAAGTCCTGGAGTCATTGTGCATGTAAAACTCTAAATATTGGTGTTTCTGGGAGTCTACGCAGCGCCACGGTGTCGGAAAGTGCCACCACGATGCCCAACTTGCGGGATTTTATATGTGAGATGCTGAGGAGGCGTCATGACGCCAATAAGTGGCACCGCGACGCCAGTTAATTTTTATAGTGTCTTGTTTTTTGCGCTTTTCGCTCTTCCCGTGTGCCTCCGATGCGTTCGTAAGGTCCCAAAACACGTAAATTTGCCCCAAAATCCATATCATAATGCTTCTTATAAATAAAACATAAAACAAACTACAAATACATTAAATGATAAGGAATCAAACAAAATAGTAAGCTAAGAATGCATGAATAAGTGGGTATAAACCGCACTTATCAGGTATATAAATATGTTGAGAATGACATCAACCTTAGAATAGTCATGTAGTAATACTGGACACTGGGTGGTCCAACATTGTGATAGTATTATTGTTATAAACTATTCTTAAAGTAAATATTTATGGTCATTGGTTTTAGAATGCAGTCGAATTCCTATAATCTAGAAGAGTAGCACATGTCGTTATTGGAATTGAAGTTCCAATGGTTTAACCCAATGTACCAAGTGAAAGGGAAGCTTGTATAGACATGTGGGTATTCGTTGGAGCAAATACTGAATGATTCACATTTGATTCCTAATAGTTGGAAGTATACACCACCGTCAATAGGAATCTCCTTCAGTCGAGTAGCATATGTAATCCTCTGACTATAGGATAACATTGATTTTTTGTGTTATCCTCCACACTTTAATGCATATATGTCAGATATCTTTCATGTTATGACCGCTAGATGTTCGTTAGGTGGGACCAATGCGCTCGGTGATCAAGTGCATATCAAAATAGGATCTGTCGGCCCGTATGTGTACCATAAGGGATTAAGATATCCATGTGAGTAAGTCACGATTCTTAAGGCTTTAGCCAAAGCCGATCACCGAGGGTGGATAACATATATAAGAAATGGTGTTCTAATTAGTTGTAAAGAACGTGGACATGCCGACAATATGAGATATGTGTCTTTCAAAATTGACGGTGTATTCTATATTTCCTAAGCACAACAAAGATAGCCAATTACGGAGGGATTATTATACATATGTGATGGCCTCGACTTGTATAGTTCAAAAATTTCATTCGTACTCTTCGAGAATTCGGAGGTGGCTGAATTGCGTATATATAAATTGGGCTTATATGACGAATGTGTCTGGACTTATAAAGTCCCACAATATGAAGTGTACTAGTTGAACACTTGGATAACCGATAATGTCTGGTAATAAATAATATTTGATATTATAATTATCAATAATTAAGTGTTATTGGATAACATTAATTATTTACTTTAACTCAATTGGATTAATCCAAAATCACACAAGGACTTTGTTGTAATTTCATAAATATCTATACAGTTGGAGGATATTTTGGTAATTATAAATATGTAATAATATGTGTATTTGGCTTGATTTAATTGGATTAAATCAAAGTGGTAGACATTGAACTAATCCATTGATTAAACTTTGTCTTGATTTAATTGGATTAAATCAAAGTGGTAGACAAAGGTGATTAGTCACAACTAATTATACATGTTGACGGCTGATTTTGGTCTTAGGAGAATATTGGAATATTTACTCCCGAGACAATCCTCCATTAATAGTGAATTTGTTCGGTTATGGGGGAACCAAAAGCAAACTTAGCAAAAGACAGATAAATACGCCAATCGACAAAGAGATTTAACGTGGTTTGGCGGATTAGATCCAACCTACATCCACGGGCACAGAACGGACGATGTTTTATTACTGAGATATACTTCTCCGATATCTCTCGTGTTTACAGGTCTGATGATAATGATTCTCTTCATAATTCTTGTTCTCTTCCCAACTCTATATGCTCTCAATGATCTACCTACAAGCACGCTTTCCCCTCTTATTTATAATAGCAAAGAAACAGTTTTCTTTTTCCCATAAGGATTCCTAGTTGAAAACTACCTTCACTTCCTTTATCCTACTAGGACACTGACTTATCAGTTTACCCCATAAAAGTAGGATAACTTGTCATCTTATCCGTAAGAATAAGGTATCTTATCTTCTGGAGCATGTCTCGCCATATGCTCGGTCTTCATGAGGTCGGTTATAATGGTCCTCTGAACTGAGAATGCTTCTATCGATCTGATAATGCCCGATCATCCGAGCTCAAGTGGTCGGTTACCGATCATAAAGTGCTCGGCCCCTTACTGTTGGCTTTTAGTGGTCGGGTCGGTATTAATGATCCTGACCAAGAAGAGAGTTACCCTTTTACCCATGCCGTACTGCTTAAATATCATAGTGCTTAAAAAACACCATCAACATCTATCCCCTAGTTCTCGGTAACAACGAGTTTGCGAGTTGATGCCGGGAACTATAAAAAAAGATGGTGTGCCGATGAATGCATCGGTGGTCACTCCAGAAACCGCAGAGAAAAATGCCTTGGCTGCAAATCTGGTCCTTCCTGCCACCTTCATGTGCTCAGTCCACGAGGATCCCGATATCTACCCGTGGAGAAAATGCTTTGCCCTTATGCTGATGACGATCGACTCGGTGGGACGTAACCCGACCCCGAGCTGAGAAGAACATTTGGCTCTGGGGAAATGTCACATCCCCAGACCAATAGAGGGCTGACCATGGGGGAGATGCTCCGATCCCATGCCGATGATAAGTCTCTCGATGGGACGTATCCCGACCCCCAACTGAAGAAAGACTTGACTCTGGGGGAATATTACATCCCCAGTCCAAAGAAGCAGACTCGGTGGGACGTAACCCGACCCTGAGCTAAAAGAAAGACTTGGCTATGGGGGAGTGTTACATCCCCAGTCCAAAGAAGCCGACTCAGTGGGACGTAACCCGACCCTGAACTGAAAGAAAGACTTGTCTTTGGGGGAATGTTACATCCCGAGTCCAAAGAAGCCGACTCGGTGGGACGTAACCCGACCCCGAGCTGAAAGAAAGACTTGGCTCTGGGGGAATGTTACATCCAAAGTCCAAAGAAGCTGACTTGGTGGGACGTAACCCGACCTCGAGCTAAAACAAACATCGATCTTGGCGGTACAAGAGCAGACCCGAGCCGGAAAGAAACATTGGTCTCAGCGGTACAAGAGCATACCCGAGCCGGAAAGAAACATCGGTCTCGGCGGTACAAGAGCAGACCCGAGCCGGAAAGAAACATCGGTCTCGGCGGTACAAGAGCACACCTGAGCCAGAAAGAGACATCGATCTCGGCGGTACAAGAGCAGACCCGAGCCGAAAAGAAACATCGGTCTCGGCGGTACAAAAGTAGACCGGAGCCGGAAAGAGACATCGGTCTCGGCGGTACAAGAGCAGACCCAAGCCGGAAAGAGACATCGATCTCGGCGGTACAAGAGCATACCCGAGCCGGAAAGAGACATCGGTCTCGGCGGTACAAGAGCAGACCCGAGCCGGAAAGAGACATCGGTCTCGGCGGTACAAGAGCAGACCCAAGCCGGAAAGAAACATCGGTCTCGGCGGTACAAGAGCAGACCCGAGCCGTAAAACATATATCAACAAAACGGACTCGGCGGTATAAGAGCAGACCCGAGCCGTAAAACAAATATCAAAACCATTGTGTGGGCCATAACAAACAAGCATAATCAAATGTCAGCCTAAGACAGAAGAGGTCTTACTCACATTTTGGGATCCGTTGCCTTTCTTGCAACTCTACAAGGGTCACTACAAGCAAGTCTCTTCTTAATACATCCTCTCTGCATCTCAGCATTCCACGCATCCGACCGGATGACTTCCGCTATCAACTTTGGTCAACCTCAAAAACCGAATGGTCTATGTACATACTGAGATAGCCATTTTTCACCAAGTCTTCCACCTGCTCCCGCAGGTCTCTACACCAATTTGTGGCATGTCCCCTTACGTTATGGTAGATACAGTAAGCCCTACTATTTCCCTCCTCAATCAGGAACCTCCTTAAATTAGGCTCGGCCAACAGACCTTTATCCTGGATTTCCCGAACTATCTCGGCCATAGGTTTGTTCAGGGGGGTGTATATTGTCCTCCCCGCGACACGATTGACTTGGATAGATGACTTTATCTCTTGAACATGACTACTCGGAGGTGTTGGTCTGAGTTTCTTCTGCTCCGGGACTGGTCTCCTCAAATTTCTGATCGAATCCCACTGATCGTCTGACCTAAGTATCTTAGACTTTCGGGTGTCTACTCCTCGTGCAATCTTTTTCTCCTCCTCTATTAAGATAAACTTCCTGGCCAAATCCAGGGCATTGGCATAATCCGATACGTCTTGAATCCTCAGGTGAGTCCACAACTTCCCGACCTTCAGACCTCCATTGAGACTTTCTAGCACTTCCGATGACTCGTACGCTCCGACCTCGAGCACTAAATTGTGGTACCTTTCAATAAAATTCCTTAGGGGCTCATCATCCCCCTGCTTCATCAGTCTCAATTCTCCCACCATTTTCTTTGGGACGCAGGCCCCTTTGAAGTGCCGAACAAATGACTTTCTGAGTTGCGCGAAGCTTCCGATGCTCTCTTGGGCTAGAATTCTGAACCATAGAATGGTAGATCCCCCCAAGGTTAGGGGGAATACTTTACAAACGGCATCCCCTACTACTCCTTGGACCTTCATCAATAGGAAAAAACTCTCAATGTGAGATTTTGGATCAGTGTGGCCCTTGTAGGGCTTCATGGACGGCATGTTGAATCCTTTTGGGAATTTTACCGACCTTATTTCTTCTGTGAATGGAGATTCAACCTCGCCGTCCCGAGCATCTCCCGTGTCAGTTTTGAGGTTCACTTCCCACTTGGCCATTTCTTTTCTTAACCAAGATCTTATATTGCCATCTGTGTTACAGTGCCGCCTCCTGCGGCCTTCTTCGCGCCTGTCACCCCGGGTGCGGCGTTCCTCATGACTTGAGATTTCCCGTCCAGTCTCACCATCCTTCATATCTCCCCTTCTGGTGTCGCGGGCGCTATCATAGGAAGAATCTGGTGACTGTCGTCCCTCTTCTTCTTCTCACGTATCCTCCATTTGTAAATATTTTCCAACCACTACGGACCTTATCCCGTAGGGACCCTTCCTCATTGGTTCATCGTCATCACTCATATCTGCGACCTTTTTTCCTTCTGCTATTTCGCCTCTCCTCCGACTGGTTCCGGCTTCTAGTCTCTCATCATTCGTCTCTTCCATCCTCTCCAGTCTGTCCATCATGGATTTCAGAAAGTTTTGATTTTCCTCCCTATCTTTCCTTATATTTTCTTCCATCTTCTCCATCCATTCCGCTGTTGAACTCCCTGACGACCGGTGATTTCCATCTTCTGCCATCGTCTTACTATGCGAGCTGCTTTTTGTTGAGTTCCCCACAGACGGCGCCAATTGTTGACGGCTGATTTTGGTCTCAGGACAATATTGGAATATTTACTCCCAAGACAATCCTCCCTCAATAGTGAATTTGTTCGGTTATGGGGGAACCAAAAGCAAACTTAGCAAAAGACAGATAAATACGCCAATCGACAAAGAGATTTAACGTGGTTCGGCGGATTAGATCCAACATACATCCACGGGCACAGAACGGACGATGTTTTATTACTGAGATATGCTTCTCTGATATCTCTCGTGTTTACAAGTCTGATGATAATGATTCTCTTCATAATTCTTGTTCTCTTCCCAACTCTTTATGCTCTCAATGATCTACCTACAAGCACGATTTCCCCTCCTATTTATAATAGCAAAGAAACAGTTTTCTTTTTCCCATAAGGATTCCTAGTTGAAAACTACCTTCACTTCCTTTATCCTACTAGGACACTGACTTATCAGTTTACCCCATGAAAGTAGGATAACTTGTCATCTTATCCATAAGAATAGGTTATCTTATCTTCTAGAGCATGTCTCGCCATATGCTCAGTCTTCATGAGGTCGGTTATAATGGTCCTCTGAACTGAGAATGCTTCTATCGATCTGATAATGCCCGATCATCCGAGCTCAAGTGGTCGGTTACCGATCATAAAATGCTCGGCCCCTTACTGTTGGCTTTTAGTGGTCGGGTCGGTACTTAATGATCCTGACCAAGAAGGGAGTTACCCTTTTACCCCTGCCGTACTGCTTAAATATCATAGTGCTTAAAAAACACCATCAACAATATATATTTGGACAAATTGGATTAAGCCCAGATAAAAGTTAATTAGAATTTTTATTAATTAAAAATTGCATAAGTTTTGCTGTAAAAGGTAAGCAAGAGCAAGTTTTTAAATAAGGAAAAAATAAACTAAAACAAACATTAAGCAAAAGAAAGAAATATTACCTTAAGTAAAGTTTTTGTGGGAGAAGCTTTGGAAGTTCTCTACAACAATAAAGAGAAAAAGATTGGATCTTCATATCAAGCTTGCTAACTTTGGAAGTCCTCTACAACAACAATGAGAAGAAGATTAGATCTTCGAATCAAGTTTGCTAGCTTTGGAAGTTCTCTACAACATTTCAACAATGGAGGAGAAGATTTGATCTTTGGTTCAAGCTTACTAGGTAACTTTGATCTTCTCTAATAAGCTATGTTTTATATTTGATACATAATAATATAGCTTAAAGTTGAAATTAGGCTAATAAATTTGTGTATGGATGCTTTGGAAGCATAAACATAATATGCTTGTAATTGGGTCAAATATGTTCATGTTGGATATGGAATATAAAATTAGAGTTTGGAACTCTAGATGAAAGCTTGGAGCTATGGCTACCATTCTAGAATCACTTGACCACCTTTAAGTGACCTAGAATTGTTCATGAGTCACTTCATGTGAGATTATAATTTGGTTTTTATTTTGGATTCAAAATTTATGCATGTGGTTATTTAGAATAAATTTATGTTTTGTAAAAATATTTGATATTTCTAAAAACATGATTTTGTTCTATAACATGTGTTGATGTTAAAATTAATTTTTTGGGTGTTTGAAAGTGTTTAGGGAATGTTGGAAATGAATTAGGGTATTCCATCAGCTCTCTATTTCCAGAAAGCTTAAGGAAACAATTGAATTAAAAAAAAAAAAAGTTATGCGCTACAGTGGCGCTAGTGTGCGCCCTCGCACTGTAGCGCACTACGCGAGCACCAAATCTTATTTCTTTCCGTTTTTGAGCTCCCAGACTCTGATTCGACCCTCATTTTTTCCTATTCACTTGTAATGAAATATAGTATTCCATTAAATTATTTAAAAATATATCCATGATTGATATCTATGGGTTGGACCCACTTTCGCTATACGGGGTACCGATCTGACCCTATGAGTTCCACAACCGCCCCAATAGACGGGACGTAACCCAGCACAGAGCCATTCAAACACTTAGCTATAAGGGAATGTTCCCTCATTTTGCTATTCAATAAAATGACCTCGACGGAACAAATACATCCCCTATTCATTATAAACATAATCAAAAAAGATTTCGAGGGAAGATTTTCAACCTCAGGCATCTCATATACCAAGTATGTACAAAAACAAAAATAAAATACGACAAGTGTAACGAGGGTGACATATCACACACTCCGCACCGACCTAGAAACATCGAGGCAATAAAGATAGCGTCATGTCCCATGTTACCCAAAACAATAATTTTGAATCTCACATTCCAAACGTCCTAGCAAACCGAGCTACGGATCAGGGGGCGACCAATGTCATGGAGGAATTTGCCCTCATGCTAGGTAGGTGACCGGTGCTTACACACACGCGTATAATGCAAGCGCACATATCGTTCAAGTAGTATAAAAAGTATCGATCCCACGAGGACTTAATACCTAATCTATTAATTTTATGAGGTCAAATGATTACTAGTATCTAACAGGTTGTTTGATTGATTTGAAATGGTGATGATTCTAAATTTAAAAACAAGTAAATAATATTGCACGAAAGTAGGTTTAAGAAAATTCAATATTATGAAACTATCTAGGGTTGTGAATCTTTCTAATATCTTTAAAAAGATGAAGTGGTTATTTCATGTTTGTGTAATAAATCGGTTTAGTAACCTGGAACACTAAATTATACGAAAGCCTATGTCGATGGTCAGACGCAAATACCCAGTATAGCCTAATTGAACCATATGTCTATGTCAACCAAATTACCTGGATTCATTAAGTTTAAGTTCCAATTATGGCTACCCCCGCCCAACAGGTATATGTCTATCCTGTAAAGAAATCTATTAAAGGGTTATCTATCCTCAAGGAAGATCGTGGGCTATTAAGTCTAAGGCTGAAACCAAAAATTCCTTTGCCAAGTTTATTTTAGATTTACCAGATCAATCTTATTAGTGGCCAATTAACAAGACGCATTAAGCTTAAGACTTAATAAGTAAACCTTTAAATTACCCAAACTATAAAATAACCCCTTATAAACCGGTGATATTAGAATTCATCACAACCCCAGATAACTAACTTAGTTACGACAAATAACTAGGGCTAGTAAAAACCTAAATAAAATAAAAGATATAAAGTAAAATGCTGAAAAGTAAATTGCTAAAAAGTAAATGACGGAAAGTAAATGTTGAAATTAAATACTGAAAATTAAATGCTGAAAAGTAAATGCTGAAAGTAAATTACTGAAAAGTAAATGCTGAAAGTAAATTGCTGAAAAGTAAATGCTGAAAGTAAATTGCTAAAAAGTAAATAAAGTAAAAGTACAATAAAAGAAAATGGTGAGGTAAAAGGATCCACTTTTATTACTTATATTTTAGATATCTCCCTTAATATAATATATTAACTTTGCATGATAATTACCAACCATCCATATAGGTGGTATCCAGATTAAGTCAAATTAATAATTAATTACCAACCGACCAATCAGGCGGTATCCAGTTTAGTCAGGTTAAAACCAATTTAAATAATTACCAACAGACCAATATGGCGGTATCCTTGTTAA
This sequence comes from Zanthoxylum bungeanum, assembly GCA_019454045.1. NCBI lineage: Eukaryota > Viridiplantae > Streptophyta > Magnoliopsida > Sapindales > Rutaceae > Zanthoxylum > Zanthoxylum bungeanum. The sequence goes on from SKCR01042113.1 coordinate 259,774, forward strand.
GTCAGGTTTTAACTAGTTTATATAATATAATTAAGGGAGATTAATCTAAATATTAGTAATAAAAGTTTTACCTTTTACCCCATCAAAGGGGAGTTACCTCATCATTACTGAAAAGTAAAAACTGAAAATTAAAGAAAGAAAAGTATTGTGCGTAAAAGTAAATTGCGGAAAGTAAAAACTGAAAAGTAAAGAAAAGAAAGTGCGAAAGCGGAAATTAATTTCTGAAAGCTGTAAATAAACAAACTGTTGGACAGTTATGACCCATAGCATCACTATTTGTACAGATCATGGTGTTGTCGTACAAATTAACTATGTGACAAAGGAAATTGCTCTTCTATCATTTGTAATTAGATTACCAAGATGTATAAATGATAGAAGGTCCATATGATTAGTTCCAGATTGAGATGATACGAGACAGTATCAATCCACGAAGGTTTAATCATTAAATATCCCTAGTCGTAGTATTATCGAGATTTGACATCGATAATGTGGAATAGACTAGTATTACACTTGTGCGCGTTGTTGGAGCATAACGGCATAGTTCTCATATATTTGGGTATAAGATACTCATGCAAGTGTAATAGGAGGTTGTGTTTACCGATGGTACGGGAAACAGCTTCGCTCTGGATAGACCCCTCGGAATTCCATTGGTAGTATGACTATGTGTCTATGGAAGTTCGAATCAGGGTAGGTGTATTTGGTCTTAACTTGAGACTTGCACCGCTAATACTTGCGACAATCAATATACTTTGGTTTTGGTCGTCCAGGGCTTTAACATGTTCTGTGTACGCCACTTCTAGGTATATTGAGAATCGTAGTGTATTAGGTGTGATGTCGAGATGGAAGTATCACTCCAGTCATAGTGGAGATGATGATCACGTAGGATACGGAACTGGTGTTCTTATATGCTGCAGCTATCGGGATATTACGACTAGGTCATGTTTATTCGATTATAGAGACTAGTTACCAGAGATCCGATATGTGCTTCGTACGGGGCATACATATTTCCAACCCCAGGCCTTGCACGTGACATCTGATACTGGATCGAAATACGTAGTACTACGTATACTACGCCTGATATAGATAATATATTCCAGTAAGAATATTTCTGGAGAATTGGGTAGGCATGATGCTTTGCTAGAAGCCAACCATGTCTTATAAATCGGTAAAAACGTAGTACTAGGTATGTACGTAGTCGGATAGTCCTGTTGGATAATATGACCCATAGCGTCACTATTTGTACAGATCATGGCGTTGTTGTACAAATTAACTATGTGACAAAGGAGATTGCACTCTTATCATTTGTGATTAGATCACCTTAGATATATAAATGATGAGAGGTCCCTATGATTTGTTCATGGACGGAGAATGATATGAGACAGTATCAGTCCACGTAGGATAAATCATTAAATATCCCTAGTCGTAGTATTATCGAGACAGGACATCGATAATGCGGAATAGACTAGTATTGCACTTGTGCGCGTTGTGAGGGCACAACGGCATAGTTCTCATATATTTAAGTATTGGATACTTATGCAAGTGCGATAGGAGGTTGTGTTTCACCGATGGTACGGGAAACAGCTTCGCTCTGGATAGACCCCTCGGAATCCCATTGGTATTATGACTATGTGTCTATGGGAGTCCGACATCAGGGTAGGTGTATTTGGTCTTAACCTGAGACTTGCACCGCTAATACTTACGATAATCGGTAGACTTTGGTCTTGGTGGTACAGGGCTTTAACCGGTTCTGCGTACACCACTTCTGGGTTTATCAGAGAGTCGTAGTGTATTGGGTGTGATGTCAAGACGGAAGTATCACTTCAGTCATAGTGGAAATGATGTCACGCAGGATACGGTACTAGTGCTCTTGAGTGATGCGCATCCAATCATGATATTATGACCAGGTCATGAATATCTGATTATAGAGAGTAGTTACCAGACATCCGACATGTGCTTCGGACGGGGCAGACACTTATCCAGCCCCAGCCCTAGCACGTGACTATCCGATACTGGGCCGATATACACAATACTACGGTATACTACGCTTGATACAGATCTATATATTCCTGTAAGAATATTTCTGGAGAATTGGGTAGGCATGGCGCTTTGCTAGAAGCCAACCTTGTCTTGTAAATCGGTACAAATGTAGTACGAGGTACTTACGTGTTCGGATAGTCCGATAACCGTATTTACTGCCAACATATCCGGGGATCTCATGGGTCGCTTCCTGAAGATTCACCGATGACGTATGACTCGCACTTTAATTAATCTGGGATTAATTGGAAGAGAGAGAAAATTAATCTTGGATTAATTACGGAGATATTTTATCTGGGATAAAATATCGTTTAAAGAGAGAGAACGATTAATTTGGAATTAATCGGTAAAAATAATATATTCGATATATTATATGAAATTGGATTTCGACGCGGAATTGAAATTGGATTTTAATTCGGGCGAACGAATTAATTTAGAATTAATTCGTTAGCGAAGTGAATAGTGAATTCGCTAGGCGTAATCATTTAATTACGACGCGACGGAAAATTCGTTAATTTGGAATTAGCGAACCCGAGCCCGAGATTGATTGCGAGCGCATTCGCATTTCGAATTCGAGCGCGGCACGCAAGTCATATCAAGCGTCAAATCACTAGTCGCGTCAATTGTCAAATCACTTGTCACTTTGAGTGATGTGACATGACATGTTGTCACTTTATTAAAGTGACTTGATGTGAATAGTGATAGATGATTGAAAAGCACTTTTTGCTTTTTGACTTTTGCTTTTTTGAAAAGTAAAAGGAATTTTTTTAATAGAGATGAAAAGTGGTAAAAGGTGTTATTATTATTAATTTTGGAAATTAAAATATAAAAACCTAATTGCACTTTTTCTCTCTCTCTCTCTCCCTTTAACGTTTTTTCATCTCCCTCTTTTTCTCTTCTTCTTCCTCTCACGGCTTTGAGCCGATTTCTTCCCAAATTTTTGGCTTATGGCCGAATCTATGAGAAACAAGGAAGAACATATGGTGCTAGCACACACACATGGGTTATATTAAGGTGATAGGGAAGTGCGTTTGTGAGCTTGGAATCTCAAAGCTTGGAGCTTTAATGGAGGTCTTTAATGGGCGAAATTTTGAGGATTTTTACAGCCCAACACCGTGCAGTTCAGTAGCTCCAAGATGGCCAAAACCGAGCTTGATGGAGGAAGAAAAAGACTTGTGTTCTTTGCATCTCAAACCAATCATTGTGAGTATATGTTTCCGCCATTATTCCTTGATGTATTCATGCGATTTCTTGCTTGTTTTGGATGATTCTTGGGACCTAATTAGGAAATCAACAATGGTATCTTGGGCCTTGAACAAGCATGAAAAAGTTAGGGTTAAAATTGGGTAAAACGAATTTGGGCATGTTTTGATGAAATTGTTTGTTATAGTATGCTTAAATGAGTTGGAATTAATGATTGATTAGATCAATTTGAAGAAATTGTGTTTGGAACAAATTTCCCCAATTTTTTGTGTAGGCCAAAGTTGACAAAATTGGGTAAACTCAATTTGAGCATCAATTGATTAAATTGTTTAGTATAGTATGCTTGAATGAGGTTGAATTGATGTTGTGCATGATCAATTTCATGAAATTTGGTTGGATCCATTTTTCCCCAAATTTTGGGCATGACAAATTTGGGTAAACTTGATTTTGAGCATGTTTGATGAAATTGGATGATTTAGAATGCTTAAAGTATGTTTAATTGAGGATTGATTGGATCAATTTGTTGAAAATGAGTTTGGAACAATTTTCCCCAAATTGCTTATGTTGGCCGAAAATTGAGACCCTAATATCTTGGTGAATTTTTGTTTGTTTGATCATTGGATGACTTGAAACAAGTGGGTAATGTTGAATTGAAATTTGATTGGATTGAATTTTGATTTGGAACAATTTTCCCAAATTAAAGTAGGCTTGGCCGAATTCAATTGGATATGAAATTCATTGTGTTTTTTTGTATTTTGATTCATTAGATGAGTTTAATTGATTTGGGAAATGATGATTGTGGATTCAATTGGATTGAAACCGAATCGGATTGGAAAAACCCCTAATTACCGAGAACAAAAGCATGTAAAATGGGTTTGATTTTAATAAATTGTGTTGGACATTATTTGATGTAGAAATGCATGATAAAGTATGCTAATTGATATTTTAGAAATATTAATTGGGTGGTCAATTGTGCATTACACTTAGGTTAATTAATTATGGAATTTGGAATTTTATAAGTTAATTAATTTGGGCTTATTTTGGAAATTGGGCCTTATAGGTTGTAATTGGGCTTTTGGGCTTGGTTGTACCAAGTTAGGTTTAGGCCAATTTGGTTGGATCCAATTGGGCCCAAAACCGGATCCATAAAGTCCAATTATGACTTAATGGACCTTAATTATTTAATTGGGCCTAATGGGCCAAAATTAATTTAAAGGCTTATGGGGTAACTCCCGGATTGGATTTTGGTTATCAGTTTGACCCGAGTTGACCAAAAGTCCACGCCTTAAGAAATTAATTAAAAGCCCATTGGACTTTAATTAAATAAACATTAGATGTTAATTGGGCTTTGAGACCCATTGCGATTAAATTTGGAATTTAAGTCGTAAAGGTTCATTAAATAAAGTGTAATATTCAATTTGGAATTGAATAGTGAATTAGTATTAAATACATGTTAAATTGGATTTAATGTTGTAGTTTAATTTAATTCAAGAATTCGTACTTTCAGTACTTATTCGCAAAACGAGTTTGACTCGAGCAAAAATCAAATCGTTGTTTGAACATTGGATGATCACAAATTATCATATTAATTAATTGGATTAGATTGATTGATAACATGCTTGTATAAATACATGGTTGTGATGCATGAATAATGTATATCGGATGGATATTAGTCGGGTGGGGCAATTTTAGAAATTATTGTAATAAATTTGATTTATTAAATTGGACCTGCATGTCCAGCCTTATCACCTCTATACTCCTTGTATTCTCTTCTCACCTATTCCCCTCAATGTAAATGAGGTTTCTTTAGAAGTGTAGTGTAACGGGTAGAAGTAAATACATGTGCTAGCTTTGGAGAGAGAAAATGAGAGATTTGATCTAGGATCAATGTAAAGTATCCATCCGTATATCATTATTATTTTATTTTCATACTCGCTTTATTATGTGTTTAGAATGCATGTTTAAGGGTGTATGATGATGAGACCTTAATAAAGATAATTAAATTGGTAGCCAATTTGCACGCGAAAAACCCTCATCAAATATCATGCGTTTTTCCTTCCATTGAGTGATTCTTACTCAAGATCCGAGATTGGCATGGGTTGTTGGCCAAAGTCAAGCCCTTGTCCGTCGAAGATGTGTTTGAATCACGAGGCTTTGTTCCATATTGGTGTCATGTCCAAGTTGTGGTTTGTTGGCCAAAGTCAAGACCACTTCTTGTCCATCGACATTGATTAAGAAGCTTCCATGGTCAATGGGTCCACGCTTGACTGGGATCACTAGGTTTGTTGTGCCAAAGCCAAGGCCTAGTTGATTCAGAGGAAAAAGGTTAGGGTATATATTCGATATATAGGCATATATAAGATATATGTTTCGGACTTGGATGTCCACCTACTGGATCTAGGAGTTGGATGAGATCCAATTGATCTTCGAGATCTACCTAGTTAATTATCATACAATTTGTTGGCCAAAGTCAAGATTGTATGACTCGCACTTTAATTAATCTGGGATTAATTGGAAGAGAGAGAAAATTAATCTGGGATTAATTACGGAGATATTTTATCTGGGATAAAATATCGTTTAAAGAGAGAGAACGATTAATTTGGAATTAATCGGTAAAAATAATATATTCGATATATTATATGAACTTGGATTTCGACGCGGAATTGAAATTGGATTTTAATTCGGGCGAACGAATTAATTTAGAATTAATTCGTTAGCGACGTGAATAGTGAATTCGCTAGGCGTAATCATTTAATTACGACGCGACGGAAAATTCGTTAATTTGGAATTAGTGAACCCGAGCCCGAGATTGATTGCGAGCGCATTCGCATTTCGAATTCGAGCGCGGCACGCAAGTCACATCAAGCGTCAAATCACTAGTCGCGTCAATTGTCAAATCACTTGTCACTTTGAGTGATGTGACATGACATGTTGTCACTTTATTAAAGTGACTTGATGTGAATAGTGATAGACGATTGAAAAGCACTTTTTGCTTTTTGACTTTTGCTTTTTTGAAAAGTAAAAGGAATTTTTTTAATAGAGATGAAAAGTGGTAAAAGATGTTATTATTATTAATTTTGGAAATTAAAATATAAAAACCTAATTGCACTTTTTCTCTCTCTCTCTCTCCCTTTAACGTTTTTTCATCTCCCTCTTTTTCTCTCCTTCTTCCTCTCACGGCTTTGAGCCGATTTCTTCCCAAATTTTTGGCTTATGGCCGAATCTATGAGAAACAAGGAAGAACATATGGTGCTAGCACACACACATGGGTTATATTAAGGTGATAGGGAAGTGAGTTTGTGAGCTTGGAATCTCAAAGCTTGGAGCTTTAATGGAGGTCTTTAATGGCCGAAATTTTGAGGATTTTCACAGCCCAACACCGTGCAGTTCAGTAGCTCCAAGATGGCCAAAACCGAGCTTGATGGAGGAAGAAAAAGACTTGTGTTCTTTGCATCTCAAATCAATCATTGTGAGTATATGTTTCCGCCATTATTCCTTGATGTATTCATGCGATTTCTTGCTTGTTTTGGATGATTCTTGGGACCTAATTAGGAAATCAACAAGTCCGACGACCAGATTTACTTCCAACATATCCGGGGATCTCATGGGTCGCTTCCCGAAGATTCACCGATGACGTATGACTCGCACTTTATTAATCTGGGATTAATTAGATGAGAGAGAAAAATTAATCTGGGATTAATTACGGAGATATTTTATCTGGGATAAAATATTAATTTAAAGAGAGAGAACGATTAATTTGGAATTAATCGATAAAATAATATATTTGATATATTATACGAAATTGGATTTCGACGCGGAATTAAAATTAGATTTTAATTCGGGCGAACGAGTTAATTTAGAATTAATTCATTAGAGACGTGAATAGTGATTTTACTAGGCATAATTATTTAATTACGTCGCAACGGAAAATTTATTAATTTGGAATTAGCGAACCCGAGCCCGGGAGTGTTTGCGGGCTCACTCGCATTTCAAATTAAAGTGCGGCCCACAAGTCACATCAAGCGTCAAATCACTAGTCAATTGATTGATGTGATGTCTAATCACTTTGAGTGATTGACAACATGTCACTATTGATTGATGGTGGTAGTTGGAATGCATTAATTGTTTTTTGCCTTTGACTTTTTTAAAATTAAAAAAATGGTATATGTTTAATTGATTTTGGAAATCAATTAACTAATACACAACACATTCTTTTCTCTCCACTCTCTTCTCTCCCTCAAGCCCAATGGGCATTTTTTTCTTCTTCTCTTTTCTGGTTTTGCCGAGAACTAGAGGAAGTGATAAGGAAATTTTGCGGCAAAATTTCTGGAGTGCTAGAACGCTTTAAGGGTCTTGCGAAGGTGATAGGGAAACCGACTTGTGAGCTTGGAATCACCATTCGAAAGCTTGGAGCTTGGACCGATGATGGAGCACAAATGAGCAAATGTTGTGAGCCACCTTGGAGGAAAGCTTGAAGATTTTGATGTTCCTCGCGTCGCAAAAGCCGATCATTGTAAGTATGATTCCGCCATACTTTTACGAGTATTCACATATATGATTTCATTGCTTGAATTGATCCTTGGGACTTAATAGAAACCCAAAAATGGTATCAGAGCCATTTTGAGCATGAAACTTGATTAGGGTAAAATTTGGGCAAAATTGATTTGAGCATGTTTGAGTGAAATTGATTGTTTGAGTATGATTAAATTATGATAACATGGTGTTAGTCAATTTGATGAATTTTGAATTGGACAAATTTTCCCCAATTGGTTAGGCTTGGCCGAAACTAGCATATACCCTAAAGTCATGGTATTTTTGTTTCTTTGATCATTGGATGACTTGAAATAATTGGGTAATGTTGATTGTGGATTTAATTGCATTGAAACCGAATTGGACATGTAAAACCCCAAAATGCCGAGACAAGATAAGCATGAAAATGATGTGATTTTTAATTCAAATGTGTTGGACATATGTTGATGATAATGAGCATAATTAATTGTACAAATTTGTGTTTTGGAAATGTTAATTTGGGTAATTAATTATGGCATACATTTTGGTTAATTAAGTTATGAAATTTGGAATTTGGTAATTTAATTAATTGGGCAGATTTTGGAAATTGGGCTTGAAAAGTTGTAATTGGGCTTAATGAGCTTGGTTGGGCCAAGTTTGGTTTAGGCTAATTGGTTGGATCCAAATGGGCCCAAAACCATATACATAAAGTCCAATTATGACTTAATGGACCTTTAATTTTAATTGGGCCTAATGGGCCTAAATTGGTTTCTTGGAAAATAAGGGTGATTCCTTAAATGGGCTTTGGTATTTGGGTTTGACCCATATTGACCAAAAGTCCATGCCTTAAGAAATTAATTAAAAGCCCATTGGACTTTATATTAAATTGACATTGGATGTTAATCGGGCTTTGAGACCCGTAGCGATTAGATTTGGAATCTAAGTCGTAAAGGTACATTAAAAGTGTAAATATTTAATTTGGAATTAAATAAATGAGTTAGTATTAAATACTTATTAAATTGGATTTAATGTTGTAGTTTAATATAATTCAAGAATTCATACTTTGAGTACTTATTCGCAAAATGAGTTGGACTCGCGCAAAATCAAATCGTTGTTTGAACATTGGATGGTCATTAATTATCAGATTAATTGATTGGATTAGATTGATTGATAACATGCTTGTGTGAATACATGGATGTGATGTATGAATAATGCATATCGGATGGATATTAGATGGGTGAGGGGAATTTTGGAAATTACTGTAATAAATTTAGAATTTATTAATTGGACCTGCGTGTCCAGCCTATTACTTCCTTACTCTTTGTATTTCTCTTCTCACCTATTCCCCTCAATGTAAATGAGGTTTCTTTAGAAGTGTTATGTAATCGGGCTGAAGTAATAGTTGTGCTAGCGGGAGAGAGGAAATTGAGAGTTTTGTTCTAGGAACAATGTGTTAAGTATCCATCCGCATATCATTATTATATTTATTTATACGCGCCTTATTATGTGTTTAGAATGCATGTTTAAGGGTGTATGATGATGAGACCTAACAAAGATAATTAATTGGTTGCCAATTACACGAAAAACCCTCAACATAATATTAAGTGCTTTTCCTTCCATTGAGTGATTCTTACTCAAGATCCAAGACTGGCATTGGTTTGTTGGCCAAAGTCAAGACCTTTGTCCGTCGCGGATGTGTTTGAATCATGAAGGCTTTGTTCCATATTGGTGTCTTGTCCAAGTTGTGATTTGTTGGCCAAAGTCAAGATCACTTCTTGTCCATCGACATTGATTACGAAGCTTTCCAAGGTCTATGGGTTCCGCTTAACTGGGATCACTAAGTTTGTTGTGCCAAAGCCAAGGCTTAGTTAATTCAGAGGAAAAAAGGTTAGGCAATATATTGGATATATTGGCATATATAAGATATATGTTTCGGACTTGGATGTCCACCTACCGGATCTTGAAATTGGATGGGATCCAATTGATCTTAGAGATTTACCTAGTTAATTATCATACAATTTGTAGGCCAAAGTCAAGATTGTGTGTTATTTAATGGGATCTTAGCCCACTAGGAAACAAGGTTTCCCGAGTACTCAACAGAGGGTTAGAGGCTAGTCGAAAAATAGTGGGAGGCAAGTATTAAATTTAAAATATTTGTTTAGTTACTTGCCATATGCGCTCATATCAAATTTTTCGTGAAATAAATTAATATATTAGTTGGACTAATAATTAATCGTTGTTTTAATAAACAATTGGATTTCGACGCGGAATTAAAATTAGATTTTAATTCGGGCGAACGAGTTAATTTAGAATTTATTCGTTAGCAACATGAATAGTGATTTTGCTAGGCATAATTATTTAATTACGTCGCAACGGAAAATTCGTTAATTTGGAATTAGCGAACCCGAGCCCGGGAGTGTTTTCGGGCGCACTCGCATTTCAAATTAAAGTACGGCCCACAAGTCACATCAAGAGTCAAATCACTAGTCAATTGATTGATGTGATGTCTAGTCACTTTGAGTGATTGAAAACATGTCACTATTGATTGATGGTGGTAGTTGGAAGGCATTAATTGTTTTTTGCGTTTGACTTTTTGAAAATGAAAAAAATGGTATATGTTTAATTGATTTTGGAAATCAATTAACTTATACACAACACATTCTTTTCTCTCCTCTCTCTTCTCTCCCTCACGCCCAATGGGCCTTTTTTTCTTCTTCTCTTTTCTGGTTTTGCCGAGAACTAGAGGAAGTGATAAGGAAATTTTCCGGCAAAATTTCCAGAGTGCTAGAACGCTTTAAGGGTCTTGCGAAGGTGATAGGGAAACCGACTTGTGAGCTTGGAATCACCATTCGAAAGCTTGGAGCTTGGACCGATAATGGAGCACAAATGAGCAAATGCCGTGAGCCACATTGGAGGAAAGCTTGAAGATTTTGATGTTCCTCGCGTCGCAAAAGCCGATCGTTGTAAGTATGATTCCGCCATACTTTTACGAGTATTCACATATATGATTTCATTGCTTGAATTGATCCTTGGGACTTAATTGAAACCCAACAATGGTATCAGAGCCATTTTGAGCATGAAACTTGATTAGGGTAAAATTTGGGCAAAATTGATTTGAGCATGTTTGAGTGAAATTGATTGTTTGAGTATGCTTAAATTATGATAACATGGTGTTATGCATTGTCAATTTGATGAATTTTGAATTGGACAAATTTTCCCCAATTGGTTAGGCTTGGCCGAAACTAGCATATGCCCTAAAGTCATGGTATTTTTGTTTCTTTGATCATTGAACGACTTGAAACAATTGGGTAATGTTGATTGTGGATTTAATTGCATTGAAACCAAATTGGACATGTAAAACCCCAAAATGTCGAGACAAGATAAGCATGAAAATGATGTGATTTTAAATTCAAACGTGTTGGACATATGTTAATGATAATGAGCATAATTAATTGTACAAATTTGTGTTTTGGAAATGTTAATTTGGGTAATTAATTATGGCATACACTTTGGTTAATTAAGTTATGAAATTTGGAATTTGGTAATTTAATTAATTGGGCCTATTTTGGAAATTGGGCTTAAAAAGTTGTAATTGGGCTTAATGAGCTTGGTTGGGCCAAGTTTGGTTTAGGCTAATTGGTTCGATCCAATTGGGCCCAAAACAATATACATAAAGTCCAATTATGACTTAATGGACCTTTAATTTTAATTGGGCCTAATGGGCCTAAATTGGTTTCTTGGAAATTAAGGGTGATTCCTTAAATGGGCTTTGGTATTTGGGTTTGACCCATATTGACCAAAAGTCCATGCCTTAAGAAATTAATTAAAAGCCCATTGGACTTTAAATTAAATTGACATTGGATGTTAATCGGGCTTTGAGACCCGTAGCGATTAGATTTGGAATCTAAGTCGTAAAGGTACATTAAAAGTGTAAATATTTAATTTGGAATTAAATAAATGAGTTAGTATTAAATACTTATTAAATTGGATTTAATGTTGTAGTTTAATATAATTCAAGAATTCATACTTTGAGTACTTATTCGCAAATCGAGTTGGACTCGGGCAAAATCAAATCGTTGTTTGAACATTGGATGGTCATTAATTATCAGATTAATTAATTGGATTAGATTGATTGATAACATGCTTGTGTGAATACATGTATGCGATGTATGAATAATGCATATCGGATGGATATTAGATGGGTGAGGGCAATTTTGGAAATTGTTGTAATAAATTTAGAATTTATTAATTGGACCTGCGTGTCCAGCCTATTACTTCCTTACTCTTTGTATTTCTCTTCTCACCTATTCCCCTCAATGTAAATGAGGTTTCTTTAGAAGTGTTATGTAATCGGGTAGAAGTAATAGTTGTGCTAGCGGGAGAGAGGAAATGGAGAGTTTTGTTCTAGGAACAATCTGTTAAGTATTCATCCGCATATCATTATTATATTTATCTATACGCGCCTTATTATGTGTTTAGAATGCATGTTTAAGGGTGTATGATGATGAGACCTAACAAAGATAATTAATTGGTTGCCAATTACGCGAAAAACCCTCAACATAATATTAAGTGTTTTTCCTTCCATTGAGTGATTCTTACTCAATATCCAAGACTGGCATTGGTTTGTTGGCCAAAGTCAAGACCTTTGTCCGTCGCGGATGTGTTTGAATCATGAAGGCCTTGTTCCATATTGGTGTCTTGTCCAAGTTGTGATTTGTTGGCCAAAGTCAAGATCACTTCTTGTCCATCGACATTGATTACGAAGCTTTCCAAGGTCTATGGGTTCCGCTTAACTGGGATCACTAAGTTTGTTGTGCCAAAGCCAAGGCTTAGTTGATTCAGAGGAAAAAGGTTAGGCAATATATTGGATATATTGGCATATATAAGATATATTTTTCGGACTTGGATGTCCACCTACTGGATCTAGGAATTGGATGGGATCCAATTGATCTTAGAGATTTACCTAGTTAATTATCATACAATTTGTTGGCCAAAGTCAAGATTGTTTGTTATTTAATGGGATCTTAGCCCACTAGGAAACAAGGTTTCCCGAGTACTCAACAGAGGGTTAGAGGCTCGTCGAAAAATAGTGGGAGGCAAGTATTAAATTTACAATATTTGTTTAGTTACATGCCATATGCACTCAAATCAAATTTTTCGTCAAATAAATTAATATATTAGTTGGACTAATAATTAATCGTTGTTTTAATAAATAATGGGATTTCGACGCGGAATTAAAATTAGATTTTAATTCGGGCGAACGAGTTAATTTAGAATTTATTCGTTAGCAACATGAATAGTGATTTTGCTAGGCATAATTATTTAATTACGTCGCAACGGAAAATTCGTTAATTTGGAATTAGAGAACCCGAGCCCGGGAGTGTTTGCGGGCGCACTCGCATTTCAAATTAAAGTACGGCCCACAAGTCACATCAAGCATCAAATCACTAGTCAATTGATTGATGTGATTTCTAGTCACTTTGAGTGATTGAAAACATGTCACTATTGATTGATGGTGGTAGTTGGAAGGCATTAATTGTTTTTTGCCTTTGACTTTTTGAAAATGAAAAAAATAGTATATGTTTAATTGATTTTGGAAATCAATTAACTTATACACAACACATTCTTTTCTCTCCTCTCTCTTCTCTCCCTCACGCCCAATGGGCATTTTTTTCTTCTTCTCTTTTCTGGTTTTGCCGAGAACTAGAGGAAGTGATAAAGAAATTTTGCGGCAAAATTTCCAGAGTGCTAGAACGCTTTAAGGGTCTTGCGAAGGTGATAGGGAAACCGACTTGTGAGCTTGGAATCACCATTCGAAAGCTTGGAGCTTGGACCGATGATGGAGCACAAATGAGCAAATGCCGTGAGCCACCTTGGAGGAAAGCTTGAAGATTTTGATGTTCCTCGCGTCGCAAAAGCCGATCGTTGTAAGTATGATTCCGCCATACTTTTACGAGTATTCACATATATGATTTCATTGCTTGAATTGATCCTTGGGACTTAATTGAAACCCAACAATGGTATCAGAGCCATTTTGAGCATGAAACTTGATTAGGGTAAAATTTGGGCAAAATTGATTTGAGCATTTTGAGTGAAATTGATTGTTTGAGTATGCTTAAATTATGATAACATGGTGTTATGCATTGTCAATTTGATGAATTTTGAATTGGACAAATTTTCCCCAATTGGTTAGGCTTGGCCGAAACTAGCATATGCCCTAAAGTCATGGTATTTTTGTTTCTTTGATCATTGAATGACTTGAAACAATTGGGTAATGTTGATTGTGGATTTAATTGCATTGAAACCAAATTGGACATGTAAAACCCCAAAATGCCGAGACAAGATAAGCATGAAAATGATGTGATTTTAAATTCAAACGTGTTGGACATATGTTGATGATAATGAGCATAATTAATTGTACAAATTTGTGTTTTGGAAATGTAATTTGGGTAATTAATTATGGCATACACTTTGGTTAATTAAGTTATGAAATTTGGAATTTGGTAATTTAATTAATTGGGCCTATTTTGGAAATTGGGCTTAAAAAGTTGTAATTGGGCTTAATGAGCTTGGTTGGGCCAAGTTTGGTTTAGGCTAATTGGTTCGATCCAATTGGGCCCAAAACAATATACATAAAGTCCAATTATGACTTAATGGACCTTTAATTTTAATTGGGCCTAATGGGCCTAAATTGGTTTCTTGGAAAATAAGGGTGATTCCTTAAATGGGCTTTGGTATTTGGGTTTGACCCATATTGACCAAAAGTCCATGCCTTAAGAAATTAATTAAAAGCCCATTGGACTTTAAATTAAATTGACATTGGATGTTAATCGGGCTTTGAGACCCGTAGCGATTAGATTTGGAATCTAAGTCGTAAAGGTACATTAAAAGTGTAAATATTTAATTTGGAATTAAATAAATGAGTTAGTATTAAATACTTATTAAATTGGATTTAATGTTGTAGTTTAATATAATTCAAGAATTCATACTTTGAGTACTTATTCGCAAATCGAGTTGGACTCGGGCAAAATCAAATCGTTGTTTGAACATTGGATGGTCATTAATTATCAGATTAATTAATTGGATTAGATTGATTGATAACATGCTTGTGTGAATACATGTATGCGATGTATGAATAATGCATATCGGATGGATATTAGATGGGTGAGGGCAATTTTGGAAATTGTTGTAATAAATTTAGAATTTATTAATTGGACCTGCGTGTCCAGCCTATTACTTCCTTACTCTTTGTATTTCTCTTCTCACCTATTCCCCTCAATGTAAATGAGGTTTCTTTAGAAGTGTTATGTAATCGGGTAGAAGTAATAGTTGTGCTAGCGGGAGAGAGGAAATGGAGAGTTTTGTTCTAGGAACATCTGTTAAGTATTCATCCGCATATCATTATTATATTTATTTATACGCGCCTTATTATGTGTTTAGAATGCATGTTTAAGGGTGTATGATGATGAGACCTAACAAAGATAATTAATTGGTTGCCAATTACGCGAAAAACCCTCAACATAATATTAAGTGTTTTTCCTTCCATTGAGTGATTCTTACTCAATATCCAAGACTGGCATTGGTTTGTTGGCCAAAGTCAAGACCTTTGTCCGTCGCGGATGTATTTGAATCATGAAGGCCTTGTTCCATATTGGTGTCTTGTCCAAGTTGTGATTTGTTGGCCAAAGTCAAGATCACTTCTTGTCCATCGACATTGATTACGAAGCTTTCCAAGGTCTATGGGTTCCGCTTAACTGGGATCACTAAGTTTGTTGTGCCAAAGCCAAGGCTTAGTTGATTCAGAGGAAAAAGGTTAGGCAATATATTGGATATATTGGCATATATAAGATATATTTTTCGGACTTGGATGTCCACCTACTGGATCTAGGAATTGGATGGGATCCAATTGATCTTAGAGATTTACCTAGTTAATTATCATACAATTTGTTGGCCAAAGTCAAGATTGTGTTTTATTTAATGGGATCTTAGCCCACTAGGAAACAAGGTTTCCCGAGTACTCAACAGAGGGTTAGAGGCTCGTCGAAAAATAGTGGGAGGCAAGTATTAAATTTACAATATTTGTTTAGTTACATGCCATATGCGCTCAAATCAAATTTTTCGTCAAATAAATTAATATATTAGTTGGACTAATAATTAATCGTTGTTTTAATAAACAATTGGATTTCGACGCGGAATTAAAATTAGATTTTAATTCGGGCGAACGAGTTAATTTAGAATTTATTCGTTAGCAACATGAATAGTGATTTTGCTAGGCATAATTATTTAATTACGTCGCAACGGAAAATTCGTTAATTTGGAATTAGAGAACCCGAGCCCGAGAGTGTTTGCGGGCGCACTCGCATTTCAAATTAAAATGCGGCCCACAAGTCACATCAAGCGTCAAATCACTAGTCAATTGATTGATGTGATGTCTAGTCACTTTGAGTGATTGACAACATGTCACTATTGATTGATGGTGGTAGTTGGAAGGCATTAATTGTTTTTTGCCTTTGACTTTTTGAAAATGAAAAAAATGGTATATGTTTAATTGATTTTGGAAATCAATTAACTAATACACAACACATTCTTTTCTCTCCTCTCTCTTCTCTCCCTCACGCCCAAGGGGCCTTTTTTTCTTCTTCTCTTTTCTGGTTTTGCCGAGAACTAGAGGAATTGATTAGGAAATTTTACGGCAAAATATCCGGAGTGCTAGCACGCTTTAAGAGTCTTGCGAAGGTGATAGGGAAACCGACTTGTGAGCTTGGAATCACCATTCGAAAGCTTAGAGCTTGGACCGATGATGGAGCATAAAAGAGCAAATACTGTGAGCCACCTTGGAGGAAAGCTTGAAGATTTTGATGTTCCTCGCGTCGCAAAAGCCGATCGTTGTAAGTATGATTCCGCCATGCTTTTACGAGTATTCACATATATGATTTCATTGCTTGAATTGATCCTTGGGACTTAATAGAAACCCAACACAAACAAGATACAATCTTCTTAGTATTCTTAAGGAATTCTTTAGAAGAAAGTATGAATTTACAAATGAAATGGCTTGGTATTTATAGGCAAAATTTTGCCTTCATCAAATCATCCACCAAATCCATTTTTAATTGCTCCACTAATTGCTCCAAAAAATCCATTATTAATTGCTCCACTAATTTCTTATCATGTTTGGTGGTGATTTGATAATTTTTATTATTTATTTATTAATTTATTTTTTTGCTTTGAAAATGATTGAAAATGACTTTAATAATTACACACAACACACTTCTGGATGGTTCATCAATTTCGGACATGAAATCTTCAGAATTCGAAATTATTTTGTCTTTCAAAGTTGTAGATCTTTGAGTTTTCCTTAATCTAGAACTTGAATCAGCTCAATCCGATATCAGAGTAAGAAGTTATGCCCAAAATACGACAGATGCGCAAAATTGAAATTTCAAAAACTGCACTTCGTTAAAACGCTCTTTCAAGGACTAGTTATTTATTTGTTCTTTGTGTTTGATGATTCGACATGCTTATTGTGTGATATTATATGCTTGCCGTTATAATGACTTATTTTTAAAGCATGCGAACTTAGTCATAGGATTTATTTTGATCAATGCAGACTAGATCTAAGTTACCTTTGAGGATACATGTTGAATAGATTCGGTTAGTTTATTGCACAAATCATATCATTACAAGTGACATAAGTAAGGGACCATTCCGAACCCAACGGTTTGAGGTCTTCCCTTGCGAGGGGTGAGTGCGGCCTTAAATCACATTTTCCCGGTTCACACCGGGTGGCGACTCCATGTTATTTCTCCGGTTTAGTTCCCCTGCGGGCTATTCCGTACTCCCAACTAGGCCGCGAGCCTGGAACAGCGTCGCCGATTTCTGTGTCCTACAATCATATCTTGCTACTTGAGAGTCATGTTTTGCTTCTATCTTTTTCAAGTGGGTCAACACTTATGTTATTCCTGATTCATTTGCGTGCTTCTGGCCTTTGTTCTGTTGTTGGAATCCGGGTGGTGGGTTGTTCATTTGCCTTGAATTGTTGCTCATGCGAAATTGGGATGATTCCTCCACCCTGGGTTGTAGATGTTGGAATATGGATTGTTCCCATGTCTGTTGAAATTGTTGACATAATTCACCGTCTCTTTATATTGGTTTGAAGATTCTGACTCAGGTGCTCCTCCAAATGGTGAACTTGTGGATCCACTATTAACCTTCATGTTAAGAGTTTCCAGATTTTTGCAAATCTGATCAAGCTTGGCATTTACTACAATGTTGGCTCCAATTTCATAAATTCTAGCAATTCGTTGAATCAAGCTCCTTTCTGTTGGCCACAAGGAGTTGTTGTTGGCCATTTCTTCAATTAAGTCACAGGCTTGATCTTCTCCTTTTGCCATTAGCGCTCCTCCAGCAACAGCATCAATTGTGGTTCTCATTATTCCAGAAAGTCCATTGTAAAAGGTTTGAACTTGTAGCCATTTTGCAATCTCATGATGAGGACATTTCCGGAGTAAATCTTTGAATCTTTCCCAAGCTTCGCAAAGAGATTCTGAATCTTGTTGCATGAAGGATGTGATGTCATTCCTCAACTTTGTAATTTTGGCTGGTGGAAAGTACTTTGCAAGGAATTTGGTGGCTAGAGTGTTCCAAGTTGTGATAGAACCTGCTGGTAGTGAATGTAGCCAAGCTTTATCTCTATCTTTCAAGGAGTATGGAAAAACACGCAGTCTCATTGCTTCTTCAGCTGATCGGTTGTAATTGAAAGTACCGCAAATTTCCAGGAAGTTGCTGATGTCGGAATTAGGATCTTCAGTTGCATTTCCCCCAAACTGTACTGACTGCTGAATCATCTGGATGCAAGTTTTGATGTCACACGCAATTGCTGGTAAAGGAGGAAGTACAATACAGGAAATGAGTCCGTCAACCACCGGAATGGTTCTGTCTCGAATGGGAATTGGTGGTGTAACGCTCAAAGGTTTAGATTCCATGTTAATGAATGCTTCTTGGCCTTCTCGCCTTTCCCTTCTCAGTTGTTTGATGGTTCTTTCAATTTCTGGGTCAAGCGGTCAGAGTTCAAAGCTTCTGGTTCGTCTCATGTAGTTTCTGAGAACCTGAAACACAAGAAAAAAAAACAATAAGTAAAAAGAAATTAGATACAAGTAACGTATCTAACCCCAAAACTAATAGTAAAAGATAAATAAGCCCCCGGCAACGGCGCCAAAAACTTGACTGGTGCGTAATCACACGCGTATAACGCAAACGCACGTATTGTTCAAGTAGTATAAAAAGTATCGATCCCACGAGGACTTAATACCTAATCTATTAATTTTATGAGGTCAAATGATTACTAGTATCTAACAGGTTGTTTGATCGATTTGAAATGATGATGATTCTAAATTTAAAAACAAGTAAATAAAATTGCACGAAAGTAGGTTTAAGAAAATTCAATATTATGAAACTATCTAGGGTTGTGAATCTTTCTAATATCTTTAAAAAGATGAAGTGGTTATTTCATGTTTGTGTAATAAATCGGTTTACTAACCTGGAACACTAAATTATGCGAAAGCCTCTGTCGATGGTCAGACGCAAATACCCAGTATAACCCAATTGAACCATATGTCTATGTCAACCAAATAACTTGGATTCATTAAGTTTAAGTTCCAATTATGGCTACCCCCGCCCGAAAGATATATGTCTATCCTGTAAGGAAATCTATTAAGGGGTTATCTATCCTCAAGGAAGATCGTGGGCTATTAAGTCTAAGGCTAAAACCTAAAATTCCTTTGTCAAGTTTATTTTAGATTTACCAGATCAATCTTATTAGTGGCCAATTAACAAGACTCATTAAGCTTAAGACTTAATAAGTAAACCTTTAAATTACCCAAACTATAAAATAACCCCTTATAAACCGGTGATATTAGAATTCATCACAACCCTAGATAACTAACTTAGTTACGAAACATAACTAGGGCTAGTAAAAACTTAAATAAAATAAAAGACATAAAGTAAAATGCTGAAAAGTAAATTGCTGAAAAGTAAATGGCGGAAAGTAAATGCTGAAATTAAATACTGAAAATTAAATGCTGAAAAGTAAATGCTGAAAGTAAATTACTGAAAAGTAAATGTTGAAAGTAAATTGCTAAAAAGTAAATGCTGAAAGTAAATTGCTAAAAAGTAAATAAAGTAAAAGTACAATAAAAGAAAATACTGAGGTAAAAGGATCCACTTTTATTACTTATATTTTAGATATCTCCCTTAATATAATATATTAACTTTGCATGATAATTACCAACCAGCCATATAAGCGGTATCCAGATTAAGTCAAATTAATAATTAATTACCAACCGACCAATCAGGCGGTATCCAATTTAGTCAAGTTAAAACCAATTTAAATAATTACCAACCGACCAATATGGCGGTATCCTCGTTAAGTCAGGTTTTAACTAGTTTATATATTATAATTAAGGGAGATTAATCTAAATATTAGTAATAAAAGTTTTACCTTTTACCCCAGCAAAGGGGAGTTACCTCCTCATTACTGAAAAGTAAAAACTGAAAATTAAAGAAAAAAAAGTATTGTGCGTAAAAGTAAATTGTACAATTTAATATCATCATTAACCAACAGATCTTAAATTATTCCATCAGTGCGACTAGAGACAAGTTTCCTCAGAATCTACAATAGATTGCTGAGTATAACTTTTCTCATTGTCATACTGTAAAGGTCAAACCTTTAATAAGCTCAATGTGCTTTTGCTGCGTAAACCATTTGCACATTTTATGAACGATTCATAAAGAAAGCTCAATCAAGTTCCAAACTTAATCGTGGTAAGCTATGAACAATCTTAGATCTATGGTTTAATGTTAATTTTCGGAATCGATATCAAATACTGTTCCAACTATAAGTTATAGGATAACTTTCTTCGATAAGAAAACAACAGTACCATTAAGTATCAAATACTTTGCAAAGGATTCTGACATCATATTGCACTTATTTGGAAGTAATAAAAGGGTATTTTCATCTTATTAATTATGTAGTTCCATTTACAGTTTATCACCGTATTTGACTTCAATAATTCAAGTCTTTTCTACTAGTCAACATCCAATGTTACACACTAAGTAATAAACAATTTTATTACTCGAGATCATAGAAAAGATATTTTATCAAATAGAATACAATATTCTATTAAATAAAATAAATGATAAACTTCTACTCGTACCTCTGAGGCACAAGTAATATCAATTATATAAAAGATAGATTCAAATCACAAACATTTCAAGATTCGAATTTTCTACTTATACACATCATATACGTAAATGTAGAAACTAATGGAACATTAATTAAAATGATGAATTACTGTTACTGCAGCATATCCCCAAGAGTATTGAAACTAATTCGGTAACTCTCACTATCAAACGAATCAAATCGCATAAGATTCAATTTCTTCCACTAACCAATTCCATCAATATGGAATCGTTGAAGAATAATATTGATGTAAGAATTATATTCTTCGAATAACCTTAGAATAAATTGCCATAAATTCATATGTTTGATCGTATCAAACATCTTTGAACAATTCAAAGACTCATGATAAATTTGAAAGATACAATTTTCAAAACTTCAGATCGAATATCTTTGAACCAGTCAAAATATTCTATCCGCGTTTCATCATAAACACGTAACTAAGTCCCGAAAGTTCATCGACTAAGTTACGAAGTAAAGAAAACTACCTTAAGCAATTTACAACTCATTAAATTACATACATCTAATGTATCAGTTTAATAAATTTTCTGGTCCAATGACAGTCATTGGTTAAATAAGATTTAGTCATCTTCCCGAATACAATATTCGTTAAATGGATAAGGATATGTGGTGTGATCTCATATTAGACCATCATTTACTATATGGAATAAGCATCCAATACTTAAGTGATAAAATCTTATAAAATAATGTTCTAAGTTATTTACTTAACCGAATATTTTTCTTAATATTTATCTATTCGTTAATGACACTACTAGTCGTTTTAAAATATGTAGCAACTGTTTACAAAGAACAAGTAATAATCAAATAGTCGCAAGTTCTGATATCAAATATCGAAACAATCATTCAACAATATTTTAAATAACTAGACGAGAGATCTGATATCCAATATCTACAGTTCTCGTATTGAAAATCAATATTTTCTATACACAACTATATCCATCTTATTTCTTTAGCTTTATTATTTACTTTCAATTTATTTACAACATTTGCAAATAATCGAAAAACAAATAGTGTCTGACACGTGACCTCTGAATGTCACTAAAGCCAAGAAATGTCATTATTAGATAAACAAATACCTAATGAGGTTTTCTTAATGCCAGTGAAGAATCTCGAGACATGAACCAATTCATGTCAATCTTTACTGCATAAGAAACTATTCTGTCTAGAAGGATTATATCATTATATATTCTAATCTAGAACCTATTCTAGAAATCTGCAACCATAATTGAAGTCAGAAAACATATATAATATGCATGCAGTGGAAAAAAGTTTAATTCTATCAAACTAATAGAATAAGGAACAAGATGAGCGACAATTTACATAATATTACACACCACATAAGTTAAGGATTTTTAACCTAGCAGTGCCTCCCACTAATTTACGTAATACTGTAATCCCCAACGGAAATGAGAATTCAATAATTAAATTGAATTCCATAATGGAAAGTGGACCCCAGGAATATATTTCGACTCACAGCTTTGGCAAGTTCTCACCTACGTATATTAATTAATTAGACAACTCATAGTCAATCACACTCACTGTGACTCCTGGGTTCGGTCCTGATCATTTCTCGTTATGACAGCTTTGGCACGTTCACAAGGAGGCGTATCAAGGTTATACTTGACAATGACAAACTCAAGCTACCGATGTAGTTCTGACAGCTTTGGCAAGTTCAGGATTTCCATTTTCACTTGAATTTGTCTTTTATCATATAAGTTCTACCGGCGCAAATGAACTACCTTCAACCATAACTGCACAGCTTTGGCACGTTACAACAATAGCATCATGAAAACATTTACATCCGTATTGACAAGGCGGACGAAGAAATAAGTATTCATAATACTAGTCACTTTCTTAAAACCTTATTTAAACGAGGATTTTCCAACAAAAGATGCTTTTACTTTATTTAATCAAATTAAATAAACACATGCATGTATAAAGTAATGATTAAATTAAACATTGAATTTTAAAGGGCTAATCATATCGGGTGTCCAGGATCAGACTCGCTCTAATACCATTTTGTTGGGGTCAAATCAGGGAGGCGCAGCGGAAGAAGTGTTGTTCTGGCGAAATCTTAGTTTAAAATTTTTAAACTTACGAATAAATTATTTAATGTCCAATATTATTAATTCATTCATATTTCACCTAAATATATTTATTCGTTATCATATAACGACATAAATAATATAGAAATACCGCGAAACTTTTGCGAAAATATTTTTCCGCAAAATGCCATAAAATGTGTTTCCAGCCGAATCGACCGACCAATGCACATGGGGACTACCAAGGGAAGCCCCAAAAACAACTGGACAGTTCGTGGGGGCTGTTACCCGGTAACGCCATTTTTCGCCGTTTTCACGTATTTTCACTCCGAAACAATTTCCGATAAACAAAAACAACTGACGGATCCTTTCTTGATACTCACAGGATATCATGAGCATGAGTCCACACCCAACAAAAAGGCGGAGGTCTGATCTAAATAGAGACTTTTTCTTTGTTGTATGAAAGTTCCAAGATTTTTTGAGTGTTTCCAACACTTGGGTGAGTTTCCCTATCACCTTCTTTTAACTATTGAAGTGCTAGCTTGCTTGAAATTTTGCAACAAAATTTCCAAGGGAGAGAGGAGAGCTCACGGTTTTGGAGGAGGAAGAAAGAGGAATAGTGATTTTGTTTTCCAAAAAACATAAAACTTATGTTGACTTCCAAAGTTGGTTTAAATGTGTAGTTGTGTGAAGTTAATGCCTCATTTACTTTTCAACTACTTACATCATAAATAGTGACAAGTTGATGTAAGTCATGGGTCCCACCCATTTAAATTCCAAATTTAGTTGGCACACACAACACGACTTTGGGCCCGGTTTCATTTAATCCGATTAAACGAATTTTTCATTGCTAAATAATTAAATCCAATTTAATTAAATAATAATGCCTAACAAAATTATTATGAAAGTCGCTTATGAATTAATTCCAAATTAATTTGTTCGCTTGAATTAAAATCCAATTTTAATTCCGTATTGAAATCCAATTTCAATTCATATATCTGATATATTATTTTTTGCCCTATTAAATAAATTAAATAGTAAAATCCAATTTCACTATTAAATTTACTTTTCCGATTAATTCTAAATTAATCGCGTTCTCTCTTCTAGACGAATTTAATCCCATATAAATTCTTGACGCAATTAATCCCAGATTAATTCTTACCGTAATTAATCCCAGATTAATTTTCTCTCTCTTAATTAATCCCAGATTAATTTTGTTCGAGTCAAATGTCATCATTGAATCTTTGGGAAGCGACCCAAGAGATCCCTGGATATGTTGGCAGTAAATACAGTCATCGGACCATCCGAATACGTGCGTAACTCGTACCACATTCTTAACGATTTACAAGACATGGTTGGCATCTAGCAAAACACCGTGCCTACCCAATTCTCCAGAAATATTCAATAAGGAATATATAATCTTTATCAGGCGTAGTATATAATGTATTGCGTATTACTATCCAGTATCAGATGTCACATGCTAGGCCTAGGGCTGGAATTGAGTTGGAATTATGTATGCCCCGTAGGAAGCATATATCGGATCATCAGCAACTAGTCTCTGTAATCGGATAATCATGACCTAGTCATACTATCTTGATAGCTAC
This sequence comes from Zanthoxylum bungeanum, assembly GCA_019454045.1. Taxonomy (NCBI): domain Eukaryota; kingdom Viridiplantae; phylum Streptophyta; class Magnoliopsida; order Sapindales; family Rutaceae; genus Zanthoxylum; species Zanthoxylum bungeanum. The sequence goes on from SKCR01042113.1 coordinate 284,421, forward strand.
AGCATTTAAGAGTACTAGTTATGTATCTTTGCGTGATCATCGTCTCCATATGACTGAAGTGATACTTCCATCTTGACATCGTACCCAATACACTATGATTCTCAATAAACCCAGAAGAGGCGTACACAGAACCTGTTATAGCTCCGGATGACCAAAACCAAAGCGTACTGATTGTCGCAAGTATTAACGATGCAAGTCTCAGGTTAAGACCACATACACATGTTGGACAGTTATGGCCCATAGCATCAATATTTGTACAGATCATGGTGTTGTTGTACAAATTAACTATGTGACAAAAGAAATTGCTCTTTCATCATTTGTAATTAGATTACCAAGATGTATAAATGATGAAAAGTCCATATGATTAGTTCCGGATTGATAAGATATGAGAAAATATCAATCCACGAAGGTTTAATCATTAAATATCCATAGTCGTAGTGTTATCGAGACTGGACATCGATAATACGGAATAGAGTAGTATTGCACTTGTGCGTGTTATGGGAGCATAACGGCATAGTTCTCATATATTTGGGTATAGGATACTCATGCAAGTGTAATATGAGGTTGTGTTTACCGATGGTACGGGAAACAGCTTCGCTCTGGATAGACCCCTCGGAATTCCATTGGTAGTATGACTATGTGTCTATGGAAGTCCGAATCAGGGTAGGTGTATTTGGTATTAACCTGAGACTTGTACCGCTAATACTTGCGACAATCAATATACATTGGTTTTGGTCGTCCAGGGCTTTAACCGGTTCTGTGTACGCCACTTCTGGGTATATTGAGAATCGTAGTGTATTGCGTGTGATGTCGAGATGGAAGTATCACTCCAGTCATAGTGGAGATTATGATCACGTTGGATACGGAGCTTGTTCTCTTATATGCTGCAGCTATCGGGATATTATGACTAGGTCATGTTTATCCGATTATAGAGACTAGTTACTAGAGATCCGATATGTGATTCGTACGGGGCAGACACAATTCCAGCCCCAGGCCTTGCACGTGACATATGTTGCTGGATCGATATACGCAATACTATGTATACTACGCCTGATATAGATCACATATTCCAGTAAGAATATTTCTGGAGAATTGGGTAGGCATGATGCTTTGCTAGAAGCCAACCATGTCTTGTAAATCGGTAAAAATGTAGTACTAGGTACGTACGTGTTCGGATAGTCCGACGACCGGATTTACTGCCAACATATCCGGGGATCTCATGGGTCACTTCCCGAAGATTCACCGATGACGTATGACTCGCACTTTATTAATCTGGGATTAATTAGATGAGAGAAAAAATTAATCTGGGATTAATTACGGAGATATTTTATCTGGGATAAAATTTTAATTAAAGAGAAAAAATGATTAATTTGGAATTAATCGATAAAATAATATATTCGATATATTATACGAAATTGGATTTCGACGCGGAATTAAATTTAGAATTTAATTCGGGCGAACGAGTTAATTTAGAATTAATCTGTTAGCGATGTGAATAGTGATTTTGCTAGGCATAATTATTTAATTACGTCGCAACAGAAAATTCGTTAATTTGGAATTAGCGAACCAGAGCTCGGGAGTGTTTGCGGGCGCACTCACATTGTGAATTTAAGTGCGGTCCACAAGTCACATCAAGCGTCAAATCACTACTCAATCGATTGATGTGATGTCTAGTCACTTTGAGTGATTTGACAACTTGTCATGAGTGATGTTAATAGTGATGGAAGTGTTTGTGGCTTTATTGCCTTTGTTTTTTGGTAAATGGAATTTTGAATTTTCTATTTTGTGTATTAGATACACAAATCCAAAAACAACTAACACAACACACTCACTCTCTCCCTCCTCTCATCTCTCTCGGCCTAGGGCCATCTTCTTCCTCAAAATTCTGGTTTTGCCGAGAGTTCAAGGAGAAGCAAGGGGAAGTTTTGCGGCAAAATTTCCGGAGTGCTAGCACACTTTAAGAGTCTTACGAAGGTGATAGGGAACCGCACCCGTGAGCATGGAATCACAACACAAAGCTTGGAGCTTGATGGATGTGATGACCGAATTCTTGGAGCTCAAAAATCTGCAAAAGCCAAGAACCTATGAGTGAAAAGCTTGAAGATTTCTGTTGTTCCTCGCGTCGCAAAAGCCGATCGTTGTAAGTATTTTTCCGCCATGCTTTTACGAGTATTCACATATTGTTTCATTGCTTGATTTGATCCTTGGGACCTAATAGAAACCCAACAATGGTATCTTGAGCCATTTTGAGCATGAAACTTTATTAGGGTTAAAATTTGGGTAAATTGAATTTGAGCATGATTTGATAAAATTAATTGATTGAGTATGCTTGAATGATGTTGTATTGAAGTTTTATTGGATCAATTTCATGAAAAGTTGATTGTATCAATTTTTGCCCAATATCTTGGCTTGGCCGAATGGTATAATGCCCTATAGTCTTGGTATTTTTTGTGTTTTTTATCATTGGATGAGTTGGAAAACATTGGGAATTGTTTATTGTGGATTTAATTGGATTGAATTCAAATCGGACATAAAAAAAACCCTATAATGTCGAGACATGTAATCATGAAAATGATATGATTTTTTGATTAAAATGTGTTGGACATGTTTTGATGTTAATGAGCATAATTAATTGTACAAATTTGTGTTTTGGAAATATTAATTTGGGTAATTAATTATGGCATACACTTTAGGTTAATTAAGTTATGAAATTTGGAATTTGGTAATTTAATTAATTGGGCCTATTTTGGAAATTGGGCTTGAAAAGTTGTAATTGGGCTTAATGGGTTTGGTTGTACCAAGTTAGGTTTAGGCTAAATTGGTTGGATCCAATTGGGCCCAAAACCATTTCCATAAAGTCCAATTATGACTTAATGGACCTTTAATTTTAATTGGGCCTAATGGGCCAAAATTAGTTTCTTGACAAATAAGGATGATTCCTTAAATGGGCTTTGGTATTTGGGTTTGACCCATATTGACCAAAAGTCCATGCCTTAGAAATTAATTAAAAGCTCATTGGACTTTAATTAAATAGACATGGGAGGTTAATTGGGCTTTGAGACCCGTAACGATTAGATTTAGAATCTAAGTCGTAAAGGTACATTAAAAAGTGTAATATTTAATTTGGAATTAAATAGTTGAATTAGTATTAAATACAAATTAAATTGGATTTAATGTTGTAGTTTAATATAATTCAAGAATTCGTACTTTGAGTACTTATTCGCAAAATGAGTGTGACTCGCGCAAAATCAAATCGTTGTTTGAACATTGGATGGTCATTAATTATCAGATTAATTAATTGGATTAGATTGATTGATAACATGCTTGTGTGAATACATGGATGCGATGTATGAATAATGCATATCAGATGGATATTAGATGGGTGAGGGCAATTTTGGAAATTGTTGTAATAAATTTAGAATTTATTAATTAGACCTGCGTGTCCAGCCTATTACCTCCTTACTCTTTGTATTTCTCTTCTCACCTATTCCCCTCAATGTAAATGAAGTTTCTTTAGAAGTGTTATGTAATCTGGTAGGAGTAATACTTGTGCAAGCGGGAGAGAGGAAAATGAGAGATTTGTTCTAGGAACAATGTGTTTGAGTATCCATCCACATATCATTATTATATTTATTTACTTACGCACCTTATTATGTGTTTAGAATGCATGCTTAAGAGTGTATGATGATGAGACCTTAACAAAGATAATTAATTGGTTGCCAATTACGCGAAAAAACCCTCAACATCATATTAAGCATTTTTCCTTCCATTGAGTGATTCTTACTCAGGATCCAAGACTGGCATTGGTTTGTTGGCCAAAGTCAAGACCTTTGTCCATCGCGGATGTGTTTGAATCATAAAGGATTTTTTCCATATTGGTGTCTTGTCCAAGTTGTGATTTGTGGGCCAAAGTCAAGATCACTTCTTGTCCATCGACATTGATTACAAAGCTTTCCAAGGTCAATGGGTTCCGCTTAACTGGGATCACTAAGTTTGTTGTGCCAAAGTCAAGGCTTAGTTGATTCAGAGGAAAAAGGTTAGGCAATCTATTGGATATATTGGCATATATAAGATATATGTTTCGGACTTGGATGTCCACCTACTGGATCTAGGAATTGGATGGGATCCAATTGATCTTAGAAATCTACCTAGTTAATTATCATATAATTTGTTGGCCAAAGTCAAGATTGTGTGTTATTTAACGGGATCCTAGCCCACTAGGAAACAAATTTTCCTGAGTACTCAACAGAGGGTTAGAGGCTCGCTGAGAAGCAGTGGGAGGCAAGTATTAAATTTGTAATATTCGTTTAGTTACTTGCCATACGCGCTCATTACAATTTTTTCGTCATAAAATTATTTATTAGTTGGACTAATAATTAATCGTTGTTTTAAATTTAACAGTTGGACTGTATTCAAACTATTTCATTTATAGTTGATTATATATTTGGATTATATTAATCAATATATTTGAATTAACCATTTCAATTAATAGTTGATTTTATAATTGGATTATAGTAATCAATATATAATTGAATTAACCAATGAAATTATAGTTGATTATATAGTTAGACTATAGTAATCATTATAATAAATTGTACCTAAAATCGTTGATTAAATAGTTGGACTATTAGAATCAAGCTAATTGAAAGATTAGTGTTTAAAACATAATCCTGGGTGAAAAATGTATTTAAACGACTTTCATTTTCAAAATTGGGAATAATGAATCAGGATAGTCCTGGAAACTAAGAAGTTACTTTATTTGATAAAATAACATCTTAAGCCTAAGCCCGGAGTTAAGCAAATAGTAGAGCATGATCTTTGGAAGATTCATGTGATGATAACTTTAGTGTTTAATCCATTAAGCTTGCCAAATAGACTCCTTAATTTCTTAATCAGAACTAAGGATTAGATCCTTATAGTATGATAATGAAATTAAAGGATCTTCATAGATCTATCCTTAGATCTTAGAAGTACAAATTGCAATAGAAAAAGTCTTAGAGAGTTAATGGCTATTCGCAAGGAGACAAAGCCAAAGTTTGCAATAGGGCAAGAAGTGCAAGGCGCATCTTACTTCGACATTCCGGAAGGCCAAGGCTTGGCCAAAGGCTTCTGGGGTGTGGAAAATGGGCAAAGGCAAAATCATTATAATCTTCTGGGAAGACAAAGGACATATCCCAGAATGTCTGCCTAAATTGTGGAAAACGGGATCACAGAAGCGTGACTGCCGTATGGACAAGGCAGACATGAAGGAAGAGAAGATGGTGCAAGGCTCCGACTTCAAATATGTTTGTCATAAACATGTTCACTACGAGTATTAAATTTTGATTTTAGATACTGAATGTGGTACATATATGTGCTGATGTACAGAATCTGTTGAGAGCAGGATACTGACTTCAGTTGAGATTTATCTGCGAGTCGGAAACGGGACGACAGTCACTGTTTTAATCGTAGATACCTAAGTTTAGGAACTACCCTTCGGGTATGTACTTAAATTAGGAAACAGTTACAGTGTAACTAGTTTGACTAGAAACATTATCTCTATATCAGGGTTTAACCCGTTACGGGTATACCTTTATATTCTAGAACAATAAAGTGTTTTATTTTATAAAGATGATATTGAGATAAGCACATTAGATGTGAATAACAGTATTTATATTTTGAATATAAATAAATCTCAAACATATGACATGACAAACAAATAGCTCAAACTGAGTAAATCAGTTGAGACTTATAAGTGGCATTGTTGTCTGGGACACAATTAAACAAGACTCGTATATCCACACTTTCGAAGAGTGGGTACTATGACAAATTTGATTCTATTCAAATAATGTCTACGAATCTAGTTTTTTAGGCAAAGTGCCTATAACACCTTTTACTTGGTAAAAGTGTAAGTGCCACTGATCTGTTAGCCCTCGTTCATAGTGACGTAAGTGGGCCCATTTCTAGCTAGGCTAGAGGTGGATATGAATGTTTCGTGACCTTTACGGATGTGGCATCGTGTTATGGTTATTTGTTTCTTTTGAAACACAAATCGAAAACTTTTGATGTAATTCAAAGAGTTTCGACACGAAGTATACGAACAGATCGGCTAAAGTATTATATCGTCACGGTTAGACCATGATGGAAATACTTAAGCAATAAGTTTCTCAAATACTTGAAAGAGTATAGTATTCTTTCAATGAGGACTCCTCCCGGAACACGTCAATTTGACGGAGTGTCCAAACGGAGAAACCAAATTTTGTTAGACATGATAAATGTTAACATGAGTCGCTCTAAGCTACCATTTCTTTCAAGGGATAAGCTTTTAAACAGTGCAAAACTTATTTTGAATAAGGTTCCATAAAAATCTGTTTGACAGACTTCATATTAGATATGAACAGGAAAGAAATAGGGTTTTCTTATTCCTGTAGATTTGGGAATGCTGGGCATATGTTTGGATGATACCAAACTAAAACCCAAATCAGATAAGTGCCTAAGTTGTAGGATATCCTAGGGAAACCAAAGTATAGTACTTATACATCTCACAAGAGAACAATGTAATTGTTGCTCGCCATGCGGTTTTCCTAAGAGGAATACCTATATGCAGTGGTAAGTGGGAGGAAAGTAAAACTCGATGAAAATCAGAGTAATATTATTCCAGACACCGATTCCTTAATGGAACACAGATATTTCATCAAGGATGAAACTATACTAATAATCTTCGTATACACAAGAACCACGTAAGTCGGAGAGAGTCAAAAAACAACCTAGGGTATGGGTTTCTGATCTCACCACATAAAGATGTTAATCTTATTGAAGAATATGAACTGACTACGTATGAGGAAGTGATACAAGGTATCGACTCCCTATTATGGCAAAGTGCCATAAAGTCCTAAATGGATTCCATGTATACCAACCATGTTTGGACACTAATTGTTGTACTGGAAGGCATTGTGCCTATTGGTACTATTTAAGTCTTCAAGGAAGACATACATGGAAGGCAACATACCAACGTACTAAGCTGGGCTTGTAGCGAAAAAGGTATCATTATCAACATTGTGTTGATTACAACGAAATCTTTTACTCGTTGCCATGGTTAAATCCATTTGGATAATGCTTGCTGATGCTGCATGTTTCATTTATGAAATATGAGAGCTAAATGCCAAAACCATTTTCCTTAACAGAAACCTTTTGGAGGATGTTTATAACATCCGGACGGTTTTGTCGTACCATAACTAGCAAACAAGGTTTGCAGGTTATTCGATCCATGGATGGATTGAAGCAAGCATAGTGTTCTTTGAATTATCGTTTTGATGTAATCATAATGGTATATGATTTAATTCAAAATGAAAATGATTCTTGTGTATATAAGGAGGTTAGTGGGAGCGCACTGACAGTGGAAGTCCTATATAATGATGACATGTCATTTCTTGGAAATGATATTCCCATAATTACTATCGGTGAAAGCTTGGCTTTCATGAAAATTCTCCGTAGAATTCTTGGGAGAAACAACCTTTATTCTAGGAATAAAGATCTACTAGGATAGATTTAAAGTTGTTAATACTCTTCGAGAACTCGTATATTGAAATAAATGTACGCGACCTGGTGTCTCATACGCTTTGAGCATATGGAGTCACAATCAGGCCAATCCAAGTGATAGTCACTGGATTGATGTTAAGAACATCATTGATTATCTTAGAGGAACTAAGGATGTTGTCTTATACTATGGAGAAGGAGAACTTGAAGTGACTAGGTTCATTGCTGCAAGTTTCCAAACCGATATAACGACTATAATTCGTAACAACGGTACTATATAGTTTGAATATCGGAACAGTGAGCTGGAAATCTTCCAAGCAAGATATTGTTAGCGAATAAACAACATAAGTGGATTATTGTTGTAGCTGAGGCAGCAATAGAAGCCTTCTGGATTGATAATAATCTAATTAGATTAGAAATAGTTCTGTTAGCAGCTGAGCTAGGCTACAGCGTAGGCTAAAAAATTAATGGTCTCAACAACGATCCAGATATATACTTCAAATATTCATCTGATTCATTTGGATCATACATCGTGGCGATGTGATGATCGAATAAATCACATCAGATGATAATCATGCAAATCCGCTGACGAAAGCATTTTCTCAGCAGAAGTTTGAGCGAACCGTACATAGTTCGGGTGTAGGACACTTGAGTGATTGGCTATAGGCCAAGTGGGAGATTGTTGGACAGTTATAGCCCATAGCATTACTATTTGTATATATCATGGTGTTGTTGTACAAATTAACTATGTGACAATGGAAATTGCTCTTTCATCATTTGTAATTAGATTACCAAGATGTATAAATGATGAAAGGTCCATATGATTAGTTCCGGATTGATAAGATATGAGACAGTATCAATCCACGAAGGTTTAATCATTAAATATCCCTAGTCATAGTGTTATCGAGACTAGACATCGATAATGCGGAATAAACTAGTATTGCACTTGTGCGTGTTATGAGAGCATAACGGCATAGTTCTCATATATTTTGGTATAGGATACTCATGCAAGTGTAATAGGAGGTTGGGTTTACCGATGGTACGGGAAACAGCTTCGCTCTGGATAGACCCCTCGGAATTCCATTGGTAGTATAACTATGTGTCTATGGAAGTCCTAATCAGGGTAGGTGTATTTGGTCTTAACCTTAGACTTGCACCGCTAATACTTGCGACAATCAATATACTTTGGTTTTGGTCATCCAGGGCTTTAACCGGTTCTGTGTACGCCACTTCTGGGTATATTGAGAATCGTAGTGTATTGGGTGTGATGTCGAGATGGAAGTATCACTCCAGTCATAGTGGAGATGATGATCACGTTAGATACGGAACTTGTTCTCTTATATGCTGCAGATATCGGGATATTATGACTAGGTCATGTTTATCCGATTATAGAGACTAGTTACCAGAGATCTGATATGTGCTTCGTACGGGGCAGACACAATTCCAACCCCAGGCCTTACACATGACATCTGATGCTGGATCGATATACGCAATACTACGTATACTACGTCTGATATAGATCACATATTCCAGTAAGAATATTTCTGGAGAATTGGGTAGGCATGATGCTTTGCTAGAAGCCAACCATGTCTTGTAAATCGGTAAAAACATAGTACTAGGTACGTACGTGTTCGGATAGTCCGACGACCGGATTTACGGCCAATATATCCGGGGATCTCATGGGTCGCTTCCCGAAGATTCACCGATGACGTATGACTCGTACTTTATTAATCTGAGATTAATTAGATGAGAGAGAAAATTAATCTGGGATTAATTACAGAGATATTTTATCTGGGATAAAATATTGATTAAAGATAGAAAACGATTAATTTGGAATTAATCGATAGAATAATATATTCGATATATTATAGGAAATTGGATTTCGACGTGGAATTAAATTTAGAATTTAATTCGGGCGAACGAGTTAATTTAGAATTAATTCGTTAGCGACGTGAATAGTTATTTTGCTAGGCATAATTATTTAATTACGTCGCAACGGAAAATTCGTTAATTTGGAATTATCGAACCCGAGCACGGGAGTGTTTGCGGGCGCACTCGTATTGCGAATTTAAGTGCGGCCCACAAGTCACATCAAGCGTCAAATCACTACTCAATCGATTGATGTGATGTCTAGTCACTTTGAGTGATTTGACAACTTGTCATGAGTGATGTTAATAGTGATGGAAGTGGTTGTGGCTTTATTGCCTTTGACTTTTGGTAAATGGAACTTTCTATTTTCTATTTTTTGTATTAGATACATAAATCCAAAAACAACTAACACAACACACTCACTCTCTCCCTCCTCTCATCTCTCTCAGCCTAGGGCCATCTTCTTCCTCAAAATTCTGGTTTTGCCGAGAGTTCAAGGAGAAGCAAAGGGAAGTTTTGCGGCAAAATATCCGGAGTGCTAGCACGCTTTAAGAGTCTTGCGAATGTGATAGGGAACCGCACCCGTGAGCATGGAATCACAACACAAAGCTTGGAGCTTGATGGAGGTGATGACCGAACTCTTGGAGCTCAAAAATCTACAAAAGCCGAGAACGTAGGAGGGAAAAGCTTGAAGATTTCCGTTGTTCCTCGCGTCGTAAAAGCCGATCGTTGTAAGTATGTTTCCGCCATGCTTTTACGAGTATTCACATATTGTTTCATTGCTTGATTTGATCTTTGGGACCTAAAAGAAACCCAACAACACCTACCCTGATTCAGATTCCCATAGACACATAGTCATACTACCAATGGGACTCCGAATGGTCTATCCAGAGTGAAGTTGTTCTCGGTCCAATGGCTAACAGAACCTCATATCACACTTACATAAGTATCCAATACTTAAATATGTGAGAACTATAATGTTAAGCTTCCATAACGCGCACAAGTGTAATACTAGTCTATTTCGCAGTATCGATGTCCAATCTCGATAATACTACGACTAGGGATATTTAATGATTAAACCTTTCGTGGATTAATATTGTCTCATATCTTATTAATCTGGTACTAATCATATGGACTTTTATCATTTATATATCCAAGTAATCCAATTACAAAATGATAAAAGAGCAATTTCCTTTGTCACATAGTTAATTTGTACAAAAACACCATGTCTTTTACAAATAGTGATGCTATGGGTCATAATTGTCCAACAATCTCTCACTTGGCCTATAGCCAATCACTCAAGTGTCCAACACATGATCTATGTACGGGTCGCTCATACTTTTGCTGAGATATAGCTTTCGTCAGCTGATACGCAAGGTTATCATCTGAAACGATCTTTCGATCTTGGCATCACCACGATGTATGATCTCATGAATCAGATGAAACCATCAAAGTACATACTTGGATCATTGATGAGACTGTAATTCATTAGCCTGTGATGTAGCCTAGCTCAACTGCTAACAGAACTACTCCTAATCCAATTAGGAATTTTATAGATCCAAAATGCTTCCATTGCTGCCTCAGCCGCAACAATGTATTCCACTTTTGTTGTTGAATCGGTAACAGTATCTTGCTTGGTATATTTCTAGCTCATTGTTCCGTTGTTCAAACAAAATATGTACCATGATTGTGACTTACAGTCGTCTTTATCGGTTTGGAAACTTGCATTGGTGATCCTAGTCACCTCAAGTTCTCCATCTCCATAAATTAAGAAAGCATCCTTAGTCCGTCTAAGATACTAAAGGATGTTCTTAACATCAATCCAGTGACCATCACCTGGATCGGCCTGATAGTGACCGCAGATGCTCAAAGCATATGAGACACCAGGTCGCGTACATGTTTGTCAATGTACGAGTTCTCAGAGAGTGCCAAAAACTTTTAGATCTATCCCAGTAGATCCTTATTTCTAGAATAAAGGTTGCCTCTCCCAATAATTTTCTTGGAGAATTTTAATGAAAGCCAAGCTTTCACCGATTTTAGTATGGGAATGTCGTTGCTAAGAAGCAATACATCATCAACGTATAGGACAATGAATGTCAATGCGCTCCCATTAACCTTCTCATATACACAAGAATCATCTACGTTTTGAATGAAACCATATACCATTATGATCTCATCAAAACGTTGGTTCGACGAACCCAATGATTGCTTTAATCCATAAATGGATCAATTTAACATGAAAACCTTGTTTGAATGTTTTGGCACGACAAAACCGTCAGGCTGTTGTAAATAAACATCCTCCAAAAGGTTTCCGTTAAGGAAAGCGATTTTGACGTCCATCTGCCATATTTCATAATCAAAATATGCAGCATTAGCAAGCATTATATGAATGGATTTCATCATGGCAATGGGTAAAAGGTTTCATCGTTATCGATACCGTGTTGATGATGATACCATTTCGCTACAAGCCTAGCTTTGTACGTTTGTATGTTGCCATCCATGTCTATCTTCACCATGGAGACCTATTTACTACCAATAGGCACAATGCCTTATGGTACATCAACTAGTGTCCAAACTTGGTTGTATACATGGAATCCATTTTGGACTTCATGGCACTTTGTGATAAAGCGGAGTCGATACCTTGTATCGCTACCTCATACGTAGCCGATTTATTATCCTCAATAAGATTAATGTCTACATGATGTGAGATCAAAAACCCATACCTCTAAGGTTATTTTCTGACTCTCTCTGACCTACGCGGTTCTTGTGTATTAGAAGATTGTGGTACAGTCTCATCCCTGATGAACTGTTCATGTTCCGTGAGGGGATTGGTGCCAGGAACAGTATCACTCCGATTTTCATCGAGTTCTACTTTTCTCCAACTTACCACTGCATTTAGGAATTCTTCTAAGGAAAACCACATGGAGAGCAACAAATATTTTTTTCTCTTATGGGTTGTGGAAATAATATCCTTTGGTTTCCCTAGGATAACCTACAAATAGGCACTTATCCGATTTAGGTTCTAGTTTGGCACCGTCCAAACATTTAATATATGCCCAGCATACCCAAATCTTCAGGAATGAGAAACCCGGTTTTTTTCCTGTCCATATTTCATATGGAGTCTGTCTAACAGACTTTGTCGGTACCTTATTTAAAATAAGTATTGCACTGTTCAATGCATATCCCTTGAAGGAAATTGATAGCTCAATGTGACTTATTATTGACCCTACCATGTCCAACAAAGTTCGGTTTCTCCGTTCGGACACACCATTCAATTGAGGTGTTTTGGGAGGAGTCCACTGGGAAAGAATACCATACTCTTTCAAGTAATCGAGAAACTCATTGCTCAAGTATTTTCCACCATAGTCCAACCGTGATGTTTTAATACTTTTACCGGTTTATTTTTCTACTTCGTGTCAAAACTCTTTAAATTTCTCAAAAATTTTCGACTTGTGTGTCATAAGATACATCCGTAAAGGTTACGAAGTATTCATATCCATTTCTAGCCTGGCTAGACACCGGCCCGTATATGTCACTATGATCGAGGGCTAACAGCTTGGTGGCACATACACCCTTACCGTTAAAAGGATTTTTAGGCAGTTTTCCTAATAAATAGAATTCGCAGACATCATATGAATCAGGATCAAATCCATCCAAGTATCCACTCTTCGAAAGTGTGGATATACGAGTCTTGTTAATGTGTCCCAAACGACAATGCCACAGATAAGTTTCATCTATTTTACTCAATTTGAGCCTTTTATTTGTCATGTTATATGTTTGAGATTCGTTTATATTAAAAATATAAAGACCATTATTAACATCTGCTGTACATATCAAAATGTCATCTTTATATACAAAACACCCAGTGTTCCGGAATATAAAGGTATACCCGCATCGGGTTAAACAAAATGCAGAGATGATGTTCCTAGTCAAACTAGGTATAAAATAACAATCACCTAATGTAATTACATGCCCCAATGGCAGATACAAAACATAGGTCCCAACGGCCAAAATAGCGACTTTCGTCCCATTTCCGACTCGTAGGTCGATCTCGCCTGAAGCCAGTATCCTGCTAATCAGCAGATGCTTCACACCAGTACATGTATGAGTACCACATCCAGAATCAAAAATCCAATTTTTAAAACCAGTAGTGGACATGTTTATAACAAACATACCTGAAGTCGAAGCCTTGCCCGTCTTCACTTCCTTTAACTCCGCCTTGTACTCATGACAGTCACGCTTCCAGTGACCCCGTTTGCTACAATGTAGGCAGACGTCTTTGGATATGTCCTTAGTCTTCCCAGAAGACTTTGATGATTTGGCCCTGCCATTTTCTTCCTTTTTCTTCACACCCCCAGAAGCCTTCGGCCAAGCCTTGGCCTTCTGGGATGTCAAACTAAGGTGCACCTCGCGCTTCTTGCCCTTCAGAAGCTCTGGCTCTGCTTCCTTCAGCATCGCCATCAACTCTCCAAGAGTCTTTTCTTGGTTCATCATGTTATAGTTCATGATGAACCCGCCCCAACAATCGGGCAGAGACTGTAAGATCAAATCTATAGAAGTATCGGCCTCAAAGGTTATGCCCAGCTGACCTAGCTGTTCAATGTCAGCAATCATCTGCGACACATAATGCTTCTTTTACAATTCGTACTTCTGAGATCTAAGGTTAGATCTGTAAAGATCCTTCAATTTCAACATCATACTATAAGGATCCAATCCTTTGTTCTGACGACGAAACTAAGGTGTCATTGCGGCAAGCATGACGGATTTAGCACTAAGGTTATCATCACGATGAGTCTTCCAAAGCTCATGCTCTACTATTTGCTCAACTCTAGGCTCAAGCCCGAGAGGTTTCTCTATAACATAGAGTAACTTCTCAGCTCCCAGGACTATCCTGAGATTCATTTCCTAATCTGGAAAATTGGAGCCGTTAAAGACATTATCGCCCATGATGATGTCTCTAACGCTAATCTTTCCAGCCATCTCGATTGCAATAGTCCAACTATCCAATCAACGATTTCGGGTACACTCAAAATGCAATGGTTACTATAGTCCAACTATATAACCAACTACAAGTGGAGTAGTGTGAAAACAGTCCAACTGTTTAATGAAAGTAATAAATATATTAGTCCAACTAATATATTTATAACTACGATAAATAAAATAAAAGAGCGCGTGTAAGCAAGTATTAAACGAAATTGCAAATTTAATACTGGCCTCCCACTATTTTTCGGTGAGCCTCTAACTCTTTGTGGAGTACTCGGGAAACCCAGTTTCCTAGTGTGCTAGGATCCCGTTAAATAACACACAATCTTGACTTTGGCCAACAAGCTGTACGAAACTTAACTAGGTAGATCTCTAAGATCAATTGGATCTCATCTAATTCCTAGATCCGGTAGGTGGACCTCCAAGTCTGAGATATATATCCACTATATATTTCCTAACCTTTTCCTCTGAATCAACTAAGCCTTGGCTTTGGATCAACAAGCTTAATGATTCCAGTTAAGCGCGACCCATTGACAGTGGGAAAGCTTCGTAATCCACGTCGATGTACAGAAGTGACCTTGACTTTGGCCAAAAAATCACAACTGCCCAAGACATGCGATATGTAACAAAGCTTTCGTGGTTCAAACACATCCGCGATGGACAATGATCTTGACTTTGGCCAACAAACCAATTCCAATCTTGGATCTTGAGAAAGAACCACTCAATGGAAGGAAAACTCTTAATATTTAATGAGGGTTTTTCGCGTAAATTGGCAACCAATTTATTATCTGTGATTAGGTCTCATCATACACCCTTAAACATGCATTCTAAAAGCATAATAAGGCGTGAATAAAATTAATAATAATATGCGGATAGATATATAACAATTTGTTCCTAGAACAAATCTCTCAATTTCCACTCTCCCGCTAGCACTTTACATACTTCTACCCAATTACATAATACATTAAAGAAACCTCATTTGCATTTAGGGGAATTGGTGAGAAGAGAAATATAAAGAGATAAGGAGGTGAAAGGCTGGACACGCAGGTACAATTTAATAAATAAGTACCATACTTACAACAATTTCCAAAATTGCCCTCACCCATCTAATATCCATCCGATATACATTATTCATACAAATACATCCAAGTATTCACACAAAGCATGTTGTCAATCAATCTAATCTAATTAATTAATCTTTGATTAATGATCATCCAATGTTCAAACAACGATTTGATTTGCGCGAGTCCAACTCGTTTAAGAATAAATACTCAAAGTAAGTATTCTTGAATTATATCGAACTACAATTTTAAATATAATTTTAAATTGTATCCAATACTAATTCATATTTAATTCCAAATTAAATAATTACACTTATTTTAGTGCCTTCTAGACTTGGATTCCAAATCCAATCTAAATGGGTCTCAAAGGCCCAATTACCATCCAATACTATTCAATTAATGTCCAATGGGCTTTCAATTAATTCCTTAGGCATGGGCTTTGGCCAAAAATGGATCTAACCCAAAATGCCAAGGCCCAAATAGGAATCACCCTATGCCAAAAATCAATTTAGGCCTATTAGACCCAATTAAATTATTTAAAGGCCCAAAAGTCATACTTGGACTTTATGGAAATGGTTTTAGGCCCAATTGGATCCAATCCAATTGTCCACAACCATGCTTGGCCCAACCAAGCCCATTAAGCCCAAATACAACAAATTAGCCCAATACAATTTAAAGACTAATTTATTATTAACATAATATTCTAAATATCACATTAATTTAATTAAAGTGTAATTGCCATAATTAATTAATTAAGCTAATATTTCCAAAACATCAATTAAACTAATTAATCATGCTTTAATCATCCAATTAATGTCCAACACAAATTGAAGCAAAATCAATCCATCACAACATGCTCAAGCTCACGGCAATACATGAAATTAACATCCAATTTTGATTTCAATCCAATTAAATCAATAATTAATATTCAATTTCATGCTAATTAACATATCCAATTGTCAAATTCAAAAAACCACCATGAACTTTTCTATGGTGCATTCGGCCATGTCTTGCATTTTAGGGAAATTTTTGATCCAATCAATTTCTCAAATCCAATGATGCACAAATCCAATTCATCATCATCTAAACACAACCAAACAACCAATTTCGAATTTTCACACTTCAAGCATAAAATTCCCAATATGAACCCTAGAATTTAAAATCAAGTTTAGGTGGCACTCTGATACCATTGTTAGTGTCCTAGACATGCCACGGGTTCCTAAACAAGATTTATGTGTGAATAAAATCAAAGAAAGTTGCGGAAAAACTTACAATGATCGAATGAAGTTCAAGAATTTTTCTTTGTTGTATGAAAGCTCCAAGCTTTTTGAGTGTTTCCAACACTTGGGTGAGTTTCCCTATCACCTTCTTTTAACTCTTGAAGTGTTAGCTTGCTTGAAATTTTGCAACAAAATTTCCAAGGGAGAGAGGAGAGCTCACGGTTTTGGAGGAGGAAGAGAGAGGAATAGTGATTTTGTTTTCCAAAAAACATAATACTTATGTTGACTTCCAAAGTTGGTTTAAGTGTGTAGTTGTGTGAAGTTAATGCCTCATTTACTTTTCAACTACTTACATCACAAATAGTGATAAGTTGATTTAAGTCATGGGTCCCACCCATTTAAATTCCAAATTTAGTTGGCAAACACAACACGACTTTGGGCCCGGTTTCGTTTAATCCGATTAAACGAATTTTCCGTCGCTAAATAATTAAATCCAATTTAATTAAATAATAATACCTAGTAAAATTATTACGAAAGTCGCTTACGAATTAATTCCAAATTAATTCGTTTGCTTGAATTAAAATCCAATTTTAATTCTGTATTGAAATCCAATTTCAATTAATATATCTGATATATTATTTTTTGCCCAATTAAATAAATTAAATAGTAAAATCCAATTTCACTATTAAATTTACTTTGCCGATTAATTCCAAATTAATCACGTTTTCTCTTCTAGACGAATTTAGTCCCAGATAAATTCTTGACGCAATTAATCCCAGATTAATTTTCTGTCTCATAATTAATCCCATATTAATTCTAGCCGTAATTAATCCCAAATTAATTTTCTCTCTCTTAATTAATCCCAGATTAATTCTGTTCGAGTCTAATGTCATCGGTGAATCTTTGGGAAGCGACCCAAGAGATCCATGGATATGTTGGTAGTAAATACGGTCATCGGACCATCCGAACACGTGCGTACCCTGTACCACGTTCTTACCAATTTACAAGATATGGTTGGCTTCTAGCAAAGCACCGTGCCTACCCAATTCTCCAAAACTATTCAACGAGAAATATATAATCTTTATCAGGCGTAGTATACAATGTATTGCGTATTACGATCCAGTATCGGATGTCACATGCTAGGCCTAGGGCTGGAATTATGTCTGCCATGTACGAAGCATATATCGGATCATCAGCAACTAGTCTTTGTAATCAGATAATCATGACTTAGTCATACTATCCCGATAGCTGCAGTAATTAAGAGTACTAGTTTTGTATCCCTGCGTGATCATCGTCTACATATGACTGAAGTGGTACTTCCATCTTGACATCACACCCAATACACTACGATTCTCAATAAACCCATAAGAGTCGTACACAGAACCTATTATAGCTCCGGACGACCAAGACCAAAGCGTACTGATTGTCGCAAGTATTAGCGATGCAAGTCTCAGGTTAATACCACATACACCTACCCTGATTCGGATTCCCATAAACACATAGTCATACTACCAATGGGACTCTGAGCGGTCTAACGGCTAACAGAACCTCCTATCACACTTGCATAAGTATCCAATACTTAAATATATGATAACTATGCTGTTAAGCTTCCATAACGTGCATAAGTGTAATACTAGCCTATTTTGCATTATCGATGTCCAGTCTCGATAATACTACGACTAGGGATATTTAATGATTAAACCTTTCGTGGATTAATATTGTCTCATATCTTATTAATCCGGTACTAATCATATGGACTTTTATCATTTATATATCCAAGTAATCCAATTAGAAAATGATTAAAGAGTAATTTCCTTTGTAACATAGTTAATTTGTACAAAAACACCATGTCTTTTACAAATAGTGATGATATTGGTCATAATTGTCCAACAGACGTGACTGCCATCTATGTGTGGAGGATAACTCATATATCCACAGTGGTATCTCAAGTCAAATAATCTTTATGCTACTCAACCCGAGAAGATTCCTATTGACGTTGGTGTACCATATATTAGGAAATCTTATGTGAGTCATTCAGTGTTTATCAAATAAACAACTACACGTCTATACGAGTCTCCCAAGACTCATGGTTCATTGGGATAAACCATCGGACCAAGTCCGATATACGACATGAACTGGTCTTAGTGGATTTTACTAACCGACATGTGTCAGTAAATCTTGACCAGGAACTTAATTTAAGGTTATACAACTTATAATGACACTTCCCAATGTCAATTACAAACTATGTTGTAACTGCGCACTACGTTGTAAATCATGGGGTCTTTGTCTAATATATACATATCACTAAACCAGATTTAGTTTCAATCTAATCGAAATTAGATCGAATACGTATATAAAAGTCAAGAGGTGCTACCATTTAAATAGTAATATTATGGAAAAATGTATTGCTCGTATTCATGAATCAGACATAAATACGATCCGGATTGGCGCTCAGAGCACCAACCCTAACAGTTTGATAGCAGCTTCTGGAAGCGGCTCTGTCTCCTTTTATTTCTTGAATCCCCCACTTGGTAGGGAACTTTAGAACTTGGTGATAAGTGGATGATACTACCCTCATTTCATGAATCCAATGCCTACCAATAATAAGATTGTAGGCTGAGGGATAGTCTAAGATTAAGAATATGATCATCTTGTTGATTCCTCCTGCGTAGATTGGGAGAGATACTTCTCCCATGGTAAATTTTTTTCTCCACTAAATCCAATCAATACCGTCGTCTGTCCGTTTATCTTCTCCAGCTCGCCTCCCATGTCTGTAAGGGTTGTGGCAAAAATGATTTTGGATGAAGATTCTGTGTCTACTAACACTCGTTTGATCATAAAATTCACCACTTGTAAGGAGATCACCAAAGCATCATGGTGTGGATTCATATTACTGGAGTTGCTATCGTCTAGAAATCATATAGTTAGGTTGGTAAACATTCTCTCAATATACATTGTAGAATGAGGAATACTGATCGTAGCAGCTTTATAATGTCATTTGGCAGCTGAATATGATACACCACTAACTTCTGATCCTCCTGAAATAAAATTAACTGTGTTGTTAATTGGTGGAGGTGGAATTGAGGCCTCTCCTTAGCCATCTCTTTCATCTCTTCGGCCCAATGTAGCTTTTCATTTCTGTGTGAGTAAGTCTCTCACAAACCCCTTGTTCAGCAACTCCAGGACTTCCAATCTTAATGCCACACATTCAACTGTAGTATGGCTGTAATCTCGATGGAACTCACACTAATTACTGGTGTCCTTCTTTGTGGAGCTTTCCCTAGAGCGTGGAGGCCATTTTACCTCATTCTCCATATTTGTATGGACCGAAACCAATTTTTCTGTGGAAATAGTGAAATTGTAGTATGGGAGCCTAGGTCTGCTTGTTGGAGTTCTCTCTTGGGTATTGTAAGGCAGAGGTCACCGGTCGAAATCTTTGTGGAGGGGTCGATACTCTCTTCTTTGATGGTTCCTCCTTTTTGAAGGATGATGAGGGATTATGTTTGCAAATTCTTTGTGTCGTTTTTGAACATTATGCATTCTATTATTCTGCAGGCTGGAAGGAACTTTCTTTTCTTTTGTCTTCTTCCTACCTGATTTCAACTTGGGCTGTGCCATGGCTTGGTCCATTGTGTAGCATCGAAATTTGGTGAGTTTTTTTTATAGCTTCCACTTTCAGAGAGTAGTCCATTTCTGAAAGCTTCCACTGCCATAGGTTGATGGATATCTGGAATATTTATCCTCTCTTTGTTGAAGCGGGCCACGTAGCTTCGCAATGATTTTTTTTCCTTTGTTGGATGGCGTTGAGGTAATCAGTGGTCTTCTCAAGCTTACAAGAACTTGCGAAATGCTCCATAAATTTTTCTGCTAGTTGTTGGTATGACTCAATGGATCTGTATGTAGGTTGATGAACCAGGTGAGGGCTGGCCTGCCAATGTTTCTCCAAATCCTCTGCATATTCCAGTCTCCCATTGGTGGGGAGCCAAGCCAGTTGACATCATTTTATATTTATAGTGTACAACACGGTCGTGTGGGTCTGTGAATCCATCATACAGCTTCATATCTGGTGGGCTGAACTTCCGTGGCAGCTCGACAGATGTGATGATCTCCAAGAATGTAGTGTCAGAAATCATTCTAGCTCTGCTCTTTCTAATTGGTAGTCTCACTCCTGGTAGACTGGATATAACTGCTTCCTTGAACTCCATCATTTCCCTTCTCATGATGGATGCAACTTGTTGTTGTTGGATAATATGACCCATAGCGTCACTATTTGTACAGATCATAGTGTTGTTGTACAAATTAACTATGTGACAAGGAAATTGCACTCTCATCATTTGTGATTAGATCACCTTAGATATATAATGAGGAGAGGTCCATATGATTAGTTCCTGGGTTGAGATGATATGAGACGGTATCAGTCCACGAAGGATTAATCATTAAATATCCCTAGTCGTAGTATTATCGAGACTGGACATCGATAATGCGGAATAGGCTAGTATTGCACTTGTGCGCGTTGTGAGGGCACAACAGCATCGTTCTCATATATTTGGGTATTGGATACTCATGCAAGTGCGATAGGAGGTTGTGTTTCACCGATGGTACGGGAAACAGCTTCGCTCTGGATAGACCCCTCGGAATCCCATTGGTATTATGACTATGTGTCTATGGGAGTCTGACATCAGGGTAGGTGTGTATAGTCTTAACCTGAGAATTACATCGCTAATACTTGCGATAATCGGTAGACTTTGGTCTTGGTGGTACAGGGCTTTAACCGGTTCTGCGTACACCACTTCTGGGTTTATCAGAGAGTCGTAGTGTATTGGGTGTGATGTCAAGATGGAAGTGTCACTTCAGTCATAGTGGAGATGATGTCACGCAGGATACGGTATTAGTGCTCTTAAGTGCTGGCCGGCCATTGGGATATTATGACAAAGTCATGTATATCCGATTATAGAGACTAGTTACCAGACATCCGACATGTGCTTCGGACGGGGCAGACACTTATCCAGCCCCAGCCCTAGCACGTGACTATCCGATACTGGACCGATATACACAATACTTGGTATACTACGCTTGATATAGATCTTAAATATTCTTATAAGAATATGTCCGGAGAATTGGGAAGACTTGGTGCTTTGCTAGGAGTCGACCTTGTCTCGTAAATCGGTAGAACGTAGTACTTGGTAAGTACGTGATTCGGATACTCCGACGACCGTATTTACTGCCAACATATCCGGGGATATCATGGGTCGCTTCCCGATAATCCACCGATGACGTATGACTCGCACTCTTAAATAATCTGGGATTATATAGTAGAGAGAGAAAATTAATCTAGGATTAATTACGGAGATATTTTATCTAGGATAAAATATCGTCTAGAGAGAGATAATGATTAATTTGGAATTAATCGGTAAATTAATATATTCGATATATTAAATGAAATTAGATTTCGACGCGGAATTAAAATTAGATTTTAATTCGGGCGAACGAATTAATTTTGGATTAATTCGTTAGCGACGTGAATAGTGATTCGCTAGGCGTAATCATTTAATTACGACGCGATGGAAAGTTCGCTAATTGAGAATTAGCGAACCCGAGCCCGAGTGTGATTGCGAGCGCATTCGTATTTCAAATTCGAGTGCGGTAACGCAAGTCACATCAAGCGTCAAATCAAAAGTCACTTTGAGTGATGTGATTGATTGATTGATGTGATTGATTGAATGATGGAAAGACACATCAAGTCACTTTATTAAAGTGACAATGAATAGTTGATGTTAGTAGGTGTAATAGTGTTTGGAGGGAAAAGCATTTACTTTTGGTTTTATTTAATCAATTAAGTAATTGGTTTTATTTTTTCTTGGAAAAATATATAAAGGCTTTTTTGGAAAAAGCTTAACCAACCTATTACACAACTTTCTTCTCTCTCTTTTCTCTCTTCAAACTCACGCCCAAAGCAACATTTTTTACTGGTTTTTGAAGCCAAAATGGCGTGAACAAAGGGAAGCCAAGAGTTGGGTTTTCATGGTGAAAATCCAAGTGCTAGCACACCTACGAGACTTGGACGGATAGGGTGGAGGTACCACCCATGAGTCGGGATTCGTTTGACGCAATCTTGGAGCTCATTTCCTTGGATCAAAATCTGATGATTTGTGGGCTGTGAACTGCACAGCAGTGGCGCCAAACCAGTGAGCATTTTGGGGCTTTTTCGTTCTTCAAATCGTCTCAACCGATCGATGTGAGTATTCTGCTACCCCTCCGTTGATGTGTTCACACATGTATTTCATTGCTTGTTTGATCTTGGGACCTAATATAAACCTTACAATGGCATCAAGAGCTATAGGTTCAAGCATGAAATTTTTAGGGCTTAAAATTGGGTAAATTGATTTTGAGCATGATTTGGTTAATTGTTTGATTGAGCATGTTTAAATGATGTTTAATTTAAGATTGATTGGATCAATTTGTTGAAATTGTGATTGGATCAAATTTCCCCAAAATATATGTGTTGGCCGAATATGTAAAGAATTTTGGAAATTTGGAATTTTTGATTTTGATTCATTGGATGAATTAGAATGATGTTGGATAATGTAATTTGAAATTAATTGGATTATTTTTGAATTGAACAAAAATCCCCAATTCCTTCATGTTGGCCGAATGTGTATAAGCCCTATTAGTCTTGGAATTTTGATTTTTTGGACATTGGATGTGTATGAAATCATTCGGGATATTAATCGATGTCGATTGTGAAATTAATTGGATTGAATTCAAATCGGATAAAAATCCCTATCTTGGCCGAGACCTTAGAAGCATGTAATGGGTTTGATTTTTTCATTTATGTGTTGGACATGTGATAATGATAATGAACATGATTAATTGGACTAATGTGGTGTTTTAGAAATATTGATTTGGGTGATTAATCATGTAATGCACTTTAGGTAATTAAATTGCGAAATTGGATTTGTGTAATTTAATGAATTAGGCCTTAAATTGGATTTGGGCTTATTAAGTTGTAATTGGGGTTATTGGGCTTGATTTTATCAAGTTGGGTTTAGGCCATGTGGATTGGATCCAATTGGGCCCAAAACCATAACCATAAAGCCCAAATGCAACTTATAAACCTTTAAAGTTTAATTGGGCCTAATGGGCCTAAATTGATTTCTGGGCTTATGGGGTTACTCCTTGATTGGGCTTTGGTTGCCGAAGCCCACGCCTTAAAGAAATTAATTAAAGCCCATTAGACTTGAATTGAATTGACGTTGGACGTTAATCGGGCTTTGAGACCCGAAGCGATTAAATTTGGAATTTAAGTCGTTAAAGGTTTATTAAATAAAGTGTGATATTTAATTTAAAATTAAATAGTGAATTAGTATTAAATACATATTGAATTGGATTTAATGTTGTAGTTTAATTTAATTCAAGAATTCGTACTTTGAGTACTTATTCGCAAAAACGAGTTTGACTCGACCAAAATCAAATCGTTGTTTGAACATTGGATGATCACATAATTATCAGATTAATTAATTTGATTAGATTGATTGATAGCATGCTTATGTGTGAATACGTGGTTGTGATGAATGAATAATGTATATCGGATGGATTTAGTCGGGTGGGGCAATTTTGGAAATTGTTGTAATAAATTCGATTTATTAAATTGGACCTGCGTGTCCAGCCTTATCACCTCTATTCTCTTTGTATTCTCTTCTCACCTATTCCCCTCAATGTAAATGAGGTTTCTTTAGAAGTGTAGTGTAACGGGTAGAAGTAATACAAGTGCTAGCTTGAGTGAGAAAGGGAGAGATTTGATCTAGGATCAATGTGTTAAGTATCCATCCGCATATCATTATTATTTTATTTCATATGCGCTTTATTATGTATTTAGAATGCATGTTTAAGGGTGTATGATGATGAGACCTAAAAAAAGATAATTAAATTGGTAGCCAATTTGCACGCGAAAAGCCCTCATCAATATCATGCGTCTTTTCCTTCCATTGAGTGATTCTTACTCAAGATCCTAGATTGG
This sequence comes from Zanthoxylum bungeanum, assembly GCA_019454045.1. NCBI lineage: Eukaryota > Viridiplantae > Streptophyta > Magnoliopsida > Sapindales > Rutaceae > Zanthoxylum > Zanthoxylum bungeanum. The sequence continues at coordinate 309,086 of SKCR01042113.1, forward strand.
CATGGGTTGTTGGCCAAAGTCAAGCCCTTGTCCGTCGAAGATGTGTTTGAATCACGAGGCTTTGTTCCATATTGGTGTCTTGTCCAAGTTGTGGTTTGTTGGCCAAAGTCAAGACCACTTCTTGTCCAACGACATTGATTACGAAGCTTCCATGGTCAATGGGTCCACGCTTGACTGGGATCACTAGTTTTTTGTGCCAAAGCCAAGGCCTAGTTGATTCAGAGGAAAAAGGTTAGGCTATATATTAGATATATAGGCATATATAGGATATATGTTTAGGACTTGGATGTCCACCTACTGGATCTAGGAATTGGATTGGATCCAATTGATCTTAGAGATCTACCTAGTTAATTATCATACAATTTGTTGGCCAAAGTCAAGATTGTGTGATATTTAACGGGATCCTAGCCCACTAGGAAACACAGTTTCCCGAGTACTCGACAGAGGGTTAGAGGCTCGACGAAAAATAGTGGGAGGCAAGAATTGAATTTGCAATATTCGTTCAATTACTCGCCATACGCGCTCAAACAAATATCACTCGTCATATATATATTAAATGTTAGTTGGACTAATATTTAAATTGTTGTTTTAATAAACAGTTGGACTGTATTATACTTGATTATATATTGGATTATATTAATCAATATATTTGAATTAATTAATTTCAGCTTACAGTTGATTTTATAATTGGATTATAGTAATCAATGTAATTGAGGTTAATTAATTTGGATTATATTTGATTATATAGTTGGACTATTATAATCATTATAATATATATAGTACCACTAATCGTTGATTAAATAGTTGAACTATTGTAATCAAGATAAAATTGAAAAATTGAATATTTAAATATAATCTTGGATTAAATGTTTTAAATGATTTAATTTTCAAATTGGGAATAAATAATAGGTTACTTTATTTGATAAAATAACTTATTATACCTTAAGCCCAAAATTAAGCAAAATAAGTAGAGCATAAAATCTTTGGAAGATTTATGTGATGATGACTTTAGTGCTTAATTTAATATACTTGTCATAAATCTAATTTTAGATTTAAGAAGTATTAAAATTGCAATTTATAACTCTTGGAGAATTAATTGACTATTCTAGAGGAGAAAAGTCAAAGTTTGCAATTGGGCATGTAGCACGAGGTGCACATCGTTTCGATATTCTAAAAACCTAAGGCTTGGCCTAAGGTTCCTGAAATATTGAAAAGGATAATTGACATATCCCAAAGTGACTACCATTTGGATATGGCGGACACGAAGGAATTAAAGAAAGGGCAAGGCTCTTACTTTAAAAATGATTGTCAAAGTTATGTTCACTACTAGTATTGAAATTAGATTTTAAATACTTAGTGTGGTACATAAAATATATGTATTGATGTTCAGAATCTGTTTTGAGCAGGATACTGACTTCAAGCTGAGATTGCTCTGCGAATCGGAAACGGGACGAAAGTCGCTGTTTCGACCGTAGATACCTAAGTTTAGGAACTACCCTTCGGGTGTGTACTTAAATTAGGAACTATTATAATGTAACTAGTTTGACTAGAGACATTATCTCTATATCAGTGTTTAATCCGTTGCGGATAAACCTTTATATTCTAGAACACTAAGTGTTTCATTATATAAAGATGATACTGAGATAAACACATTAGATGTGAATAACAGAATTTATATTTTGAATATAATTAAAATCTCAAAACATATAAAATGACAAATAAATAGCTCAAATTGATTTGATCAAGTAGAGACTTATTTGTGGCATTGTAGTCTAGGACAGAATTAAACAAGACTCGTATATCCACACTTTTGAAGAGTGGGTACTAGGACTGATTTGACTATTCAAATAAAGTCTACGAATCTAGTTTATTAGGTAAAGTACCTAAAATACTATTTACTTGGTAATTGTGAAAATGCCATCGATCTGTTAGCCCTATTCATAGTGAAGTTAGTGGGCCCATATCTAGCTAGGCTAGATGTGAACATGAATATTTCGTGACCTTAACGGATGTGGCATCACGTTATGGTTATGTGTTTCTTTTGAAGAACACAGATCGGAAACTATTAGAGTTTCGACACGAAGTAGATAAACAGATCGACTATAGTATTATGCCGTCACGGTAAGACCGTAATGGAAAATACTTAAGCAGTAAGTTTCAAATATACATGAAAGAGTACAACATTCTTTCAGATGAGGACTCCTCCCGAGACACGTCAGTTTGACGGTGTGTCCAAACTAAAAACCGAATTTTGTTGGACATGATAAGGTTTATCACGAGTCGCTCTGAGCTACCATTTCCTTCAACGGATATGTATTTACAGTGCAAAACTTATTTAGAATAAGGTTCCATATAAATCTGTTTGACAGATATCATATAGGATATGAACAGGAAAGAAACAGGGTTTCTCATTCCTAATAATTTGGGTATGCCGGGCATAACGTTTGGATGATACCAAACTAATGACCCAAATTGGATAAGTGTCATACATAGGTTATCCTAATGGGAAACCATAAGTATAGTACTTATAAATCTCACATGAGAACAATATGATTGTTGCTCACCATGTGGTTTTCCTAAGAGGAACACCGATATGCAGTGGTCAGTGGGAGGATAGTGATACTCGATGAAAATCGGAGTAATACTATTCAAGGCACGAAGTCCTTAATGGAACACATATAGTTCATCAAGGATGAGACTATACCATTAATCTTTGAATACACAAGAACCTCATAGATCGAAGAGAGTCAGAAAACAACCTAGGGTATGGGTTTCTGATCTCACCTCATAAAGATGTCAATCTTATAGAGGTATATCAATCGACTGCGTTTTGAGGAAGTGATACGAGGTATCGACTCCCTATTATGGCAAAGTGCCATGAGTCCGAAATGGATACCATATATAACAACTATGTTTGGATACTAGTTGTTGTACCGAAAGGCATTGTGCCTATTGGTACTGTAAACGTCTTCAAGGAAGACATACATGGATGGCAACATACCAACGTACTAAGCTAGGCTTGTGACGGAAAGGTATCGTTATCAACATTGTGTTAATAACGGTTCAACCTTTTACCTGTTGCCATAGTAAATCCATTTTGATGATGCTTGTTGATACTATATATTTCATTTATGAAATACGTCAGTTGTAGATCAAAATCGCTTTCCTGAAAAGGAAACCTCTTGGAGGATGCTTACAACATCCTGACGATTTTGTATAACCGACAAACAAGGTTTGCTGGTTATTCGATCCATGTTTGGATTGGAGCAAGCATAAGGTTCTTGAAACTGTCGTTTTGGAGGTTAGTGGGAGAGCACTGATAATGAAATTCCCATAAAGCAATTGGTGAAAGCTTGGCTTTCATAGAAATTCTCCGTAGAATTCTGGGGAGTAACAACCTTTATTCAAGGAATAAAGATCTACTGGGATAGATTTGGAGTTGTTAACACTCTCTGGGAAATTGTACATTTAAAATGTACTTGATATTGTGTCTCATACGCTTTGAGCATATGGAGTCACAATCAAGACAATCCAAGTGATAGTCACTGGATTGAAGTTAAGGACATCTATTAGTATCTCAGAGAACTAAAGATGCTGTCTTAAGCTATGGAGAAGGAGAACTTGAAGTGACTGGGATCACTGCTGCAAGTTTCCAAACAGTTAAATATTGTGGTACTATAAAGTTTGAAAAACGGGACAATGAGCCGGAAATCTTCCAAGCAAGATATTGTTGCCGAATAAACAACAAATGCCGATTATTGCTGCAGCTGAGGCAGCAATAGAAGCCATTTGGGTCGATAATAAATCTAATTAGATTAGATATGGTTCTGTTAGCAGCTGAGCTGGGCGTCAGCACAGGCTAAAGAATTAATGGTCTCATCGACGACCCAGATATATACTTCTATATTCATCTTATTCGTTCGGATCATACATCGTGGCGATGTGATGATCGTATAAATCGCGTCAGACGATAATCATGAAAATCCGCTGACGAAAACTTTTTCTCAGCAATTTGAGCGAACCGTACATAGTTCGGGTGTACGACACTTGAGTGACTGGCTATGTGCCAAGTGGGAGATTGTTGGATAATATGACCCATAGCGTCACTATTTGTACAGATCATAGTGTTGTTGTACAAATTAACTATGTGACAAGGAAATTGCACTCTCATCATTTGTGATTAGATCACCTTAGATATATAAATGAGGAGAGGTCCATATGATTAGTTCCTGGGTTGAGATGATATGAGACAGTATCAGTCCACGAAGGATTAATCATTAAATATCCCTAGTCGTAGTATTATCGAGACTGGACAACGATAATGCGGAATAGGCTAGTATTGTACTTGTGCGCGTTGTGAGGGCACAACAGCATAGTTCTCATATATTTGGGTATTGGATACTCATGCAAGTGCGATAGGAGGTTGTGTTTCACCGATGGTACGGGAAACAGCTTCGCTCTGGATAGACCCCTCGGAATCCTATTGGTATTATGACTATGTGTCTATGGGAGTCCGACATCATGGTAGGTGTGTATAGTCTTAACATGAGACTTACATCGCTAATACTTGTCATAGTGGAGATGATGTCACGCAGGATACGGTATTAGTGCTCTTAAGTGCTGGCCGGCCATCGGGATATTATGACAAGGTCATGTATATCCGATTATAGAGACTAGTTACCAGACATCCGACATGTGCTTCGGACGGGGCAGACACTTATCCAGCCCCAGCCCTAGCACGTGACTATCCGATACTGGACCGATATACACAATACTTGGTATACTACGCTTGATATAGATCTTAAATATTCTTATAAGAATATGTCCGGAGAATTGGGAAGACTTGGTGATTTGCTAGGAGTCGACCTTGTCTCGTAAATCGGTAGAACGTAGTACTTGGTAAGTACGTGATTCGGATACTCTGACGACCGTATTTACTGCCAACATATCCGGGGATCTCATGGGTCGCTTCCCGATAATCCACCGATGACGTATGACTCGCACTCTTAAATAATCTGGGATTATATAGTAGAGAGAGAAAATTAATCTAGGATTAATTACGGAGATATTTTATCTAGGATAAAATATCGTCTAGAGAGAGATAATGATTAATTTGGAATTAATCGGTAAATTAATATATTCGATATATTAAATGAAATTAGATTTCGACGCGGAATTAAAATTAGATTTTAATTCGGGCGAACGAATTAATTTTGGATTAATTCGTTAGCGACGTGAATAGTGAATTCGCTAGGCGTAATCATTTAATTACGACGCGACGGAAAGTTCGCTAATTGAGAATTAGCGAACCCGAGCCCGAGTGTGATTGCGAGCGCATTCGTATTTCGAATTCGAGTGCGGCAACGCAAGTCACATCAAGCGTCAAATCATTCGTCACATCAAGCGTCAAATCAAAAGTCACTTTGAGTGATGTGATTGATTGATTGATGTGATTGATTGAATAATGGAAAGACACACATCAAGTCACTTTATTAAAGTGACAATGAATAGTTGATGTTAGTAGGTGTAATAGTGTTTGGAGGGAAAAGCATTTACTTTTGGTTTTATTTAATCAATTAAGTAATTGGTTTTATTATTTTTCTTGGAAAAATATATAAAGGCTTTTTTGGAAAAAGCTTAACCAACCTATTACACAACTTTCTTCTCTCTCTTCAAACTCACGCCCAAAGCAACATTTTTTACTGGTTTTTGAAGCCAAAATGGCGTGAACAAAGGGAAGCCAAGAGTTGGGTTTTCATGGTGAAAATCCAAGTGCTAGCACACTACGAGACTTGCGAAGGTGGTAGGGAGGTTCACCCATGAGTCGGGATTCGTTTGACGCAATCTTGGAGCTCATTTCCTTGGATCAAAATCTGATTTTGTGGGCTGTGAACTGCACAGCAGTGGCGCCAAACCAGTGAGCATTTTGGGCTTTTTTCGTCTTCAAATCGTCTCAACCGATCGATGTGAGTATTCCACTACCTCCGTTGATGTGTTCACACATGTATTTCATTGCTTGTTTGATCTTGGGACCTAGATATAAACCTTACAGTTGTGCTTGGTCGACTGGGGAAATTGGCGAATTCTTTGGACCATGGTCACTTGGTGGATTGTCATCTGCCACTTTCTTAAATGCTCCCAAGAGATTGGATGGGATCGCTGGATTCCTGGGTTGATCTGGAGTGTCACGATGTTGAGAGGTCGAAGAGATTTGCTCCAACTGTTTTTAAAGGTTTGTGTTGGAGTTTCGCATGGTCAGGTTCTCTTCCTCTAAAGTTCATAATCGTTCTTGGAGCATGGCTAATTATGCTGCCACATGGGGTGTCTGTTCACTACTAGAAGCCATGAGTGATTGCGTTTTAAGGACCATAGACTGAGAGATCTTTGTCGACTATGAGTCGCTAAGGCCCCACGGTGGGCGCCAAATTATGGATGCTGGTTTTCGTCTAAGGTCCACAATCGAGAATTTGTAATATGAGGCACTACTGATCCTGCAAAATAAAGGTAGAGTGAGCGGGGAGGATACTGACCACCGGTGTGGTGGGTGCTGTAGGCACTCTGATGCTCAAGTTATTAAAGATAAGTGAGCAGTAATCAAAATAAAGAAGAGAGCAAAGTTTGATATTACCTTGATCCCTTTGGGCTGCCGTAAGGGCGAAAGGTTAGTGTTTATAAGTTCAGAGAACTCAGTTTGAGAAGTGAAGCTTTCTTAGGGTTGGTGCTCTGAGTGCCAATCCGGATCATACTTATGTCTGATTCATGATACGATCAATACATTTTTCCATTATATTATTAATTTAAATAGTAGAACCTCTTGTCTTTTATCTACGTGTTCAATCTAATTTCGATTAGATTGATTAGATTGAAACTAAATCTGGTTTAGTGATATGTATATATATTGGGCAGTTTTGGTAATTCTGGTGTAATTTCTGATTTCATGTATTAGACATGTATAAATTATTTTGGGATTGATTTGGAATCAATTAAATATGTATTTGACATTTTAAGGACCAAAATGATTAATTTGCAAAACTTTGGGGTCTCATTGCAATTAATGATATATCTGATTTTTTAGATAAATATTCAGTTTTTATTTATTGAGTTTTCCCAAGAAAAATATTTATCGGAAATTGTTTCGGAGTGAAAATACGTGAAAATAGTGAAAAACGGCGTTACCAGGTATCGGCTGCCCAAATAGTGAACTGGGCACTGTTCGGGCAGCCCACAAACTGTCCAAATATTTTTGGGGCTGACCTGGGCAAACCCATGAGCATTGGTCGGTCGGTCGGTTCGGCAACGTGTTTTATGCCATTTTACGGAAAAATATTTTCGTAAAAGTTTTGCGATGTTTCTATAATATTTGTGTCGTTATATAATATCAAATAAATATGTTTTGGTGAAATATAAATGAATTAATAATATTTGATATTGAATAATTTATTCGTAAAGTTAAAAAATTTAAACTACGATTTCGCCCGAACAGTGCTTCTTCCACTGCGCCTTCTTGATTTGAGTCCAACAAAATGGTATCAGAGCGAGTCTAATCCTGAATACCCGATATGATTAGCCCTTTAAAATTCAATGTTTAATTTAATCATTACTTAATACATGCATGTGTTTATTTAATTTGATTAAATAAAGTAAAAGCATCTTTTATTGGAAAATCCCCATTTAAATAAGGTTTTAAGAAAGTGACTAGTGTTATGAATACTTGTTTCTTCGTCCACCTTGTCAATATGGATGTAAATATTTTCATGATGATATGGTTGTAACGTGCCAAAGCTGTGCAGTTATGGTTGAATGTAGTTCATTTGCGCCGATACAACTTATATGATAAGAGACAAATTCAACTGAAAGTGGAAATCCTGAACGTGCCAAAGCTGTCAGGACTACATCGGTAGTTTGAGTTTGTCATTGACAAGTTTAACCTTGATACGCCTCCTTGTTAACGTGCCAAAGCTGTCCCAGAAGTCACAATGAGTGTGATTGACAATGAATTGTCTACCTAATGAATATATGTAGGCGAGAACGTGCCAAAGCTATGAGTCGAAATATATTCAAGGGTTCCACTTCCCATTATGGAATTCAATTTAATTATTGAATTCTCATTTCCGTTGGGGATTACGGTATTACGTAAAGTAGTGGGAAGCACTGCTAGGTTAAGAATCCTTAACTTATGTGGTGTGTAATATTATATAAATTGTCGCTCATGTTATTCCTTATTCTATTAGTTTGATAGAATTAAACTTTTTTCCACTATATGCATATTATATATGTTTTCTAACTTCAACTATGGTCGCAGATTTCTAGAATATGTTATGGATTAAAATAGATAATGATATAATCCTTCTAGACATAATAGTTTCTTATGTTGTAAAGATTGACATGAATTGGTTCATGTCTCGAGATTCTTCATTGGCATTAAGAAAATCCCATTAGGTATTTGTTTATCTAATAACGACGTTTCTTGGCTTCAGTGACATTCAGAGGTCACGTGTCATACACTATTTGTTTTTCGATTATTTGTAAATATTGTAAATAATTTGAAAGTAAATAATAAAGCTAAAGAAAGAAGATGGGTACATTTTTGTATAGAAAATATTGATTTTCACAATACGACAACTGTAGATATTGGATATCAGATCTCTCGTCTAGTTATTTAAAATATTGTTGAATGATTGTTTCGATATTTGGTATCAGAACTTGCGACTATTTGATAGTTACTTGTTCTTTGTAAACAGTTGTTACATATTTTAAAACAAATAGTAGTGTCATTAACGAGTAGATAAACATTAAGAAAAATATTCGGTTAAGTAAATAACTTAGAACATTATTTTATGAGGTTTTATCACTTAAGTATTTGATGCTTATTACATATGGTAAATGATGGTCTGATATGAGATCTCACCACATATCCTTTTCCATTTAACGAATATTATATTCAGGAAGGTGACTAAATCTCATTTAACGAATGACTGTCATTGGACCAGAAATTTTATTAAATTGATACATTGGATGTATGTAATTTAATGAATTGTAAATTGCTTAAGGTAGTTTTCTTTACTTCGTAACTTAGTCGATGAATTGTCATGACTTAGTTACGTGTTTCTGATGAAACGTGGATAGAATATTTTGATTGGTTCAAAAATATTCGATCTGAATTTTTGAAAACTGTACCTTTAAATTCATCATGAGTCTTTGGATTGTTCAAAGAGGTTTGATATGATCAAATATATGAATTTATGGCAATAAGTTCTAAGGTTATTCAATGAATATGATTCTTTCTCAATATAATTCTTCCACGATTCCATATTGAGGGAATTGATAAGTGGGAGTAATCGGATCTTATATGATTTGATTCGTTTGATATTGAGTGTTATCGAATTAGTTTCAATACTTTTGAGGATATGCTCCAGTAACACTAATTCATCATTTTAATTAATGTTTCATTAGTTTCTACAGTTACGTAGATGATGTGTATAAGTAGAAAATTCGAATCTTGAAAATGTTTGAGATTTGAGTCTATCTTTTATATAATGGTTATATAATTGATATTATTTGCGCCTCGGAGGTACGAGTAGAAGTTTATCATTTATTTTATTTAATAGAATATTATATTCTATTTAATAGAATATCTTTTCTACTATCTCGAGTAATAAAATTATTTATTACTTAGTGTGTAACATTGGATGTTGATTATTGTAGAAAAGACTTGACTTATTGAATTCAAATACGATGATAAACTATAAATGGAACTACATAATTAATAAGATGAAAATACCTTTTTATTACTTCCAAATAAGTGCAATAAGATGTCAGAATCATTTGCAAAGTATTTGATACTTAATGGTTCTGTTGTTTTCTTATCGAAGAAAATTGTCCTATAATTTATAGTGGGAACGATATTTGATATCGATTCCGGAAATTAACGTTAAACCATAGATCTAAAATTGTTCATAGCTTACTGCGATCAAGTTTGGAACTTGATTGAGCTTTTATTATGAATCGTTCATAAAATGTGCAAATTGTTTACGCAGCAAAAGCACGGTGAGCTTAATAAAGGTTTGACCTTTATAGTATGACAATGAGAAAAGTTATACTTGGCAATCTATTGTAGATTCTGAGGAAACCTATCTCTAGTAACACCGATTGAACAATTTAATATCTGTCGGTTAATGATGATATTAAATTATGTATTTTACCTAAAGAATACAAAGTGGCGTTTCTGAATGGTTTCTTCATATAAGAGATACATTGTGATTTATTAGTTTGAAGAGTTCGTTTTTGGAATGGCCCTAGAGTTTGTATTATGCTAAGATTACAATTTAGTATATTAGCTTATAGAGCCTATCGTAGACTCGGATGAGCTTTATGGAAATTTATGTTCTCTAATTTTGATATCTGTCAGATTATCTGATCTTATCAAAGCAAAGAGAATACATATGAGACATAAGGGTTAGTGGGAGCACAAAAATTTATTTCTAGTATTTTACATCATAATGATATTATCATTATTAAGGTAATAATGAGATGTTAATGAGGTAAAAGGTTTACCTGAGTCTTATTTTCTCTGTGAAAGCAGTGGGAGTGGTCTCTATTATATTCGATATAAAGTTTTATATATAATATAACACTAAGAGACTGGAGAGATGCTCGCATTAATCGTACATTAGATATGATTTAATAAATGACACAACAAGAGTATTTGTATGATAGTTAGTATAACTGTTTGACAGTAAGTGTGTGTATTATGTATAGTATTCATCTTTCGTAAATGATGATTCCTTTTTCGAAAGAGATATTGATTAGAATGTCTAATCAATCTTATGCATCATAGAATGATGGCATAATGAATATTGTATTGAGTGCGATTAGAGATATCAATTTAATCGTAATTGTTACGAGTTATTTTGATATTCTCTAGACCATAAGATGTGTCTTGAAACATGTTATTTATCATTTTTAAATATTAAGAACGAGTTTCTAATTAATGGAGAATAAAATTCGCAACCATAAGGGTCAGATTAGTTTTGAGTCTAGTTATGACGTTAGACAGTCTACGTCATAAAGAGTAAAAAAAGATGCAGTGAGAGTGTCACAGATGATTCTATTGTATGAGTGGAATTAGTTACAACTTATGAAGTATTGACTTATGAAGTTTCATAGTGACCTCGTAGATTAGAAGTTTGTTATTAGTGTTATGTTTGGGGTTGTCTACATAGTATTTTGAATTTGATCCGTAAATACTTAGACAACTTAGTAGCTAAAGCACAATGTTGATATGGCATCTGAATCATATTGATGTATAACTTAGTTTCTAAAAAATATGAATGATGCTTGCTAAGGAAAATGATTGTGTTTGTTGGACAAACTCAATCTGTCATAGCGGGCTTACTTGTTGTTACCTACCTCTTGAGTGCTAGGTGAGTTCTTGAGGGCCATGAGTATGTGATACACATTGGGATGTGTATATGATACCATGGAATGACACAAGAGAAAGTGGGAGAAATTGTTAGGGTTGGTGCTCTGAGCGCCAATCCGGATCGTATTTATGTCTGATTCATGAATACGAGCAATACCTTTTTTTTCCATTATATTACTAATTTAAATGGTAGCACATCTTGTCTTTTATATACGTGTTCGATCTAATTTCAATTAGATTGATTAGATTGAAACTAAATCTAGTTTAGTGATATATATAAATATTAAACAAAGACCCCAGGATTTACAACGTAGTGCGCAGTTACAACATAGTTTGTAATTGACATTGGGAAGTGTCACTATAAGTTGTATATCCTTAAATTAAGTTCATGGTCAAGATTTACTGACACGGGTTGGTTAGTAAAATCCACTGAGACCAATACATATTGTATATCGGGCTTGGTCCGATGGTTTATCCCAATGAACCATGAGTCTTGGGAGACTCGTATAGACGTGTAGGTGTTTATTTGATAAACACTGAACAACTCACCAAAGATTTCCTAGTAGATGGTACACCAATGTTAATAGGAATCTTCTCGGGTTGAGTAGCATAGTGATTCTTTGACTTGAGATACCACTGTGGATATATGAGTTATCCTACACACTTAGATGGCAGTCACGTCATCGATCTATTTAGATCAGACCTCCACATGTTCGTTGGGTGTGGACTCATGTGTTGGGAAGCGGTCGTGAGTGCGCAGCGGAAAATTAAAATTATTATGCCGCTTTCCCTTTGCCCAAGACCCATTTGTTTTTATTATTCTACAAGCCTAGGCATGTTACTATATATTCTAAGCATAAAACTCATAAAACATGCAAAGAAAATAAACCTAAACATGCTAACTATCACAAGAACTATAATTAAAATAATGAAATAAAAAACTTACTTGAATCGAAGACTCCTCTAGTCCTCCCTCCAATCTACAAGCTTTTCTCGAACTCAGCAAGCTCTTCCACGTTCCAAAGAGCCACCCAAGTGTGTGGCCTCCAAAGATGCACACACCAAAGCCAAAACTCAACGGCAAGACTACGTCTTGAGTGCACGGGTATTTTGCCCTTGCTGCTAGCCCTAGGCAAATACCTCAAAACTTTTAACTCGAGGTTCCTCTAGTCAATTAGACTTAAGGATCCTCAAAATCAGTGGCTTACTCTTAAACTTTAGAGTTGCTCACTTATATAAACCCAAGATATGAAAGGTTTTGGTGTAGCAAATTTGTAAAGAATTCTTTGGGTTTATATAGTGCTCCAAAGACAACAAAATTAATTAAGAATCTGATGTGGGATAAAAGCAAATTTAATCTTAGTCATTGGATCTTAATTTAGTGGTTTAATAAGATTATAAAACCCTAATAAGAGTTTGGGCCGAATTGGAATTCAAAAAAAATAACAAAAAAAAATTACTATTCATATAAATAGTAATATTTTTTTTTATTACAATTCCCAAAGTGCCCCCATCGTCATTCACCAATCCCTAAGCCACAATAGAACCTCATAAATGATTTTTTCAATAATTAAACACATTGAACCATTTATGAACAATTCCTACAGCAATAATATATGTTGTTATATTTGTATTGTGCACTATTAACCATTGATTTCAACTTTGTTGTGTGTGACCTTTTGGGTTCCCCTCAAGTTGGATATGAAATGAATCGTGAAAATTTAATCGAACATAAATTATCCTCCGATCAGATGGTCGTTCGATTTCAATGACCAAGGTTGACATCTAGCAACATACCGAGGCCCCCAAATGAGAAGGAAAGATATATATACCCATTATGTATACGATTTACATATGATACGATCCATCACCTCACTGTATCCCCACATATTGACCTAGGGTATGGAAAGTGTCTACCAATATGGTCAAAGGTATAATTTTGATAGTGTCATGAATCGTGCTAACCCAAGAATCTCACATGATTCTTCCGTTGTGGCCACAGTCTCAAGCACTGATCACACATATCAACCCGCGAACTGGAATACTACTCTTATAAGAAAATATTATCCGAGAGAGTGGCGATTCTCTGTTGTATCTTTACAAACTTCATGTGTGTCAACAAATGACCCAATAATACCCTTATGACCGGATCCTTTGAACCGGGGAAGGAGAATGTCAAAGTTATTTTATCCACACATAAGATTATAAAGACCTCAGGTCTAAGGACTAGTCATATAATTGATACATGAAAGTTCTCACAGACACATGGGATAAACACTCCATATGAAAACTTTCGGCGGTCAGTTCGATGAACATGAGCAACTCATGCATCCATGTGATACACCAAGCGGACGGATCTCAGCTAGTAGCCTATGAGATCGGCTACCCCACTTAAGGGCGGATCATATCATCATGCTAGTCTCTCCGTTTTGTGAACGCCCAGATTATTCACAAAACTATGACTAGGAACATTTAAGAGTAATGATTCTCATAAGGCGTGGAAGCCATCGTCTTATTACTCCAAGGGCTTTATTACAGTGTTGATGATTCATATAAGTTATGTAAGACACGTATAATAAATATTTTCATTTTATTAATTAATGAAAATATTACAAATACATATACATATAGCCCATCCACAAGTTGGGTATAGGGCATATCCCTAACAATCTCCCACTTGCACTATAGCCAACTAGTATGAATCTTGACACCATACTCCCGGGTGTGCCTATCATGCTTTTGTTGAGTCAGCCCTTTAGTCAGAGAATCTGCAAGATTATCTTCTGTGGGTATTTTCTCTATAATAACTTCTTTTCTCTCAACAATCTCTCTGATGAAATGAAATCGCCTGAGTACATTCTTGGATTTCTGGTGGGACCTTGGTTCCTTTGATTGAGCAATGGCGCTCGTGTTGTCACAATACATCGTGATGACATTCTTTATCGCGGGAAGCACTTCCAGCTCCGTGATGAACTTCTTTATCCAGACTACTTCTTTAACAGCCTCAGATGCTGCAATATACTCGGCTTCAATGGTGGAGTTCGCTGTAGTGGACTGCTTTGAGCTTTTCCAACTGACAACACTGTCATTCAAAGTAAACAGATATCCTGTTTGTGATCTGCTGTCATCCCTATCGGTCTGAAAGCTCACATCACAGTAACCAATGACTTTCATCTCAGAATAATCTCCGTATGTCAAAAACACATCCTTAGTTCTTCTCAGATACTTGAGGATTGTTTTGACAGCTGCCCAGTGTTGCTCACCAGGATTTGCCTGATACCTGCTCGTTATGCTAAGAGCATAAGAGACATCAGGTCTTGTATATAGCATGGCGTACATGATCGATCCATTGCTGAAGCATAAGGGATCCTACTCATACGCTCTCTATCTGAATGAGTATATGGACATTACTCCTTAGATAATTTGATTCCATGACAAGTAGGTAAATTACCTCTTTTGGAATCTTCCATTTTGAATCTTTTCAAAACTTTATCTATGTACGTAGATTGAGAAAGTCCTAACAACCTCTTAGATCTATTATGGTAGATCTTAATGCCGAGGATGTAGGCTGCTTCTCAAAAATCTTTCATGGAGAAATTCTGAGATAACCATTGCTTGGTGGCTTACATCATGTGAATATCATTCCCGATGATTAATATGCCATCGACATATAATACAAGAAATACAACAGCACTCCCACTGTTTTTCCTGTAAACACAAGGCTCGTCTATATTTTTGATGAAGTCAAATTCTTTGATTGTCTCATCAAATCGTATATTCCAACTTCAAGAGGCTTGTTTGAGTCCATAAATGGATCGTTTAAGCTTGCATACTTTATTATGATCATCCTTAGATGCAAACCCCTCAGGTTGTGTCATATAGACTTCCTCTACGAGTTTTCCATTAAGGAAAGCTGTTTTGACATCCATCTGCCAAATCTCATAATCAAAGTGTGCAGCTAGTGCCAGTAAAATTCGAATGGACTTTATCATTGCAACAGGCGAGAAGGTTTCGTCATAGTCAATTCCTTGGATTTGTCTATAACCTTTCACCACCAACCTAGCCTTATAGGTTTGGATGTTGCCTTCTGCATCAGTTTTACGCTTGTAAATCCACTTGCAGCCTATGGGTTTTATCCCTTCAGGTGCATCTACCAAGTCTCAGACTTGATTCTGATACATAGAGTCTATTACGGATTTCATGGCCTCAAGCCACTTGACTGAATCAATGTCACGTATTTCTTCGTCATAACTGGTGGGATCGTCATTATCAATGACCTGATAATGTTCCTCATCAATATGGAAACCATATCTTTCAAGCTCATGTCTTTCCCTACCAGACCTTCTGAGTTCATAACCTTGTGGTTGTTCCGTCGATGCCTTTTTGAGGGGCCTGGGGTTTAGTTCTATGCTAGTTTGTTCTTCTCGTACCTCATCGAGGTCAAGTCTACTCCCACTATATTTCTTGAGAAGGAATTCATTCTGTAGAAATTTAGCATTTCGTGTGTCAAATGTTTTTTGTTCATTTGGGACGTAGAACACGTATGCTCTTGAGTTCAAGGCATATCCTACAAACATACATTTAACTACCCTATCATCCAATTTGTAAGTTTGTGTGAGCTTGACATATATGTCACATCCCCAAACTCTTAGATAACTAAGACTAGGACGTTTCCCAGACCATAACTAATATGGTGTTTGACTAAAAGTCTTGGAAGGAACTTGGTTTAGTAGTAGTGTTGCAGTTTCTAAAGCAAGACCCCAAAATGAAAGAGGTAGATCCGTGCCTGGCATCATTGATCGGACCATATCTAATAATATCTGATTTCTCCTTTCGGAGACCCCATTATGTTGTGGAGTTCCCGGATGAGTCCACTGGGAAACAATGCCATTTTCTCTCGAGTAATCTTGAAATTCATTGCTTAAGTATTCACCACCTCGGTCAGACCTTAGTGACTTAATACTTTTATTAAGCTGGTTTTCTACTCCAGCCTTGAAGTCTTTGAATTTCTCAAAGGCTTCAGATTTGTACCGCATAAGGTACACATACCCATATCGCGAATGATCATCGATAAAGGTAATGAAGTAGGAGAATCCACCTCTAGCGGTGACTGACATTGGTTCGCATACATCAGAGTGTATGAGTTCTAATGTCTCCGCTGCACGCTGTCATTTACCTTTGAAGGGTAATTTTGTCATTTTACCAAGTAAACAAGAATCACAAGTTCCATAAGGTTTATATTTGAAGGGTTTGAAATATCCATCCTTATGTAGCTTAGTTAATCTTGTTTCATTGATATGACCTAAGCGACTGTGCCATAGAAGTGATTCATTGAGATTATTCGAGTTAACATTGTATATATTAGAGGTTGAACATTCTTTGTTAGTTTGTAAGACATAGATACCATTATTCAAAATACCATCTCCATATTTTATTTCATTGAAATAAATAGAACATTCATTACAACTTATTAGGCATGAAAAGCCTTTATTACATAAAGAAGAAATTGAAATAATGTTCTTTACTAGAGAAGATACATAAACACAATCTTCTAAGTCTAAAACTAAACCATTCGGCAAAACTAATGAATAAGTCCCCACGCACAATGCAGCCAGTTTTGCTCCATTACCCATGCGTAAGTCAACCTCCCCATGATGGAGTCTCCTACTGTTTCTCAGGCCCTGCACATTGTTACACAAGTGAGCCCACAATCGGTGTCAAACACCCAAGTAGAAGGTTTAAAGTTTTGAGAATATAGTTCAATCATCTACAACATACCTGAAGCATTGGGCTTCTTGGCCTCTTGGGCTTCCCTAGCTTCCTTTGCTTTCAAGAATCTGCAGTCTTTCTTCCAATGACCCTTCTTTACATAAAAGAAACATTTCCCATTTCCCTTTTTCTTCTTCATCTTACCATTGAGCTTTAGGTGATCTGGAGCCTTGGCCTTGCCCTTATTTTTCTTTGGGCCTCGTGGCTTCAGGTCTATACCCGTAAGCATGACAGAGGTTTTAAGCTCCGGTTTCAAGTCCTTCTCTGTTTGCTTTATCAGATTGTGCAATTCTGCTAAAGTAGCTTCTTTATCAGACAGATGAAACTGCATAATAAAGTTAGAGAATTCTTTTGGTGAGGACCGAAGAATTAGATCGTGACCTATCTCATGATCCATGATGAACCCGAGGTTGGCCAATTTTTCAATGTGGCCAATCATCTTAAGAACATATTCACTAACAGATCATTCATTATACCTTGTTTGGAATAAGGCACATGACACTTGGAATCTCACGGTATGAACGGAAGTTACATACAACTCCTTCAAGTGAAAGATGATGGTTTGAGCATCCATATCTTCGTGAGCTTTCTGAAGTTCGTCCGATATAGAGCCAAGCATTATGCAAACTGCTTGCTCATCATCATCGACGTGTTTCTTCTAAGCATCAAAAGTATCTTAGTCAGCATCTTCTGCGGGTTCAGGGGGAAATGGTCTTTCAAGAACATAGAAAATCTTTTCTTGTCGTAAGACAATTTTAAGGTTTCTAAACCAGTCATTGTAGTTGTCCCCTTTGAGCTTATGCTCATCAAGGATGGAATGAAGTGATACTCTGTTTTCCATTTGAATGTTTGTGAAATATTTTAACCCACATGTTAAGAGATAATGTTAAAATTAGGAATATGTTTTCATTAATGTTTCATAATAACATGGGCTTTTAATATTATAAAGTTGCTCTCACTCAATTGTTTTAAAATTTTAAGTAAATCGCATCAACCCCAATATGATGGATTTCTTGTGGGCAAGGATCCCATTATCATCATTTCATAACTCCGACTAGGACCGGTCATTATAAAATACGAAAATTAGGTAGGTTCCCAACCAATTTATGATATAAATCACAATTCCTTTATCATTGGGTTGGGCAATCAAACATGCCATAGCTTATGCTAGTCCTTGTGGACACCCAATCTTTGCCACTAAGTTATAAGACCACGCCTAAGGGTCGCTACGTCTTATGACTCAGAAAAGTCAAACCATTGTCAATAGTATGATTTAGGGACAAATTGGTATTTGTCAGTCTGGTAAAGCCTAGTCCTGCCAATTTGGTTTAAGCCCTTTGGGTCTATACTTTACAATGGGAGGCAAATTTTAGACTTAAATTATTATTGAGGATTTTAGCAAGTTTAAGTGAATAACTGTCAAATGGATTCCTCTATTGAAAATTCCCCAGAGGGAGGGTGGAGCGAACTCTCTTAAATACCATTACCTCTTAGGCTCTTATTGCATTGGTGACAGGAATAAACAATAGATCCTCCAAATTAGTCCAACACTTTAAATATACTTTAAGGTAAGCTTTGAGTAAATGATTATCTAGATGTCTTCATACCTTTTTCCTTTTGGCTATAAAAAGGTAGTGAGTGAAGGAAGACACCAAATCATTATCTAACTCTAGTAATACCTTTGGTTAAATTAACTTTAGTTTGGAAAGTTTTATTAACCCCTTGGTTCCAATCCACTTGTATATTTTATAATGTCTTTTATTATAAACAAGTGATTTATATTTATTAGCCTTAAAGGTAATAAATCTCTAAGTTCATCACGGAATAATTACTTAGCTAAGGGATAAGCAATACACTCTTTATTTCTTAGAAAGTCTCTAGATGCTTGCACCCTAAAATAATCATGCCAATTCTAATCATACATAGAATCATCAAGCATATGAGTTTTAATATGTTGGAATTATTTTAGGCATTAAATAACTTTGATTAATATTTAATTATGATAATGCATTTTATTTTATTCAAATAAATTTACTATTCACATTTTTCTGCAGACGTGTGAACTTAAATGCAATTTCACAATTCAAATCTTAACCAAATCATGAAAAACTTGTTCCTAAAATTACGTTCAGGGTGCTAGCTTTCCAGCTAGCTTTTACACACCCAATTTCGAGTTCAAATGAGAGAGAACTAATCAAAACAAAAACGGCACGCTGATACAAGTGTTGGGAAGCGGCCGCGAGTGCGCAGCGGAATATTAAAATTATTATGCCACTTTCCCTTTGCCCAAGACCCATTTATTTTGATTATTCTACAAGCCTAGGCATGTTACTATATATCCTAAGCATAAAACTCTGTAAAATTTGAAAAGAACATAAACCTAAACATGCTAACTATCATAAGAACTCTGATTAAAATAAAGAAAGAAATAGACTTGCTTGAACCGAAGACTCCTCCAGTCCTCCCTCCAATCTACAAGCTTTTCTCGAACTCAGCAAGCTCTTCCACGTTCCAAAGAGCCACCCAAGTGTGTGGCCTCCAAAAATGCACACACCAAAGCCAAAACTCAACGGCAAGACTACGCCTTGAGTGCACGAGTATTTTGCCATTGGTGCTAACCTATGCAAATACCTCAAAAATTTTAACTCGAGGTTCCTCTACTCAATTAGACTTAAGGATCCTCAAAATCAGTGGCTTACTCTTAAACTTTGGAGTTGCTCACTTATATAAACCCAAGATATGAAAGGTTTTGTTGTAGCAAATTTGTAAAGAATTCTTTGGGTTTATATAGTGCTCCAAAGACAACAAAATTAATTAAGAATCTGATGTGGGATAAAAGCTAATTTAATCATAGCCATTGGATCTTAATTTAGTGGTTTAATGAGATTATAAAACCCTAATAAGAGTAATTTTATTATTCATATAAATAGTAATTTTTTTTATTCCAATTCCTAAAGTGCCCCCATCGTCATTCACCAATCCCCAAGCCACTATGGAACCTCATAAATGATATGTTCCATAATTAAACATATTGAACCATTTATGAACAATTCCTACAGTAATCATATATGCTGTTATATTTGTACTGTGTACAAAATCATTGATTTTGACTTTGTTGTGTGTGACATTTTGGGTTCCCCTCAAGTTCGACATGAAACAAATCGTAAAAATTTAATCGAACATAAATTATCATTCGATCAGATGGTCGTTCGATTTCAATGACCAAGGTTGACATCTAGCAACATGTTAAAGGCCCCCAAATGAAAAGGAAAGATATATATACCCATTCTGTATGCGATTTACGTATGATACGGTCTTTCGCCTCATTGTATCCCCAACTATTGACCTAGGGTACGGAAAGTGTCTACCCATATGGTGAAAGGTATAATATTGATAGTGTCATGAATTGTTCTAACCCAAGAATCTCATATGATTCTTCCGTTGTGGCCACAGTCTCAAGCACTGATCACACATATCAACCCGCGAACTGGAATACTACTCTTATAAGAAAATATTATCCGAGAGAGTGGCGATTCTCTGTTGTATCTTTACAAACTTCATGTGTTTCAACAAATGACCCAATCATACCCTTATGACCGGATCTTTTGAACCGGGGAAGTAGATTGTCAAAGTTATTTGATCCACACATAAGATTGTAAAGACCTCAAGTCTAAGGACTGGTCATATAATCAATACATGAAAGTTCTCACATACACATGGGATAAACACTCCATATGAAAACTTTCGGCGGTCAATTCGATGGACACGGGCAACTCATGCATCCATGTGATACACCAAGCGGACGGATCTCCGCTAGTAGCCTATGAGATCGGCTACCCCACTTAAGGGTGGATCATATCTTCATGCTAGTCTCTCCGCTTTGTGAACGCCCAGATTATTCACAAAACTATGACTATGAACATTTAAGAGTAATGATTCTTATAAGGCGTGGAAGCCATAGTCTTATTACACCAAGGGCTTTATTATAGTGTCGATGATTCATACAAGTTATGTAAGACACGTATAATAAAGATTTCCTTTTTATTAATTAATGAAAATATTACAAATACATGTACATATAGCCCATCCACAAGTTGGGTATATGGAATATCCCTAACATCATGCTCATGATATCCTATGAGTATCAAGAAAGGATCTGTCAGTTCTGTGTACAGAGCATAGGTAGTCCATCAGTGATTAGCAATCTGTTAAATCTATGGCCATAGTATACTTCAGAAGTGAGTTCCGAATGTTATTTAGAGATTGCTAATAGATACGTCGACGAGATTATTCCTATAGAGATTTGGCATTTATATCTATATCTCTGGGATAATCCAGATACCTGTGACGGAGGTATTATACGTATGCAGTGACCTCGACCTGTGTGATTCAGCGAGTTTATCTGTGGTCGTCATAATTTAAGGGTGGGTGAATTATGGACACGAAATTGGATTTCGTGACGGATATGCCTGAATCTAGAGAGTCTCACTAACGAAATATACTCGTAGAGCACTAGAGCAACTGTTATGCATAATAATGATTATTTATAACTCGTTTAATGGTTAAACGAAAAACACATGCAATTGGGACCTGACGGTCATTTCCGAATTAATGTGTATTTGTATTTAATACTTGATTTTATTAAATATACATTAATAAAATATCAATTTGTGATATTTGGCATATATCATTAATATATGTATTTGAGATATTTAATATAAATATAATACATATATTTGATATATTTGTATTTAATTATTTAATTGTTTAATAGTTAAATAATTAAATTAATTAATTTGATAAATATCTTTATTATGATTTTTTGCTTTTTAATGGCTTAATACCATTGGAACACATTTTGTTTTGCTTTATTAAAGATAAAGTGTTAATAAAATGTGGACTAACAGAAATCAAACAAAAATAAAATAATTTTTATTTTTATTTTTATTTTTGCTTGGAAATTCGGCCATGTGTGGAATTTGTATAAAAAATTATTTTGTTTCATTTTTCATGATAAGACAAGTTTAAAAAAAAATTTACCAAGTGAGTTGAGAGAGAATTGAAGAAAGAAAGGAAATTCAAAGCTAAAATTTTGGAATTTTTGTAAGTTTCTTATACTTTCTTCTACATAGAAAATATTTCTATTATTCTTAACTTCAAATTGTGTTGTTAAGTTTATTTCTCTACTCTTTGAATTTGTAGTTAAATTTTTTGGAAGCTTGTTTGAGGATGTTAAGTATGTATGATTAATTTATTTGCTTATTATTGTAATTAAGCTTAATAAATTAATTAGAAATTTAAAGTTGTCATTCTAGAGTTGATTAGCCATTCATAATTAACCTAGAATTGTTCTTGATTAATTTCATGATGGTGAGACTTGATTGGTGTGATAATTGGATGATTAAAGTGTTGAATTTTCTCAATTTAATGTAAATTATGTAATTGAACTAATTTATGAAATTATTGTTCTAAACCTATTCCAATTTTGAGGATTTTAATATATATGATATAATTTGTTGTATATTTGATGTATGTTAAATATGAGATTGATTGGATTTGATCTTGATGTGTTTTGAACAAATTAGGCCAAATTACAATTAATGAAAAATATTGGGCAGTTTTGGTAATTCTGGAAAAGTTTCTGGATTATGTTGCAATTTCTGATTTCATGTATTAAACATGTATAAATTATTTTGGGATTGATCTGGAATCAATTAAATATGTATTTGACATTTTAATGACCAAAATGATTAATTTGCAAAACTTTGGGGTCTCATGGAAATTAATGATAAATCTGATTTTTCAGATAAATATTCAGTTTTATTTATTGAGTAATTACAATTAATCGGTTTATTTTATTTGTCCAAGGAAAATATTTATCGGAAATTATTTCTGACTGAAAATACGCGAAAAACGGTGAAAAACGGCGTTACCAGGTAACGGCTGCCCAAACAGTGAATTGGACACTGTTTGGGCAGCCCACAAACTCTCCAAATGTTTTTGGGGCTGACCTGGGCAGTCCCCATAAGCATTGGTCGGTCAGTTCGGCCGGAAACCCGTTTTATGCTATTTTGCAGAAAAATATTTTCGTAAAAGTTTTGCGGTGTTTCTATATTATTTGTGTCGTTATATGATATCGAAGAAATATGTTTAGGTGAAATATGAATGAATTATTAATATTTGATATTGAATAATTTATTCGTAAGTTTAAAAATTTTAAACTACGATTACACCCGAACATCGCTTTTTCCGCTGCGCCTTCCTGATTTGACCCCAACAGCTTCAATGAGAATGTTTTGAGTTGCATTGCGATTCATAGGTGAAGAGAAGTAACTTTAACAGCTGGCATAAGTCCCACAACGTGCCCAAGCACTTGATAAAAATTTGGGCATGTGAAAATATGCCTTGTGTTAGGCAAAGTGAGGGAGGAGTGGTTGATATGATAAAGATGAGTTGTCCTTAAGCTTCTGGGTTAATTGTAATCTAATAATGCTAAATTTTCTGGGCTGAGTTTTTACTTCTAGGCTTTGTTTGTTGTTGGGTTCGAAGTGAAAAGATGATTTTGCCCTTGGCCCAAATTTGGCCCATACAGGAACCAAATACAAACTCAGTAAGCAGACAGATAAATCACAGAGACAAGAATTTACATGGTTCGACGGATAGTGGCTCCAAGGTCCACATGATAAAATGAGGTGTGTTTTATTACTGCTCGGAGTCAAGACTGATCTGAGCTACAAGTGAGGTAATGAACTTACAAAGAGTTTACAACACCTCGGGTCTTACACTAGCCCGTTATTATTCTCTTTACAGTCAAACAACAAACCAACTTTCTCTCTCTATCACTAGATTTTTGGTTCTCGGTTTCTCTCTAAGTGTTGAGATGTAAATTTTACTAACTCTTTACAATAGTTGTAAATACAATTCCAAAAAATCCCCCTCTCTCTCCGAGAGTTATCAATACAATTCCATAGAATCCCCCCTTTATATAGGCTTCCAAATCCACTATTTCACCACCAATGATGTCATCTCATGTCATTTGGTCATCATTGTTTTCCCTTAGTCATTGCTTCTACCGCTTTCTCAACCAATCTCATGTGTCAGCTGTTCTACCATTTGCACCGGCCTATGGCAGCCTATGACGGCTCTGCTCTGCCATTGTACCACACTATGGCGGTGGTAGAGGCTACTTTCACGGTGAACCACAGTTTTCCCATAGTCATCATCAACATTCTAGAAGGGTATCTTATCATTTTAGGGGATACGTCAATTGAATCAAGTGCAGATTGGCCCGTGATCCCATTTTCGTTCCTCGAGTCAGCATATCGAGGTGGATGATATTGGTTAAAACTCCCTCTAACCTCTTCAATCTGGTCGAGTTGCTAAGTATGGACCCACTCGGGTCGGTTTCCACAAATACTCAAATGAACCTAAATCCAACACTTCTTCTCTAGATCGGGTCGGTATACCAATTTAATTCATCATCAACACACTCAACCATTGCATGAACCCCTCCGTATAATAGGGTCAGGTTCTTCTATCAAATTATATATGTCTCTATGAGCCCTTAGGCCCATATTATCAATTTTTGGCTAAGTAGACTACCAATTTTGCCCCTCCTCAACATCTGAATCTTCCTCAGAGTAAAAAACCACCACCACCAACAATTATTATTATTATTTTTACATGGCAACATGTTAAGAGACAAGTAGTTGGGTTTAGACTCGGCCAACGGTTTGATTCGATTCGGAATCGGAACCAAACCGAATGGTTCCCGATTCCACACTTGTGGAACCGGAACCGAACAGGATAATTCCGGTTCGGTTCGGTTCCGGTTCATTTTTTAAAAAATTTTATAATTTGATATTATTACCAAATAAATATAATAAAAAAATTTATTTATGTGAATTTTATTATATTAAATTAAAACTAAAATAAATAGCTTGAACATTAAAAAAAATTATATATTTGAACTTAAATTTTATTATATTAATAATGGAACCAAACGGTTCCAACGGTTCCGGTTGGAACCGTTGAAATCGTCCGGTTCCAACGGTTCGGCTAGGATGGGAACCCTAACCAAACCAGAATCAGACGGTTCCTTCCAGTTCGGTTCCGTTTCGAAACCAAAACTGTGGCTGAGTCTAATTAGGTTAAAAATGTCTCCAAGATTTCAACTTGCCCTTTTTCAAATTTGTGAAAACCAAACAGTCAAATACATAATCCATGACATAATATCACCCAAAGAATATACACACACTTAGATTAACTCAATCATGCAAAAATAATTCATTTCTAATTTTAGGCTCCATATTTTCGAATTGGGCATTATGCTACATGCATGAAATTTTCAAGAAATTAAATTAATAGAATATGAGAGCTTACTAGGCTTTGGAGGATAGATTGATATCATAATTTACCTTTGATTCTTGGACATGATTTGGAGAAGCAAAGAGGTGTCTATGTTGGACAATTATGACCCATAGCATCACTATTTGTAAAAGAAATTGTGTTTTTTGTACAAATTAACTATGTGATAAAGGAAATTGCTCTTTTATCATTTTGTAATTGGATTACTTGGATATATAAATGATAAAAGTCCATATGATTAGTACCAGATTAATAAGATATGAGACAGTATTAATCCACAAAAGGTTTAATCATTAAATATCCATAGTCGTAGTATTATCGAGACTGGACATCGATAATGCGGAATAAGCTAGTATTACATTTGTGTGCGTTATGGAAGCTTAACGACATAGTTCTCATATATTTAAGTATTGGATACTTATGCAAGTGTGATATGAGGTTCTCTTAGCCGTTGGACTGGGAACAGCTTCACTCTGGATAGACCCCTCGAAATCCCATTGGTAGTATGACTATGTGTCTATGGAAATCCGCATCAGGGTAGGTGTATGTGGTCTTAACCTGAGACTTGCATTGGTAATACTTGCGACAATCAGTACACTTTGGTTTTGGTCATCCGAGGCATTAATAGGTTCTGTGCACGCCTCTTCTGGGTTTACTGAGAATCGTAGTGTATTGGGTGTGATGTCTGTTGGATAATTATGACCCATAGCATCGCTATTTGTAAAAGACATGGTGTTCTTTGTACAAATTAACTATGTGACAAATGAAATTGCTCTTTCATCATTTGTAATTGGATTTCTCGGATATATAAATGATAAAAGCCCATATGATTAATACCAGATTAATAAGATATGAGACAGTATTAATCCACGAAAGGTTTAATCATTAAATATCCCTAGTCGTAGTATTATCGAGACTGGACATCGATAATGCGGAATAGGCTAGTATTGTACTTGTGCGCGTTATGGAAGCTTAACAACATAGTTCTCATATATTTAAGTATATGATACTTATGCAAGTGTGATAGGAGGTTCTGTTAGCCGTTGGACCGGGTATAGCTTCGCTCTAGATAGACCCCTCAGAATCACATTGGTAATATGACTATGTGTCAATGGGAATCCGAATCAGAGTAGGTGTATTTGGTCTTAACCTGAGACTTGCATCGCTAATACTTGCGACAATCAGTACGCTTTGATTTTGGTCGTCCGGAGCTTTAACAGGTTCTGTGTACGCCTCTTCTGGGTATACTGAGAATCGTAGTGTATTGGGTGTGATGTCAAGATGGAAGTATCACTTCAGTCATATGGAGATGATGATCACGCAGGGATACAGAACTGGTACTCTTAAATGATGCAGCTATCGGGATAGTATGACTAGGTCATGATTATCCGATTACAGAGACTAGTTGCTAGTGATCCGATATATGCTTCCTACGGGGCAGACATAATTCCAGCCCTAGGCCTAGCATGTGACATCCGATACTGGATCGTAATACGCAATACTTAGTCTACTACGCCTGATACAGATTATATATATTCCATGTTGAATATATTTCTGGAGAATTGGGTAGGCACGGTGCTTTGCTAGAAGCCAACCATGTCTTGTAAATCGGTAAGAACGTGGTACCGGGTACGCACGTGTCGGATAGTTCGACAACCGCATTTACTGCCAACATATCCAAGAATCTCTTGGGTCCCTTCCCAAAGATTCACCGATGACATTTGACTCGAACGGAATTAATCTGGAATTAATTATGAGAGAGAAAATTAATCTGTGATTAATTACGGCAAGAATTTTATCTGGGATTAAATTCATCAATAAGAGAGAACGCGATTAATTTGGAATTAATCGGTAAAGTAAATTTAATAGTTAAATTGGATTTTACTATTTAATTTATATATTTGGGCTAAAATAATATATCAGGTATATTAATTGAAATTGGATTTCAATGCGGAATTAAATTTGATTTTAATTCTAGCGAACGAATTAATTTAGAATTAATTCGTAAGTGACTTTCGTAATAATTTTGCCGGGCATTATTATTTAATTAAATTGGATTTAATTACGTCGCAACGAAAAATTCATTTAATCGGATTAAACGAACCCAAGGCCGAAGTGTGTTGAGTAACCCAACTTGAATTTTGAATTTAAGTGTGGGACCTACTAACTTACATCAATTGTCAATTGCTTGATGGAAGTAGATGGGAGCATTTAATGCTTTAATTATCCAACACACTTTGCCTTTTGCTTTTTGGAAAAGCATATACACTTTTGAAAAGTCAATTTGTGTATTAAGTTTTAGAAACAAAAATATCAAAAATCTATCTTCTCTCTTCTCCCTAAAATGTCGAGAGCTTCATCTTCTCTCCATGGAGTTTTGTTGCAAAATTCTACAAAGCTAGCACTTAAAAGGAGTCAACTAAGGTGATATGGAAACTCACCCTTGAGTTTGGAATGCAAAAGAAAGCTTGGAGCTTCCGAAATACAAAGAAAATTTTTGAATCTCATCCGACCATTGTAAGTTTTTTCCTCAAACTTCTTGATGTATTCATACACAAATCATCTTAGTGATCTTGTGGCATGTGTAGGACACTAACAATGGTATTAGAGCCATCCTAAGCTTGATTTGAATTCTAGGGTTTTTGGACTTTAATTTAGAATTTCTGCTTGGAGTTTGAAAATGCCTAAATTGATTGTTTGGTTGAGTTTGGATGATGATGAATTGGATTTGTGCATCTTTGGATTTGAGAAAGATTGATTGGATCAAAAATCCCCAAATCCATCCCCTTGGCCGAAACTACCCTAGTGTATGCTCATGGTGATTTTTTGAAAATTAGCAATTGGATGTGTTGTTGGCATGAAATGTATGTTAAATGTTGATTTAATTAGATTGAAATCAAATTGCATGATAATTTCTTTGCCATTGCCGTGAGCCTAAGCATGTTGTAGAATTGATTTTGCTTCAATTTATGTTGGACATGAATTGAAAATGTTAAGCATGATTAATTAGTTTAATTGATATTTTAGAAATGTTAGTTTAATTAATTAATTATGGCTATTACACTTTAATTAAAATTAATTTGATATTTGGAATGATTAATTAAATTAGTCTTTAAAATTGGATTGGGCTAATTTAGAATTTATTTAAATTGGACCTGTGTGTCCAGCCTATTATCTCCATTCTCTTTGTTTTTCTCCTCTCACCAATTCCCCTCAATGCAAATGAGGTTTGTTTAATGTATTATGTAATACGGTAGAAGTATGAATAGTGCTAGCGGGAGAGAGGAAATTGAGAGATTTGTTCTAGGAACAAATTGTTATATATCCATCCTCATATCATTATTAATTTATTTGCGCCTTATTATTCTTTTAGAATGCATGCTGAAGGGTGTATGATGAGACCTAATCAAAGATAATAAATTGGTTGCCAATTTACGCAAAAACCCTCACTCAAATATTAAGCGTTTTCCTTCCATTGAGTGGTTCTCTCTCAAGATCAAAGATTGGCATTGGTTTGCTGGCCAAACTCAAGATCAATGTCCATCGCGGATGTGTTTGAACCACGAAATCTTTGTTACATATCGCATGTCTTGGGCGGTTGTGACTTGTTGGCCAAAGTCAATGTCACTTCTAGTTCATCGATGTGGATTACGAAGCTTTCCCACTGTCAATGGGTCGCGTTTAACTGGAATCATTAAGTTTCTTAAGCCAAAGCCAAGGCTTAGTTGATTCAGAGGAAAAGGTTAGGAAATATATATTGGATATATATCTCGGACTTGGAGGTCCACCTACCAGATCTAGGAATTGGATGGGATCCAATTGATCTTAGAGATCTACCTAGTTAAGTTTCATACAACTTGTTGGCCAAAGTCAAGGTTGTGTGTTATTTAACGGGATCCTAGCCCATTAGGAAACTGGGTTTCCCGAGTACTCAATAGAGGGTTAGAGGCTCGCCGAAAAATACTAAGAGGCCAGTATTAAATTTACAATTTCGTTTAATACTTGCTTACACGCGCTCTTTTATTTTATTTATCGTCGTAATAAATATATATTAGTTGGACTAATATTTAATATTGCTTTCTTTGAACAGTTAGATTGTACAAGACACTACTCCACTTGTAGTTGGTCATATAGTTGGACTATAGTAACCATTACATTTTGAGTGTACCCTCAATCATTGATTGGATAGTTGGACTATTGCAATCGAGATGGCTGGAAAGATTAGCATTTAGGGACATAATCCTGGGTGAAAATTGATGAGTGGTAAATCTATCACTATTTCCCACTCATTTAACCTAATATATTGTATAGTTTCTTGAGTTATGTGAATATTTTGATGTGTTTTGTGTTATTTTGTAGATAAATAAAGTTTCAGGACATTCTGGAGGTGATTTGGAGAAAAACATGAAAAATTGGCAAAAAGGGCATTTCGGTAAATTGTCCGCGTCGCGACGCCCAAGTCATCAGCGTCGCGACGCCTAACGTGCACCAGATCTGCTAACATGCGCCGGGTCAACGGGTCAGAATTTGAGAAGTTTGACTTTGCTAAAATGCGCCGTGCCACGTGCACCATCACAGCCGAGCTACTAACGTGCACCGTGCCACGTGTCATCATCCTACGGTGCCGACACTCACAATTGCCACGTGTGCCACGTTTCATCCATGTCATCGCCACGTCATCGGTCAATGAGTCAACTTTGCCACGCGTCGTGCCACGTCATCGTCCACGTCAGAAGGTCAACCGAGTCAACATGCCACGTCATCATCAGCCAATCACGCCTTGACACGTGTCGCAATCCTACGGTGCCGACAATTGATCTCAGCCGCCTTGCCACGTCATCGCCATGTCAGCATAATAATTGAGCTCTTAGCCGCCTCACCACTTGTCGCCTTATCCTCTTATGACTGCTGTGGGCAAAAAATGAGTTGTTTAATATTATGTTGGCTGTGTTTATGAAGAATGGTAAAAATGATCGGAGAATTTACTTATTTGGTAATTTAGAATGAAACAAAACAACTAGTAACTTGGAGTAGAAGTTTCACCTGATTAGTTACTAACTTCTTTATTCTCTTTTCGCTTGTCTTTTTGCTTTTGTGTGCATTAGTTTTAATACTTTTTTACTTTTGTAAAATATTTGTGGGTATCATTGCTGTAAACCCTCACGAGACTACAACTCGTCCACTAGGGACACCTAGGGGTTTAAAGGCTTGTTGCATATGCTAAATGCAACTGTGATCCCTACGAAAGTGGCTTAGTTAATTTATTTATGTTATTTTATGTTTTGCTCGAGGACTAGCAAAATGTTAGGTTTGGGGGTGTGATGAGTGGTAAATCTATCACTATTTCTCACTCATTTAACCTAATATATTGTATAGTTTCTTGAGTTATGTGAATATTTTGATGTGTTTTGTGTTATTTTATAGATAAATAAAGTTTCAGGACATTCTGGAGGTGATTTTGAGCAAAACAGGAAAAATTGGCAAAAAGGGCATTTCGGTAAATTGTCCGCGTCGCGACGCCCAAGTCATTAGCGTCGCGACGCCTAACGTGCACCAGATCTGCTAATATGCGCCGGGTCAACGGGTCAGAATTTGAGAAGTTTGACTTTGCTAAAATGCGCCGTGCCACGTGTCACCATCACAGTCGAGCTACTAACGTGCACCGTGCCACGTGTCATCATCCTATGGTGCTGACACTCACAATTGCCACGTGTGCCACGTGTCATCCATGTCATCGCCACATCATCGGTCAACGAGTCAACTTTGCCACACGTCATCGTCCACGTCAGAAGGTCAACCGAGTCAACATGCCACGTCATCATCAGCCAATCACGCCTTGACACGTGTCACAATCCTACGGTGCCGACAATTGATCTCAGCCGCCTTGCCACGTCATCGCCACGTCAGCATAATAATTGAGCTCTTAGCCGCCTCGCCACGTGTCGCCTTATCCTCTTATCCGAATCACCACGTGTCAAGCCGAGAACATGCCACGACTCACTGTTCCAGCGTCGCGACCCAAAGGCTCCAGCGTCGTGACGCCAGGAGCTTATCCGCGCCTATAAATTGAGCTCGAGATTTCAGATTTTGTTGTACCTCTCCCTCCCATTTCTTTGATGTAAATAGGGAGTTCTTCTCTCTCTAAATTTCTTTTAATTTAGTTTTGTAATTTTAATTACGTTCTGTAATAATAGTAATTTTACTTTTGAATAGTAATAGTAATTTATTTTTACCTTTTACTTTTTACAATTTTTACTATTCACCATGATGAGGTAACTTCCTCCTGCTAGGGTGAAAGGTAATTCTTTTACTAATGCTATTTAGATTAATCTCCCTTAAAAATAATATATTCACTATTTAAAATTTGACTTAAAAAGGATACCGCTATATTGGTCGGTTGGTAATTTAATTTTAATCTAGTTTAAACCTGACTAATCAAGGATACCGCCAGATTGGTCGGTTGGTAATTTAATTTTGGTTCCGCCTTTATGGCTGGTTATGGACAAATATTACCGCCTTAATGGCTGGTTGGACTTAATTTGACTTAATCAGGATACCGCTAGATTGGTCGGTTGGTAATATTATCACAAGTTTTTATATTATTTTATGGGAGATATCTAAATTAGTAGTAGTAAAAGTAATTCCTTTTACCTTAGCATTTATTTTATTGTAATTTACCTTTCAATATTTACTTTACCGCAATTACTTTCAGCATTTTATGTCTTTTATTTTACCAACCCTATATATGTGTCGTAACTAAATTAGTATCTGGGGTTGTGATGACTTTCAATATCACCGGTTTATAAGGGGTTAGATTATAATTTGGGTAATATAAGGATTTATTTATTGAGTCTTAATCTTAATACTTTTTAATTAACTGGCCATTAATTAAATTGACTAGGTAAACTTAAAATGAACTAGACATAGGGATTTTAAGTTTAATACCTCAGACTCAATAGCCCACGATCTTCCTTGAGGATAGATAACCCTTTAATAGATTTCCTTACAGGATAGGAATATACCTGTCGGGTGGGGGTAGCCATAATTGGAATTTAATCTTAATGAATCTAGGTAATTTGGTTGACATAGACATATGGTTCAATTGGATTATACTAGGTATTTGTAATTGACCATCGGAAGAGGCTTTCACATAATTAGTGTTCCAGGTTAATAAATCAATATTTTACCCAACTATAAGATAACCACTTCATCTTTAAAATGATATTGCAAAGAAATCACAACCCTAGATAGATTTTTAAAATCTACTTTCGAACAATTTTATTTACTTGTCTTTAAATTTAGAATCGTCGCTATTTCAAATCAATTAAACAACCTGTTAGATA
The DNA here is from genome assembly GCA_019454045.1 of Zanthoxylum bungeanum. Lineage (NCBI taxonomy): Eukaryota > Viridiplantae > Streptophyta > Magnoliopsida > Sapindales > Rutaceae > Zanthoxylum > Zanthoxylum bungeanum. The sequence goes on from SKCR01042113.1 coordinate 341,987, forward strand.
CTAGTAATCATTTGACCTCATAAAATTAATAGCTTAGGTATTAAGTCCTCGTGGGATCGATACTTTTATACTACTTGAATGATACGTACGCCTGCGTTATACGTGTGTGTTTACGCCGGTCAAAAATGTCTTTAACGGCGTAAATTTTCCAGATTGGGAAATGAATCTCAGGATAGTCCTTGGAGCTGAGAAGTTACTCTATTGGATAGAGAATCATCTCGGGCCCTGAGCTCGGAGTTGAGCAAATAGTAGAGCATGAGCTTAGGAAGACTCATCGTGATGATAACTTTAGTGCTCAATCCGTTATGCTTGCCGTAAAGACTCCTTAATTTCGTCGTCAAAACTAAGGATTAGATCATTATACCATGATGTTGAAATTAAAGGATCTTCATAGATCTAACCTTAGATCTTGGAAGTACGAATTGCAAAAGAAGCTCTTTCGCTCGCGTATGTTAGAGGGTACATCTGTCGAGCACTAGGTATCGCTGATGATTGCTGACATCGAACAGCTAGGTTAGTGTTAGGGTTGGTGCTCTGAGCGCTAATTCGAATCGTATTTATGTCCGATTCATGAATACAAGCAATACTTTTTTCCATAATATTACTAATTAAATGGTAGCACCTCTTGTCTTTTATATACGTATTCGATCTAATTTCAATTAGATTGATTAGATTGAAACTAAATCTGATTTAGTGATATGTATATATATATATATTAGACAAAGACCTCGGGATTTACAACGTAGTGCACAGTTGCAACATAGTTTGTAATTGACATTGGGAAGTGTCACTATAAGTTGTATATCCTTAAATTAAGTTCCTGGTCAAGATTTACTGACACGGATCGATTAGTAAAAGTCGTTGAGACTAGTACATGTAGTATATCAGACTTGGTCCGATGGTTTATCCCAATGAAACATGAGTCTTGGTAGACTCATATAAACATGTAGGTGTTTATTTGATAAACATTGAATGACTCACCGAAGATTTCCTAATAGATGGTACACCAACGTCAATTGGAATCTTCTCGGGTTGAGTAGCATAATGATTCTTTGACTTGAGATACCACTGTGGATATATGAGTTATCCTCCACACTTAGATGACAGTCACGTCACCGATCTATTTAGATCAGACCTCCGCCTGTTCGTTGGGTGTTGACTCATGCTCATGATATCCTGTGTGTATCAAGAAATGATCCGTCAGTTCTGTGTACAAAGCATAGGTAGTCCATTTGTAATTAGCAATATGTTAAATCTATGGTCATAGTATACTTCGGAAGTGAGTTTCGAATGTTATTTAGAGATTGCTAATAGATACGTCGACAAGATTATTCCTATAGAGATTTGACATTTATATCTATATCTTTGGGATAATCCGGATACCTGTGACGGAGGGATTATACGTAAGCAGTGACCTCGACCTGTATGATTCAGTGAGTTTATCTGTGGTCGTCATAATTTACGGGTAGGTGAATTATGAACACGAAATTGGATTTCGTGACGGATATGCCTGAATCTAGAGAGTCTCACTAATGAAATATACTTTTTTTTGGATAACCGGGGTGTCCGGGCCAACTTACGTGCATCTCGACTAATCCCCGAGACCTGTGCCCCGTGCCCTCAGAAATTTCCCTACACAGATCAGGGTAAGTCGCTGGCTTTTAACACCAGGGGGCATGGCCCCAAGGAAATGCATCTAGTGGGATTCGAACCTTGAACCTGAGAGGGAGCAAACCACTCAAGCCCAAAGCCTTTACCACTGAGGCAACCCCTTGGGGTTCTAATGAAATATACTTGTAGAGCACAAAGGCAACTGTTATGAATAATATTGATTATTTATAACTCGTTTAATGGTTAAACGAAAAATACATGCAATCGGGACCTAACGGTCATTCCCGAATTAATATGAATTTGTATTTAATATTTGATATTATTAAATACACATTAATTAAATATCAAATTGTGACAATTGGCATATATCATTAATATATGTATTTGAGATATTTAATGTAAATATAATACATATATTTGAGATATTTATATTTATTATTTAATTATTTAATTGTTAAATAATTAATTAATTAATATATCAAATATCTTAAAGTAATGATTTTGCTTTATTAAAGTTTGTAAATGGCTTAATGCCATTGAAACATAATTATTTTCTTTATTAAAGTAAATGAAAAGGTGGACTAATGGTATTTAAACAAATTAAAATAATTGTTATTTTTATTTGTTTTAATTATTGGCATTTACGTAAAAGGAAAAACAAAAAGGCAAAAAGTTGTTGCTTTTTCAATAAGTTTCCAGTGAGCAAAACTCACGCATATTGGGATGAGTTTTTTGAAAAAAAAAAAATTGCAAGAGGAGTGGAGAGCATTTGAAGGAAAATAAAAGGAAAAGCTTAAGCATTTTTGAAAAATTAGTAAGTATTTCTTTATTTCCTTCAACATGAAAATTGTTTCAAATATTCTTAACTTCAAATTGTGTTTTTAAGATTATGTCTCTACTCTTTGAGTTTGTAATTAAATTTTTTTAAAGCTTGTTGGATGTAATTAGCTTGTATAATTGATTTATAAAGCTTATTAGTGTAATTAAGCTTAATAAATTAATTTGAAAATTAAAGTTGATATTCTAGAGTTGATTAGTCATTCATAATTAACCTATAATTGTTCTTGATTAATTTCATGATGGTGAGACTTTATTGGTGTGGTAATTGAATGATTAAAGTATTGAATTTTGTCAATTTAATGTAAATTGGCCAATTTGAGTAATTTGTGAAATTAGGGTTCTTAACCCATTCAAATTTTTGGGATTTTCATATATATGATATAATTTGATGTATATTTGATGTATGTCAAATTTGGGATTGATTGGATTTGATCTTGATGTGTTTTGAACAAATTGGGCCAAATTGTAATTAATAAAAGTTCTGGGCTATTTTCGTAAATTCTGGAAAATTCTGGGCATTTTCTGAAATTTTGGAAAGTTTCTAGATTTGAGTTTCAAATTGTAAAAATTATTTTGGGATTGATTTGGAATCAATTAAATATATAATTGACATATTTAAGGACTAAAATAATTAATTTGCAAAGTTTAGGGATCTCATAGCAATTAATGATAAATCTGATTTTTCAGATAAAAATTCAGTTTTTATTTATTGAGTAATTAGAATAAATTAGTTTATTTTAATTTCCCAAGAAAAATATTTATCGGAAATTATTTTGGAGTGAAAATACGCGAAAACGGTCAAAAACGGCGTTACCGGGTAACGGCAGCCCAAACAGTGAAATGGTTACTATTCAGACAGCCTACGTACTGTCAAAATGTTTTATGGGCTGACCTAGGCAGTTCCCATGAGCATTAGTTGGTCGGTTCGGCCAGAAACACGTTTTATGCTATTTTACGGAAAAACGTTTTCGTAAAAGTTTCGCGGTGTTTCAACATTATTTATATTGTTATATGATATCGAATAAATATGTTTAGGTGAAATATGAATGAATTATTAATATTTGATATTGAATAATTTATTCGTAAGTTTAAAAATTTTAAACTACCATTTCGCTCGAAACAGCGCTTCTTCCGATGCGCCCCCATGATTTGACCCCAACAGTTAGCTGGGCATTACCTACGAGGCCGAGACTTCCATAGATTTGATCTTACAGTCTCTGCCCGAATGCTGAGGCGGGTTCATCATGAACCAAGAGAAAACTCTTGGAAAGTTAATGGCTATGCTCAAGGAAACAGAGCCAGAGCTTCCAAAATGGCAAAAAGCGTAAGGCGCATCTTACTTCGACATCCCAGAAGGCCAAGGCTTGGCCGAAGGCTTCTGGGGTGTGAAGAAAAAGGGCAAAGGCAAAATCGTCACAGTCTTCTGGGAAGACAAAGGACATATCCCAAGATGTCTGCCTAAACTGTGGCAAACGGGGTCACTGGAAGCGTGAATGCCGTATGGACAAGGCAGACATGAAGGAAGTGAAGGCGGGCAAGGCTCTGAATTCATATATGTTTGTTATTGTAATAAACGTGTCCACTATTGGTTTTAAAAATTAGATTTTTGATACTGGATGTGGTACATACATATGTATTGATGTGCGGGATCTGCTGATTAGCAGGAGACTGGCTTCAGATGAGATCGACCTGCGAGTCAGAAATGGGATGAGAGTCGCTGTTTTGGCTCTGGGAACCTAAGTTTTGGAACTGCCATTTGGGCATATACTTAAATTAGGAAACTGTTATAATGTACCTAGTTTGACTAGAAACATTATCTTTATATCTAGTTTAACCCGTTACGGGTAAACCTTTATGTTCCAGAACACTGGGTGTTTTGTTTATAAAGATGATATTGAGATATACACATTAGATGTGAATAACAGTGTTTATATTTCGAATATAAATGAATCTCAAACATATAACATGACAAACAAAAGCTCAAACTGTGTAAATCAGATGATACTTATTTGTGGCATTGTCGTCTGGGACACATTAACAAGACTCGTATATCCACACTTTCGAAGAGTGGATACGTGGACGGATTTGATCCTAATTCATATGTGCCACCGAGCTGTTAGCCCTCGTTCATGGTGACGTAGTGGGCCCATATCTAGCCAGGCTAGAGGTGGATATGAATACTTCATACCTTTACGGATGTTGCATCACGTTATGGTTATATGTATCTTATGAAACACAAATCAGAAACTTTTGATAAATTCAAAGAGTTTCGATATGAAGTAGAAAAACAGACTGGCAAAAGTATTAAAAATATTGCGGTTGGACCGTGGTGTAGAATACTTAAGCAATGAGTTTCAAGATTACTTGAAAGAGCATGGTATTCTTTCATAGTGGACTCCTCCCGGAACACCTCAATTGAGTGATGTGTCCGAACGGAGAAATTGAACTTTGTTGGACATGGTACGGTTAATAATGAGTCGCACTGAGCTACCAATTTCCTTCACTGGATACACATTAAACATTGCAATACTTATTTTGAATAAGGTTCCGACAAAGTCTGTTGGACAGACTCCATATGAAATATGGACAGGAAAGAAACAGGGTTTCTCATTCCTGAAGATTT